>SSNU01000249.1:0-386057 GCA_012064415.1 Gyrodactylus bullatarudis
ATCAATTCAAATACTTAATATAATACCAGAATATTCCGTCACATTAAAACCATGTTGGAACTCACAATTTGGAACAATTTGGTCAAGATTTGGCAATTGGTTCCATTGATTTTCGGATGAATATCTCAAATGAAATGATGATGTGAATATATTGAATGTCTTTATACCTTGTCCCCTTTCTTCCTTGGTAATGCTTTTAGGAAGTTCCAGTCTGACTTCTTTTCGAGAATCTGCCAAGGCCACTCATTGCCCATGGACATGTGACAACGAGTATGGCTGAGAATGTTCGGCATACACAATAGAATCAAAATTGATCATTATGATATTCTGTCGATTCATCGATTTTTGAAATACAGTATTTTCTTTTTCCACTGCCTAAGACTTTTCTTGTTCGCTTAGTAGCCTGAAAACTTATTTATTCAACTTCGTCACCAGCCATTGCTATCCACGTGAGCTAGAAAGCTATTTCGTTGTAAGAACTCATAGGCCTCTGTCAAAACATCATTTGATAGCATATTTTTTCTGTGATGAAGGTTGAAGATATGCTTTACAGCATCCGAGATAAGGGGTCGTAATTTCGATAAAGAATATTACTGTTATTAGTCTTTGAACTCATGAGGATGGTAAGATAAGACAGACGTGATATAAAGTGATAAATGTTATACTTGCCTGGGTCTCTTCAGACTCTACCCCGGTAAAGTGTATCATATTATACTGCATTGACTTGAACCCTTCAATTGGCCGGCTACTCAATACAAATGGTGGGGGAGTTGCACTCTAACAAATTGAATTTGCTATGTACATGGTCATTGCTTCTAATTCCTTTTTAATGAAAGGAATAACTTGTAGTTGTTCACTATGTCTATCTCGTTTACCTCTTTGCTGGGCCAGTTTTTCCTTTTATCTTCTCGTTTATTACAGGTTGGCTTTAAATCTGATTAACACCTACTGTTTCTTTTCAAATTTTGCCAAATCTTTAATTTCAGTTGGGTCACCACATTGCACTGGTGTTAGTTGATTATCGATTTTTATCAACTTCTCGTTGTTTTCCGGTTCATCTCTAGTTTTATTATATGTAGAACTGATTTTTGGTTCGGCGATTGTTTCAAGAAATTTTGAGATTTGTGTCCTCTTCATATGAACTTCATGCCTTTTGAAACATAATTTCATTGCCATTATCTTTGACACGTGCAAGTCCGTCTCAGCTTAATGATGAAGTGTTTTTTTCACGCTTTCGAGATTTAACGCTCTCACCTTGCAAGGCTTGCCCAAATTGACCGATAGAGGATTTTGAAATTAGATTCATCTGCTACGTGACTTGTTTCTCTGATATGGTCTTGAACTGAACTGGTATGCTTCGGATTCAAATGTACATTGACTCTTTCACCGAGGGGTTAAGTTGTTTTACCAACATAAGTTGTCTCTTGGATGGGAATGCTTCTCAATACAACTGTTTGGATATACATCTCGTTTCAAGATCAGCCTTGATCTTTCGTCTCTCACATATTCTTTTGAAATCAATCTTTCTATTGAAAGGAAAGCAATACTTACTTTTTTCGATTTCTTTCGGCGAGAAGCTATGAAATAGCAAGAACTGAGTAAGAGCATTTGACTTTCGATGATAACTAGGTTGGAAAATAAATGGAATAAAATATTGAAAAATATCTTAAAAATGGCGAATAAATCGCAATTTTATTTTTGAAAATGTAAAAATGGGGGGAAACTTTAGTCCAGTGCGTTAGCATACGAAATACAAGTTTTTTTTGAATGTTTAATTCTTATCATGAAAATAATTTAGTTTTGAAAAATTTCTTTCAACACAAGTTGAAATCGGCTTCCAACTCAACAAAAGATTGTACTCCAAAGTACTAATATTTTCATCTTCCATTTTTCATTTTTTGAATTTTTTCGGTGTCACTGGCTTTTCAAGTATTTTAAAGGACCCCCTTTATATCGAGATTCTGCACGATTTCAATTCCTTTCCCTAATGAAGTTTAATAATTCTTCATTTTTTATTCAATAGTTTTTAATAGCTTCAACCCATTTTGTAATGAACGGAGTTGGAGGCCTTTTCAAATCGGAGAGGAAATCTCTGCGTGATTTATTTTTAATGGTGCCTTAACAGAGCCTAGGTAAGAAATTAATAGGAGAAGATGGGAAATCGAGACAAAAGAGGACACAAAAGGATTGGAAAAAATGGAAACTTGAGATTAAAATCGCAAAATTATCTAGGAAACTGAAAGGTGTAGAGAATTAATTTTTTGATATTTTTTAAAAAGCACAGTTGATTATGATATCAAAAATCGAAAAAATCGCACATTTTCCACCCTAATGATAGCTATACGTTTTAAAGACTAACATGGAACAAATGAAAACCGGTGTAAATTTTCATCAAAATCAGAATTAAACATTTTAATTCTAATCAAAACAGATTGAGCGAAATTGTTTTTACTATGACATGTAAGAATTTCATGCCATCTTGAGTTATAGAAATTGATTCATCTGGCACTTCAGCAATATACGAGCAATAAAGTCTTAAGTGAGCTAAAACACTTAAAATACAAATTAATTTATCAAGTTTAATACATTACTCAAAAAATATATTTATTTCAAAATAAATTTATTTGAGTGAATCCAATTTATGTTCAATGATAAGCGGAATTAATAATATTAGAGAATCATATAGGTGAGTGATGAAACATTATTTTATAATGTACTGGTACTATAACCTATATTTTGCCAAGTTAAAATAATTAAATTCTATATTTATGAGAAAATGGAAAAATAAAAGATGAATTTTTCATTCTTAAGATTAACACACGTAATCTCTACATACGGATTGAAAATAGTCATGTGAACACAGGCTATCAAATTTTTTTTACCTACACAATAAAAAAATTTCCGAATGAAAAAAAACAAATACATCTTGTAGAACATGTTAAGTTTAGTTGAAATCCAAATTTAAGAAAATTTGAACGTGTATTCTTCGAGCTATTTGACTTAAACCAAAAAGCTGACCCTCAACCTTTTCGATGCTAAAAAAATGCAAGCCTAACAATAGGTTTGTCTTGATCTGAACACACCAGACCAAAGAAAAAATAATGTTTTCGATCGAATGGAAAATTCTTTATTCAGAAACATTACGATATCACCGAATTTCATGAATATTTTAAATAAAGAAAGAAATTGATGCGAGTTATTTCACAAATAAGGTCTTTATTTCGGGCATAATTATCAGTGTGATACATGCTATATAAGTACAAATTTCGAAACATTAAATCACATAATCATTGGCTCATAGCTCATTCTTAACATAGTCTCCAAAAGAACCATGTAAAGCCAATAAACCTCCCAAAACCAAGAGAAAGATATCAAATGGCCTCCCAACCCCCTCCCAGAAAAAGAAGACGAGAAGAGTTGGAAACAAACCAACAAATCACTCAATTCTTCCCTATAACCCAATAATTATTATATTTTTTGCTTTTCAATTTTGTTAAACACCCTTAGATACATACAAAAAGATACCTAACACTAATTAATACCTATTTACACATTTAAAAACTGTTAAAGATTTAATTTCTTGTTCAAACCATGCTTCTTACCTGCAAAAGGTAGGAACCAATTATATTTTTATGTTGAAATTGGACCAATAAGGTCGTGTCTTGTAAAATTCTAAAAACTGTATTTATATGGCATGTATCACACTGATGAGTATGCCCGAAATAGAGATCTTTATTTGTGAAATACTCTGGCATCTTCTTATTTCATTATATTCTTCATTAGTTTTTCGGAGAGCGTTCTAAGAAATTCTCTTCTAGATTTCTTAGGATTTTTTATTTGGTCGTGCCATTTCAAGCTGAATAGCACAAACGCGTTGTACCCAGCAATATCTATCATGTTCCAGAAAAGCGTAAGGGGCCAGCGTAAGGTTTTTCTTCTGCACGAATGATTTTCGACTAATTGATCCAATACATCTACTCCACCTTTTGTGAAATTGTAGTATGAAATGACTTCGGGAGTTTGAGGTGGGTTCGGTCTCAAATCGGGATGTAAGGTTGATAAAATTAGGCTTGTTCTTTTTCTGACCATATCTAAGAATGCTTGTCGGTTCAGAATAAATTATTTGTTGATGGTCTTTCTCGATATTCTTATTCTGAAAACTAGGAGGTAAAAATTTTGAAACTAACAAGCTGCTCATCAATCGTCAACTTGTCAGATGGACAGTAGGATTTACTTGAGTTTGAAGTAAAAATATCAAAAATTTCTCTGATAGGTCGTAATTTATCTCTTGAGAGGACAAAAGATCTCGTACATTTATCATCGAATCGAAAAAATCTTTTTATTTCTCTAAATCTAGAATAGGTCATAGACTCTTTGACTTCTAATGAGCCGTATTCCATGCCCCACAATTCTTCTAACTCCATGTTCTTCTGCTTAGATACTCCAAAGTACAGACATATTCCGATCCAAGATTTGAGATCTTCGATTGTTATTGCTTTCACGATTTTATTTTGAGAGGAAATAAATTTGTTAGAATAAATCTTGGATGAGAAGCAAAATTTTTTCATCAATCAGCAAGCTGAAGAAAGCAGCTCCGTGATCAACTACTTTTCTTGAAATAGAATTCAATTCTGGCGAAAAACGAATGATATTCTGCTTACATATTTTAGATATTCTAGGGATGTTGAAAAATTCGCAAGATCCGCATTTCGAGGTAATAGATATTTTATTTGAATTATCTTCAATGGAATTTTCCTCTTCTTCACTCTTGGATTCTTCATTATTGATAAGAAAATCTTCTTCTGAGCCATCATAGCTTGATCCCTCATAATCTGAATAGGAAATCTCAGACTTCACTGCTTTAAAGACTCGGCAAAATAGGTCTTGATCAGACATGGTTTATCGATAAAATGAAAAGATGTCAGCATTAGGAAAATAGATTGTTATTATCAGTTAATTAACGAAAAAATAACACAATTATAGGCATAAAAAACATTTTCTTTATACTGGGGTCAATCTGACCCCAGATAATCGTTTACGTATGTAAAAAGTTTAGTTTATTTGTTTTAGAAGTAATATGAAAAATGACATATCTGATTTTTTTCTAGGAAACAAATAAAAAAACTTGGATGAATCGAAATTTTATGAAAAAATAATAATAAATAAAAAAGTTACATGGTTTCAAGGTGTCGGTGGGGTCAGGTTGACCCCAATATCCGTATGAGGGTTAAAACCTTTGGTCGTACACCCTAAAACTCTTGTTTTATCCTAGCAATATCCTACCACTACATGCTTGGAATATACCAACAGATATCTAAGAAATTATCTGTCAAGGCTTATGTATGTGATGAAGATGTATGATTCAATGTTACAGTTGAAAAATAAAAAATAAAATTTAGGGAAACAGAATGACTTTTAATATCATCAGTCAATTGTGTTTGTTAGGTAAATACTGCCAAGCTTCTTCGAAAATACTTTCAGATTCAAATAAATGACTCATTTAGAGGATTTGGAAGTTAAGTGGATATTTAGTAATAAAGCATATATTTCAACGGATCTCGTCAGACTATTACACCGGCAAGATTTATATAATAAATTCGATGAGCAATAATATCCTCTGATTGGTTACATCATTGCAGAGCACAAAAGGGGGTTTAAGGTTGGTTTGCAGTATCCATGATCATTGTTTCCTTTTTACGTATCTATCCATCGTTGGTTGCCCACTTAGACTTTTACGTTTTCTACCTTTTTTGCTAATTGCCTTCTTTGTACCGTGGATACTGTTAATTACGGGCTGAGATTCAATTAGATTATCAGCCACCGTTGACTTTTCTGGATTTTTGTTTTTATTCTTAGATGTAATTGTTACTGGGGCAGAAAACTGGAGATCATTTGGGGGAGGCGTAGTTGCAACTACTTGCTCATTTTGTTCAATTATCACTCCAACTTTGCTTGTATTGGGTTTCTAGGTGGAACTGCAAATAGGGTAATTTTCAAGTAGCTTTGCGGCTCTATTAAGCTTAAATTTGTTTGTAAACTTGCTTTTTCCCATCAGGCCTGACATAGTAGCCAGGATTTTTTGCTTACACAAGGCTGGGCTAAATACCAGTTTAGAGGCATCAACTATTTACTTGCAGTGATACTATTGATAAGTAGTCTATGATCGTAAAATACAAAATAAAAAGTATTTTTATTCATAAAATCTATTCAATACTCACTACTCAAGATTGAAAGCAGATAAATCCAAAATCAGTGAAATTTCCAAAATATACAAAATAATTTATAATACCAACCAATATTAACAACATTTATTTAAAATATAAGATTTTTTTTTAATATAAGCAAAAACCGCTAACTATAATTAATGCAACATGCTATCCATACAAGATATTAATCTTACTAATGTAGAAAAGCTAACAGCTAACATGTTAGCCATTGCCAGAAATGACAAGAAAGGTTTAGTTGAGATGTGCCAACGCCTAAAACTAATACCATTACATGCTAACCATGATGATTGTAATGGGTTCATCAATCGCGTTAATATCAAGATTGGGGGTAAAGGAATGAAGGTATAGATAGATGAATCCTCTTTTGTTCATCGAAAATATCATCGAGGCCATATTCTTGCCAATTCAAACATATGGGTTTTTGGTGGAGTTGACGAATAAGGAAAAGTTTTCATGCAGACTGTTCCAGACCGTAAAAAGACCACGCTTCTTAGAATAATCAAAGAGAAGATTTTGCCTGGCTCGATCATTATTTCTGATGAGCACAAATCATACAAGAAGCTCAAACTGGGGAGCTGCTAAAAGGGATGGTAGAAAAGTGACAAATAAACGAAAAAATTTATTGGACAGCTATTTAATGATGTATATTTTCAGAAGAAATAATCATAATAATATCTTTGAAGCAACAATCAATACTATTTCGGAGATTTATAGAGTTCAATAAATATTTACCCATTAAATCCAATATTTTCCTCTTTAGTGAATCAATATAGTTTAATAAGTGTTTAATATCTTATAGTGCTAGTAGAATATTCATTAGTATGAAATAATTTAATAAAGTAATGTATATACTTATAAGTAATCACATAAAAACTAAATAAAAACCAGGTGCCCCTAAACTGGTATTTAGCCCAAGGTGGGTTCAACTTTTTGATGAAATAGGCATCCGCTTTCATCTTCTGAGGATCACTAGGATTGTGTAAACGTTGAAAGCATTTAAATAAATAAAAAAGGGTACAGTGAAAATTTGAATAATAATCGCTTTATAATAATAATAATTCTAACAAAATTACCAAATATTTTAGCCAACAAAATTAATAGTTTAAGGGGGAAGTATTTTATTGGAGTTCAATAAAAATTGATAGTGATTCATGCAAAACAAGACAAGTAAGTTTCAGTTGTGCTGAGAGCTCAAACCAAATCTGTGTCCAGTTCAATCTACAGCCCCAGCAAAAATTATAGAGTTGGCAAAATGTGAAACTAACGATAAGTCAACAGCAGTTGATAATCAAATCATCAGTCAGCCTATAATTAGTGAAAAGGGAGAGAAGAAAAACTGCTCGACAACAAAACGAAAGAGGAAGAGACACAGTGGGCAGTTACAGATCGATGGTTTTCTAAAAAGACAAAAGTAATCACAAAGCCGAGAGCAATGCATCAAACCTCCTCCTCCTCCTGCACTATTGTCAATAAGAAAATGAACCAATGGAAGGTCCGCAATCGATTATTACAATTAGTATTCAAATGTTACGGGGTAGAGTCTGAAGAGACCTGGCGAAATATAACGTTTATCACTCAAACCTTGTTCTCTAAACCTTCCAAATGAGTTTTGAATCTGACTCATTGACAGTGAAATCTATATTATCCCTGGCATGTTACATATATGTTCAAACATTACAAGTAAAAGCTCTGTAAAGTGACACGACTTGTTGGAAATTGAAGTGTTACTTTCACAATAATTTTGACCAATAGAATTGCGTTATTTCTCGGCCAATCAAAATAAAGCAATATTCTCTCGAAAAAAATTTAAAAAGTGTTTTAAGAAATGTCCATTTTTTACTCGATTTTTTTCAATAGACCAATAATATTCAATTCAAATTAGCCCTATATATACGAGGATCTATCCCCTTTAAATTTATCTCTTCTCACTTTACAGGGCTTCTACCTGTATCATGTATGTAATCAAAATGCATCCCACCCTAGGGTGGGAAATATCAATCATCATAAAAGTATGATAGATTCAGATAAACCCCAACACAAAAAGTGAGCCAATCAGATTCTCTTATATTTTTTCTTCGTAATTTCATATATATTTGGCATGTAGAGGCTGATGAGTATGCTTGAAATAAAAGCACTAATTCCCACATTTTCTGCATCCTTTCTTACTTTCTCAATATTTTTGATTTAAGTCTAATAGCTCGAAAAATACACGTAAAGATTTTCTTAAAATTTGGATTTCATTTAAACTCAACATGTTCTACAAGAAATACAGTTAATTACACAGATGATGAATTGCTAGTCGAATATTTTTCATACCAGAATTATATTTATACCTCTCTGCCTTGACCTCGATGACTATTAGATAGAATCTCAACAACCATCAAAATCGAATATTTGCACTCTCGCATCTTCTCTTCCTTGTTAGAGTAAAATATTTAAATATAGAATCTAGGGAAATGATTTTATTTGACATTAATTCATAATTTCCGAATGTACCTATAGAAGATACCCTCACAATAGTAATATCTTTTATAAATGAACATGAAGGTTTTGACATAAGTAGTGACGAAATAACAGATCTTATTAGGATATGTTGTACCAATGTTTCTTCAAAACTAGGTGTTCATTCAGGATCTCCTTTAAGTCCTCTTCTGGCAGATATCTTCTTGGGATGGAAGAGAATACGAAGGGTTGCTAGTCCGATGACCTGACATCTTAAAGCGAAAACCATGCTGCTTCGATTTCTAATTTTTCTATTCTATATGAGAACCCAGAGGATAACAGCACAGATGTGTGGGTGAAGGAGAAATTCTTTATCAACATGTGGAGGCAGTGTCATGGTATGGGGGTACATCACAAAAGAAAGAACTGGTAACCTTGTTTTCATAGAGGAAAGACTTAATTCGAAAACATACCAACAACTTTTAGAAGATCAATTGTTACCGTTTAAAGAAGAAATGGAAAAATCCCAAATAATTTTTCAACAAGATAATGCACCGTGTCATCGTTCTTTATCAACAAAAACATGGTTTCAAGAGAATGGAATATCGGTATTGCCATGGCCTGCTCGAAGCCCTGACCTGAACCCTATTGAGAACTTGTGGGGAATTTTATCTCAAAAAGTTTACTCTCAGGGAAGAGTATTTTCAAACAGGCAGGAACTCATCAAGAGGATTGAGGAAGAGTGGAGATTAATTCCCGAAGAGACTTTAGCTAATTTATATTGCTCTATGTCAAAAAGATGTTTAAGAGTAGTAGAAGGAAAAGGAGATTTTACAAAATAAAAGTGAACAAATATGTTTTGTCGTTTTCTAATTCAATGAAAAATCGTAAATTTGTATTTTTGAGAATATCAATGAACCAATAAGTTCGGGAGTAATCATATCTAGAAGAGTAAGAAATTTCCTTTTTAATGGTATATTTTACATCTTGAAGGTATTTTTTATAAATGAGCTAGAAGCAATTTTAAGTGAATAAATTCATTTTGTCGACCACTATATAAACCTAATTTGTGTGTTCAAAAGAATTATTCATTTAATCTAAAACTACCATGGCCTATGTGAGCTTTTTCACTTTTTTCTCTTCACTGTTGCTATTTATTGAAGAGTTTTTGGTGTTTTTTCAGCTAACATAATATTCTTATTTCCATTCATGACTCTCATATTCTTTAACTTATACTATTTCTTTATAAATTGTAAGACATTATTTTTTATTCAAACCTAAACTTTTATCATTTTCAAAGAGAGACCACTGATGATCCTTTGAGAAATGCACATTTGGTTATAAATATATTTTTTCATATATTTCTAAATTATGTATTTAAGTGGATTTTCGGACGTTTTTGAACAACAACGTAAATCACTCGAACGTAAGAATCTTATAGTTTGTTCAAATCCTACTGAATAAGGTTACTAAGAATGTTGGAATTTTTTTGAATGATAGAAATGTATGATAAAAAAATCCTACCGAATAAAAGAATTATAATCTTTCTTTTGAAGATATGATTTTAATTAGAAAGAGCATTTTTTCTGATTAGATTTTTTCGCGGTTTTTAAGATAAATCGCAACATGAACCAGATGAGATTTGCTTTAAAGCGAAACGAATTTTATTTCTATAGAACAAACACCAATCGATGTAGAGTGAAAAGTTCTTCAGTTTACTTAAGTTTAGTACAAAAATATTCCTATGAATAGGAACTAGAAGAGTTGAAATTTTGAATGATTGGCTGTTTTGTTTTAAATGAAAAATATTCATTTTTTAATCTGACTCTAGTTACAGACCACCGATTTTTTCTTACCGATTCGCACTAGTGAATAGGAAATAATAGATATTAGTCATTGAGCTCCACCAACATTATTACACAAATAATTCACAGTAATTTTATGTTTCCCCTCTCTTTTGAAATGTATTTGTTACAGTGAAAATAGGAAATCAGTGAGTGGACAGAAATCACTAGTGAATGTGGGAAACCAGTGAAAACTTGGTGGAAATGAGAAATTAATTAAATTCTTACCATTTTCACTGGTTTTTCCCTGAAATCATACATCAAGTGTATTATTTATTCCAGATATATGCTTGAATGGTTTATTCATAGACTGTGTAGTACAAGTGTGTATTACACGTACAAGGAGGAATTTTATTATATTTTATTCATCTCTTCGGTTAGTACATAAGTTCTAAGTAATTTAGTTTGTTAATTTAATTTCAGCTAATCTCTAGTTTCAAAAAAAAGTCATATTGATTTCATATTATTTACTAAGGTAAAATTTTTTAGAGTTAGTCAATGAATGTCTTTACGAGATAAAATTGAAGTTTAGAAAGCATTGTTATATTTGAAAATACAACTCCTGATACACTCGCTTCCTCAGTCATATTTTTAAAAACTGATTTATTTTAAACTACTCTATCTTTATGCCCAAATGATTGACCAATAAGAATAAATTTACATGAATGGTAATGTAATAACTTGTTTACAAGCCAAAATAGTATTTTAAAAAACTATCAAGCCTTATTTGGGTTATCTTCAATAGCCAAAACTAGCAAACAATAAATAATAAATTTTAAAATAATATTGACGAAACACTTAAACATGTAGAAAAGAATACCTAACCTAAGAGTCCTTGGACCAACATAAGAGATAAACAAAATATAATAAAATTCCCCCTTGTACGTGTTACACACAGTGAATAAACCATTCACGCATATATCTGGAATAGATAATACACTTGATGTATGATTTCAGGGAAAAACCAGTGAAAATGGTAAGAATTTAATTATTTTCTCATTTTCACCAAGTTTTCACTGGTTTCCCACATTCACTAGTGATTTCTGTCCACTCACTGATTTCCTATTTTCACTGTAACATATTAATGATCGGAAAGAGGTCTTGACATGAGATTGACAAATATTATTTCAAGACCCCTCCTATCCAAAAATGAAAATTCGTTGATTATGTGTATACAATGAGTGATACACACACATTGTGTTTCACAGCATGAAAAATCAAATTAACAATATAAGCAAGGCAGATTAGCCAGATACCCCCTTGTAGCTAGGATAAGGAAATTAGACATCTAAAGTCATTTTTGATTCTAACGATTAAAAAAACAACTCACTCTAATAGTGCACCTGACAACTTGTTCTAAAACTATTGCAGAGAATTACCCCTAATTTTATCTGATCACAGTCCTGAACAAATATTCAATCTTGAGGATACAGCTCTTTTCTTCTATATGAAAAAACGGGAAGTTCTCTCAAAAAATACAAACCCTCACGGTTTTAAAGATTATAAGGACAGAGTAACACTAGTCTTCTGCGTCAACTCAGCTGGGGATAAAAGACATTCCAAATCATCTATAAATCTAAAGAGCCCCGATGTTTTGATGACAATGATATAACTTTTTAAATTATGCATCATCAAGCAAAGGTTGGATGATCAAGTCAATATTTCCTAAATTCTCAGATTGGAATACAGAACTTGTAAGGTCTGGAAAACTAATTATCTTATTCATTGACAATGCCCCTAGTCATGCAATTGATTTTCAGATACACTAAAAGTCCTAAAAATTGTGGATTGTACCGATGATATCGTTAACTCTTAAGAAAAAATTGGATATCTCTCATGATGCACAGGCATTGACGAGGCTGCAAAAGTTCACGATATTTCAGTCAGGCAGGTCAAGTCCTATGTTGCCTATAGTGAAGAATATGCAAGAATATGCTAACTTTAGAAGAGCCGACTGTAAACAAATCAACCCAGCTGTTATGTATCAAAATACTGAAGTTGATGTTTTGGAATTGATTCGAAGAAAACGATATCTAATGGACCCACATCCAATTAGGAGAATCGACTGCCAAAACCATATGAAGCTTTTTGGTTGAATATTATAAGGAGATCAATTCGAAGCCTCAGGTGGCTGGATGAAATCATTCATGTAGAGAAATGATTATAAAACCAGTCATTTGAGAGGAGAAGCTGGCTCAGTAGACCAAGTTTAAATTTATCAATGGTTTTTTGAAAATAGACACCTTTTAAGAGGATATCTATCTAGCGATATTTACAATTGTGATGAAACTGGGCTCAATTATCTGTATGAAGGAAGAGTCACTCTCGAAAGAAGTACTCAAAATGTTCGGGGAACTCGTGATAATAAAGACAGAATAAAAAGGCTGCTCTGTTGCTCATTAAGTACAAACCCTTATTTATAGGTAGGCTAGATAGCTTAATAGCGTTTGTAAATCATGTTTTATAAATTCATTAATTTTTAATAGGAAAGTCAAAACGTCAAAGGTGCTTTCGAGGAAAAATCCCTCACAAGTCAGAAAAATGCTTAGATGGATACGATGATATTCCAAAAGTGGTATGATGAGTTTGCTGAATTGATTGGAGAGAGACAAGTCCTTCTACTAATAGACAAATGTCCAGCCCACATAAATCTGGAAGAAAGAGTGAACATGAAGATTCTTTTTCTACCCAAGAATACAACGGCCCTCACGCAACCACTTAATAGTGGGGTAATAAAAGAGTTAAAAGACCATTATTGGACCGAATTAATCGAATATGGTTTAAAACCAGATCTTTCAAGAGTCCTTACAACTGCAACTACAGCTTGGGATAAAGTTCCTAAACAGTATGCTCAATTATTTTAAGAAGATTTGTTCTGTAAAATAAAATTTTTCCTCCATCAATGACATGTAAGCCATATTTTAAAGGATTCCTAAGCGTGCTCAAAGCGTAGGATTTATTTAGTGAAGGCAATGTACTAGAGTACAAGACCTATTTAAAAAAACAAACACTCTTTTTCGTGCGAAAGAATAACAAAAGGAATAGAGAAAGAGGTTTCCAATTTCAATGAATAAAGTTTCATATCATTCGAAAAATTTCCAAAATTCTTAGTAACCTTATTCAGTAGGATTTGAACAAACAGAAAGAGAAGATGTGAGAGTGCAAATATTCGATTTCGATTGGTTGTTGAGATTCTATCTATTAGTCATCGAGGTCAAGTCAGAGAAGTATAAATATAATTCTGGTATGAAAAATATTCGACTAGCAATTCATCATCTGTGTAACTAACTGTATTTGGTTTTATTCAATCAGAAATATTTTTTGCAATTTTTTAATACTGTGTTATAAAATATGGTTTTTATATTATTTTAATAATAACCAGTATGACGAAAATTTTCTGAGTGAATAAAACCAAATAATTATTGAATGAGAAAAACAGGATTATTCATTCAAAAAACACGGAATTAAAATTCTTCACATTAATAATTGTTTTTCTTCTTGAGTTTTAAAGTATATTTTTGATATTCAAATGATCTCTGTTTTAGTGAATTGAGGTAGGTATTCAAGAAATAATAAGCTATTTAAACAGATTTCAAAAAAATTATAAAGAAATTAAAAATAATAAAACATAGATTATAAATATTAGTAGGACTTTATTACCGAGTTTAATTAATATTTTTCAGTCATACAGACTGTAAACAAGAAATTTGACAAATACTATAATATTCCAACTTAAGTTTCAAACACTTAAGCATATATCATTCCATTTTACAGAATAAAATAAAAATTTCGAGAAGAAATAATTTCAGCTCAATTCTCAAAGATGTAAGAGCAGTGACATTTTTTTTATAAAAAGGGTTATACCATTAAATAGAGATTGCAATTTTATACATCTATCGAAAAATCCAATTAAAATTACAATAGCTGGTTTAATAGTCCGAGATACAAAAAGGGCAAAGAGGGCAGGTCACAGGTTTCAAATATTAAACAGAAAAACGAACTTGGAAGGAACATTAGGAAGATTGAAGAACAAGAAAATAAACATTTAATTTCACGGGGTCTCTTCAGACTCAATCCTGAACTAAGATTAAAATGTATTTGAACGGTAATATTGCCGAACATCATCAAGTAAATTGTTACTCGATTCTAGGCTCATAAGGAAGGTTGGAGAACAAGCAAAAAATTAAGTGATAAACGTTTTATTTCGCCGGGTCTCTTCAGACTTAATCCCGGACTGACATTTATAGTGTTACAATGCATGTTATTTCTGCCCTTCCATTGGTTTAAAATTATTGCTCAGAGAGGGAGGGGTGTCAATTTGCCATTCTGTTTCCAGGCAGTTTTACTTTCGTTTCTTCTCCATGCTTGGGCCCCCTTTACACTTTAGGAATTCATCCATCAGTAACTGCCCACTGTATCTTTTTCGTTTTCGCTTAATTGGCTGATTGGTTTTCCTCACTTCTTTAGCATTAATTGCAGGTTGACTACAAGTTTGATCCTTTTTCACCTCTTCCTTTACCATTAAAATGTATATTTTTCTGCCCACTCATTAGTTCAAAAGTGCTCAGAGAGGCAGGGGTGTGGGTTTGTAGAATCCCCATTGGTCCGAAACAAATGAATAATTGCTATTGGTCAAGACAGCCCTTTCATGTTCTTTTAATACATATATATAACTGCTCAAGTCGGTGTAAGGTCTGAAGAGAGCCGACGAAAATAAAAGCTTTTATTCACCTAACTTCTTTCGTCGTTCTAATGACCATTAGTCAGCGCCCCCAGAATATTTTCGAGGAAATAAGGCAATTAATGTCTCAAAATTAAAATGTATATTTTTCTGTCCACTCATTAGTTTAAAGTGCTCAGAGAGGCAGGGGTGTCGGTTTGTAATTCTGTTTCCAGGTGGTTTCAATTCCGTTTCTTCTCCAGACTTGAGCCCCTTTAAACTTTATAAATTTATCCATTGTTAACTTCCCACTGTTTTTAGCTTTCATTTAATTGACTGATTACTTTTCCTCACTTCTTTTGCTCTAATTGCAGTTTCACTAAAATTTTGATCTTTTCTTACCTCTTCTCTTACACTAATTAAGGGTTGGCTCAAAATCTAATTTTATTGATCCTTCATAACATATTTTGTCGAGAGCAATTATTTGCTTAATAGAGATATCTACATTGGCTAAGAGGAAGCCATCGAATAAAATCAAGGTAGAACATAATGGAGGAAACAACACATGCGGCAACTTCTTTGCTTCATTTACTATTCGAATATCAAGAAGACTTCTGAAGATTAATCAGTGACTAGAAATTTTTAAATGATTGAAAGAAAAGGCTTTTTAGCATCAATAAATATTAGTAAATAATTTCAATATTTAAAGAAAAGAATAGTTGCTACCATTTATATTAAAATTTTTGCAACCGCTATAAAATTGACTAAAAAACATTATTCACGAAAAAAACAAAAATTATTATTATTATATATGTTGTGCCTAAAGTGTAACGAATGATTAAAGTGTAATCAATCACTTTCAAAGTTTAAAGTGTAATGAAAATATCTTTCCTCTTTGTCCCATTTTGATACTATGTTTCTCTTTTTTTAAATTGAGATAGAAAATTCGAAACTTAAAAATCCAATTAACCCTTCATGTGCCAAATAATTTTTTTTATAATACACACATGGAAAATTTGCAACCTTATCAAAATAAGTAACCTGATTCCAAATCTGAATTCTTTTTAGAAAGCCAACTTATCCTTTCAAAGATAACAGGGGTAAAATTGACAATTTTGGATCTAAAACTAGTTTTCTTCTAAACTATAAGAGATATCGAGCAATCGATTGCATATTTGAAATATACGGCTATTGTTTTACGACATGAAGTTATTTTATTTTTAACTTAAGCTTCAGCAAATAGCCTTTCAAAAAATCGTTTTAGATATTTGACTACATTCTCATTCTTTTTGTAACTCTGGTTTGCACCAGTGAAGAGCCATCTTCTTTTCCAAATTGTTCATCTTTTTCATTGCTAAAATAATGTCTAGATGTAGCTATTTTACTCATTGCTATATGGACAAACAAAATTATTGTAGAAAATGTGTCTGATGAATACAATGAAAATGTAATTTTGCTCATATCATTGAATATTAAACAGAATCTAGAATCTGTTCTGCTGAAACGATTATGTTCTGCATTATAATAATCATATTTCCAAAAAATCTGGATTGATATTAAAGCAATGTATTTTTTCAAATTTTCTAACCTCCAAAATCAGGGACCTACCCTTGTATTACAGATGGTTATGTACGATTACGAGAAGCAATAGCCGGACAAATAAGTACAGGTGAAGTACCCGTTTTCTATCCCACTCTGCCCATATCGTAATTAACATCTGAGTTATATACCTAAACCATGATTTTTGTTAGCCAATAAGAGAACAGGGAACATCCAACCAATGAAATTTAAGCACATATAATTTTGATTTCTAAGTCAGATTCCTGTTGTGTTTCACATAATTAGTCTTAAATAATTTTTTTTCGTAAATTTTTTCCTGTAAAAATTCAGTAATAAGAAAGTTTAGAAAGTCCTCGATTTTTACTATAAAATTAGTACCATTGAATGAAGAATTTAAAGTTTAGTCCATTCCTGGAATTTCATACTGAAAAATTTTTCTGGGTCAAAACTAAACGATTTTAAAGTTAGAATAGTCCAATTTTTAATTTCAAATAAATATTGATAAAAGTCGTATTTCATTCTAAGTTTTCAAACCGATTGCTAAAAGGGGAGGGATTGTGATCACACTGTTTGGATAAGTTAAAAATCACAATGATAGACCCAATGATATTTGGATAAGAAGAGAACCAACGAAAATAAAGCTTTTCTTCTTAACACTAGCATGAATTTAAGTCAGAAAGCTCATAATAGTTTTGAGCAAATCAGACAACTCTTGTTTTTTTACATATAATATATTTAATTTTTATAAGATAGGACTAAGATAAGAGGATGAATTTAGGGTTAATATTTTAAATGTTGATTCTAGTGAATATGGAGGGTGAGTTAATTTGTAATTTCAATTTTTTTTTTGTTTGTACAAAGAAAGTCATTACACTTGTGCACCAGTTTTCGTACCTGAGAATGTGCACATCCCATTTTTCATGTCTTTCAAAACTAAAATTAATCATCAACCTACTAAGAAATAGGATAAGTATATGAATAAATTAATTTTTTGGTCAATATTTTCATTTTTTCTGATTTTGATCTCAATTTGCAGGGATATTTTTTTTTCTGGTCAGACCAGTACCCCTGCAGGCTAGTAAATTATTCATTAAACTCGAATAAGATTCCAAATTAAAATGAGGTTTCTCATAAAAAAGAATAAAAAAGAATTAGAAAATTGAAACCTTCAATTATAATTATTGCTCATAGCTTCACTCACATGTACCATAATTAGATAATTACTGCATCATATCCAAAATGTTTTATAAAAATCAATGAGTAATTCTCGAGTCAGAATTAATCAGAAGTAATTGATTTAGCTCCAAATTTTCCAAAATTAACCCCATCGTTATTCAGTTCATCGAATTCTGAAAATTTTAACTTTTTTGAAATATTAATATTTATTGTTTATCATCTTTATTAGAAATTAAAAATAGATTGCTCATATTTCTCCATAAAAGTTTTTTCGAAAAAATTTCTTGATATTCATCTTCTTTTCTCATCCTTAGTTCTTATTCTTAATTTACGTGGTCGGCCCTTTTTCTTCTTTGGTTCAAGCTCAAACAAGCACTGCTCTTCCAAATCGTCGAGATCGCAGAGGTTAATCGATCCAGAATATGCTCTCTTTACTAAGTCCATTTTGTAAAAGGAAGGTGCTAATTCATTTGATGAACAAGATAAATATTTTGAGACAGCAAAAAGATGAGAACAAGGATAGCCATTAGTTTTCAGTCACAGGAACACTTGAATAAATTATAATCAACGATTTTTCGAATAGAATTATTTCTCTCTTTTGTAACTTGATAGGTAGCTTCTATTGTAGTTTGATAGACTTTCAAGAACTTCGAAGTTTCGATAGAATTCTCAACTATCTGCATATAATAGTCAGATAAAAGGGAGGTTTTATCAGCATTTTTCACTTTTCTTGTACAAATAAATCTGGGAGGTAATTTATGAATGTAATAATTCCGTGAGATGAATTTAATGAACTGAATTACGATGGGGTTAATTTTGGAAATATTTGGGGCTAAATCTGAAAAAAAATTTCTAGAATGGGGCTAGTTTTAGGATTATTCCCACTTTGGGGCTACTTTTGGAAATTTTTCGAATAGATTTGGAGCTACTTTTGGAATATATTATAAAAATGAATCCCTTCTTACAAAATAAAACGATGACAATAACTTCAATATTCACGAAGCTTAACTTTAAAGAAGAAGGTTAGTAATGAAAAAAACATCACATACTTCTGCGAAAACTGTTCACATGGGTACGTCTAAATAAAATTTTTTCGTGTAGGTTACAAATCTCTGAGATAAACCCTCAAATGTCGTACTGAAAATACTAAGAAGAGTTTTAACCTCTATCTAGCCTATTATTATTTTATTCATATACTTGTCCTACTTCTTAGTAGGTTTATGATTAATTTTTGTTTTGAAAGACATGAAAAATCGGGTGTGCACATTCTCAGGCACGAAAACTGGTGCACAAGTGTATTGAAAATATGCAAATATAATTTTTAAAACTTACATCATTGATAAATTTACAGCAAATAAATACTTAAAATTTTATTTTTATCTCTAATAAATATTTTTACAGGCGTTCAAAAAGTGAGGAGGAAGAAGAAAAAGAAGGATTTTCTCAAGATTTTTCGGAACCAACTGATGAACCTTTTGATTTTACGTACCTCTTGTTATAATCAAAATATAAATATATCAATATGAATATTTTTATTTTATTTTCACTCTAAACATTTTTGAAATTTTCTTTGTAGTTGTTTGCTACATCGATTGCTAAAATGTATTTGTGAATCGTGAATGAATTTCAATACTATGTCTGTCTCAACGCAAAGAGAAACAAACGGTAACACTTCACTCCGGTTACAGCGAAAAATTCGATTCAGTTGGGAGTTTCGCGTTAGCCAATGAGAATCAACTAATAACCTGAGTGCTATTCTTTTCTCTATTTAATCTATTCTATGTTTATATACAAATCCCCGAATACTATGCTTCATACTTTACTTGACGTACATTGAGCAAGCCTAACCATACAGGGCTTATTTCTGAATTAATTCAACCATTTTTTCATAGAACTTGATTTATTAATGTAGCTGAACTTTTTCTTTTTTATTACTCAAATTAATAGAAGTTTTATGCTTAAAATTTAGTTCACTTAAATTTTCATCTTAAATTAGGTTATTGACTCTATTCATGTTAGATCGATTGAGATCACCCCTCTATTTTTGGACCATGACTGTGAGTATTCCATTCAAGAACCCTTAACAGTTATTCCCTGTATGAGTATTTAAATATCTTGTTTCCCAAGCAACTTGGTGTGTGGCGATTGTTCGATGAATATTTTTCTTCAACGAGTCCCTTCAAAGATCCCTGTGGAAAATTGATTTAACTCACGGTATTGAGTATGCCTTACCACATTTTATACTCCGCATTATACTAGTGATTCGGAATGTTTTTATTGAGTTTATTTCTTGAAGTGTCGCATTTATGGATAAAGTATTCTGCTAGAACATGTCCAGAAATCGTTCTCAGTAAAGTTCATTTGGTTAGCAGAAAAATGATTGGTTAGCTTGTATAATGATTGACACAATTATTTTGATTAATCAACTATTTATCATATTTTCAATTTAGGAAAAGGCTTTCAATATATACTAATTTAAGGGTGAATTAATTCAGAAATAAGCCCTGTATGGTTAGGCTTGCTCAATGTACGTCAAGTAAAGTATGGAGCATAGTATTCGGGGATTTGTATATAAACATAGAATAGATTAAATAGAGAAAAGAATAGCATTCAATAGGAAACGTATGGCACTCAGGTTTTTAGTTGATTCTGATTGGCTAACGCGAAAGTCCCTCTGAATGGAATTTTTCGCTATACCCGAAGTGATGTGTTACCGAAATATATATTTAACATATCAGATGACGATATATATAAGATAAAACAAAATAACCATTTTTTTCCAATTTAAATCTTTTATTGAACCACATTTTACTCTCGGATTTTATTTTTTTATTACTAACGCCAAATACTCAATTATTATTTATTGTGATAGTTTGGTTTTGGAATTGATGACTTTGGAATGAAATTTATTGAACAATTCATAAGTTCTGCTTTACATTCATCATTATCATATAAAAATAATTATCATGTACAATAATAATAATAATTTTAAGGAATAAAAAAAGGAAAATATTTTCATGTGTGTACAATGATAATTAAGATAGTTTGCAAAAGATCTGTTATAATCTAAATTTAAATTATGAAATATATATATATACAGTTGTACCTCTATAAAAAATGTAACAAACCTATCCGTCTCCTCTCTGCCCCTTTTAAGTTGAGAAAAATAATGTATAGCTACTATAAAGTAGGTTTATGAGTGTCAAACTTTTCAGGAGAATAAAATACCAAATGCCGATTCTTTGCACGTTTGAAATTTGTAGTTGTATATGAAGGATTAATTACTCATTAATATTTCGAGTTAATCGTTGAATAACTCAGTGTGATTATAGGGGAAAGAGTGATGTAAGCTATAATTACAGTTGTTCCCCAATTGTGGGTGTAAATAAGGGGAAACAACCCAGGTATAGGTCAAAAGTGTGAAAAGACGAAACGGAGAAAAAATATTTTTTAAATCCAAAATAAAAACTGCTCTAATGTTTTTATAGTGTTCTATGATACAAGAAATGAACGAATCTGGTATTTTTATTAGATCGAAAGAATCAGCAGAAAATTCTCTATCGAATGAATCAAACTTGACTGAATTTTATTTTTTGGAAAGTTTGACACTCATAAACCTACTTTATAGTAGCTACAGTTGTATCAGAAAGTAAAGTCCCTATATGGTTTCTTCAAGCATATAAAATATCTGAGGAGAGTTTTCATGAAACTTTAATCTACGATATTTAAATAGAACATCTTAATATTCTTTTCTATCAAAGTTTGAAGATTTCACGATGATAATGTGGCTCAAAGAATGCTTATTATATCACATACTAATATAGAAGTTATTATTCATACAAAGCTTACAAAATCAAATGAAATAAAGTTGATAATTGGTTTTAGTTATGAATTCCACAAAATTAGTGTGAAATACTTAAATGTAATTGTAATCATTTTCACTGAAATCAAAAAAGTGCCAACAGTTTTTAAACAACTATAAAGGATAGAATAGTAATTTGTTTTAATAATATGTGAAAATCACTATAATCTAACAATGTCAAGGATTGGTATTGAACAGGTGAATGCTCGAACAGTACCAATTTTAACAGACAAGCACAAGAAAGATAGACTGGATTTTGCCCGGGAAAATGTTGACAAGCCGCTTGAGTATTGGATGAGTCTTATTTATGCTGATGAAGTTACATTCTCCAACCAAAAGTACTCTGGAAGGGGAAGAAATTTGACGTGTGATGACTTGACGTTAGACAAAACAAAGCCGATAAGAAAGGATAAATTTCCAAAGAAAGTTATGTTTTTCGCGAGCATCAAATATGGCAAAGGTATTACTCTCACTCCGGCCTCAGGCAATATAAATGGTAGAGCTTTCTTAAGTCTTGTGACCCAGAATTTCCATCATTATGAGGGATATCGTCGGGAAAATTTATACGTTCTAATGGATCATGCACCAGTTCACGACTCGGCTTATATCAGAGGATGCCTAAGCAGATCCAGGATAAGAGTTGTTGATTTCCCAGCAAAAAGTCCTGACATTAATGTCATTGAAAACATTTTTGGCATAATGAAGAGATACTGGCTAGTATAAATAAAATCAATTTCATTTCAAATTTGAAAATCTATTATTATATTCTTAGGTACATGGTCTCTGGTGATGATTCCTCGAACGATATTAATGAAAAAGTCCAACGCCTAGCTGGTTTTCCTGAAGTAAAATCTGCAGTGGACAAATGTAATTGAGTCCATTCCACGACGTTTACAGAAAATCATAGACAGTAGAGGAGAGATTATAAATTATTAATGAGATATTGTGATATTAAATAGATTTTTGTAAATAAAAAATTATTCAACAGATTTCAGAATTATTAATTAAGTCTATTTATGAAACAATCACTAGGTGTGAATATAAAATCATTAATATTGGATCACAAATATATTTAATGTTTGTTGAGTATTCTATCCCAAGCAGTTATTAAATAGTTTTAGAGAGAATTTCAATGACATATGGTCTCAATTGTAACCTTGAAATGACCTTGAATTTCATTGGTTAAAATCCACGATAATAAAAAACTACTTATTCAAAATTTATCTCTGGAAAAAATATCAAACTTAGAAATAATACTCTCTAAAAACCAATATTAACATGCGATTTTTTTTCTAGAAAAAAATTGAATCCAATTTTAATAGTATCATATATTGATAAACAAATTTTTACCACCTTCGAGGATGTAATAGTAAATTACATTTTTGTAAATTTTAGACAGTATTTTGCAATTTAATTATCATGTACTTTTTCAGTCTAAGATGAATCACAAAGTTAATAAAATTTTAGAGCAATGAATGAAATATAATAATCAAAAAAAAGTTGTCGATAAGCCAGTAAATAGCAAAGTTTAAGAAACTTTAGCAGAGTCATTTTTCTAAGCAGGACTTTACTTTTTCATACAACTGTATACATTATTTTTCTCAACTTAAAAGGGGTAGAGAGAAAAGGGATAGGTTTGTTACATTTTTTATAGAGGTAAAACTGTAGTTATCAGTATTGATTCAAGTATTTTCCAATCACAATAAAATTATTACTTTGGGAAATTAAGATACTTTGTCTAATTTGTTCAGAATTCTAGATTTTTCCATTAGTATTGAAAAAAAGAAAAGCTTTTCTCACCAATGTTGCATATTCAGATAATTATATTCTCATTATCGAGTGTTTTACTACCTTCATGTCATTTTTTTCGACTTTGATTACAGTATTACATCCTTCGATGATTTACAAAAAGTTATCGGAAACTTGATGTTTTTTGATATATAACCTACTTCCTTGGTAATATATAAGTCCTTATGAGAAATGGGTCATTTTTATTATCACATTATCTGTACAGCTTTTTTCCTGATTTCCACTTCATCTTCACTCATCATAATATTAGGTTGCGTCAAAAGAAATGAGACTTTAGAGATGAAGAAATATATTCAAAAATCTGCATAAAAAAGAGAAAAATGAGGTATCAAAATATTCTCCAGCATAATTAATACATTTCTGCCAACGAATAGGGAGCTGATCAATCCCATCAGCGTAAAACCCTTGACTTTTTGAATCAAAAAAGTTGATAAGGCCATTTTCGACTTCTCCTTTATTGAGGAATTTTTTCCCGTTTAAAAAGTGTTGCATCGACCTGAAAAGATGATAATCTGACGGGGCTAGGTCAGGACTATAAGGAGGATGTTCTATGACATCGATATTCTCACTTGAAAAAAGTGACATCTCTTCCCAGATGAGGTCGGGCGTTATCTTGTTGGAATGAAATCCTTCCGAATCTTGGGAATTTATCCTTCAATTTGGCAACCATCTGCCTAAATGAGTCTAGATATCTTTGAGAAGTGACAGTCTGACCATAATCCATAAGCTCATAGTGGATTACTCCTTTTCTTGTCCAGAAAACTATGAGCATAACTTTCTTCGAGAACCTGTTTGGAGAGGGTTGAGTTGCTTTCTCCCCAACTCATTCCCAAGACCTTTTTCGACTCTGATCCTGAAGATAGATCCACTTTTCGTCTGTTGTAACAATATTCTTCAGAAAATTGTCATAACTGAGTCTGTGTGAGAGTCTTCGACAGGCTTTAACTCTTTTCCTTTTTGGTGATTCGTTGAGGTCATGAGGAACCCATTTGCCGAATGAATTTGTAAAGTTCTCCTCTCTCAGAGCACGTAGAACTGAAGACTGACTAACATTCAAAACAGAAGAAATTGCTCTTGAAGATGACGATGGTTGCTCTTCAATTGCTTCAATAATCAAAGAGTTATCAACGGTTGAAGGTCGATCTGATTTTGATTCATCATCTACTGAAATCTTTCCTTCTACGAAGTTTGAGTACCAACGAAATACAGTAGCACGTTTTATGCGATCTCCGAAACAAGATTCAAGTTTCCTGAAAGTCTCTATTGATCCAGTTTTCTGAAGAAACTCATATGCGATTAACTTTCGAATATCTTCGATATCGAGAATGTCATTAAGACTCATTGTTTCGTGAATTATTAATAAGTAGATTTATTTAAAGAAAAAGAGAAATAAATTTTCTTCATTTTGATGTATAATTTGTTATTCTAAAGCGAATTTTTGATTATGTAATTTTTGATCAAAGTTGGAATCTCATAACATTTGATGCAACCTAATATTCAAGATTATTACTGACAATTACTCTAGATAGATTGGAGAGCGTTTGAGCGAATTCATCATGTTCAAATTTTTCGATAAACATTGAAATAAACAAGTGAAGCAGATGAAATTTGATTTTGATTTTTCGCTTTGAACCAGGATGGAACATATACGTGAACTATAAACTTTTCAATAACTCAATTGGACAGGTTTTGGTCAGCCTTAAAATACAGGATGCTGTTGTCATCCACCTAGCCTTGTTCAACTCACTAATGCTGTCGTGTAGCAAATCATCAATACTCAAACCAATCTAGCCAGCAGTAATAAATTTAGATATCTCATATTGATATATTTGATCTGTGGAAATTTTCTTAACAATTTCGTTTAGAAATAAATCAACTTCGATCCGTTCATAAGTTGCAAGAGTAGTTTAAAAAAAACTAATAGAGAGACCCATTTTTTTGAATTCACATAACATGAGATTTGCTTACTCTCCCCCTTTCATTTTCTCATTCAATATGTTGTGTAAACGAAATGCATTCTTCTTTAGAGTATATAAGCAAAAATTGAGATTGTTTATGAATGAAAATTGAGGACCCCGTTGAATTTTTATTCCCATCTCTCAAGAAAGGTTATAACGATGGAACACAGATATATATTGAATCAGAAGATGAAAAGGGGAGAGTAAGCAGATCGCATGATGTATGATTTTTAAAAAAGGGGGTCTTTCTAGTAGTTTTTATGTTGAAAAACCTCATATGGATGATGTCATCCAACAAGGTTCTTGCATGTAAAAATTAAAAACTAACTTGAATCTCAAACTCTCCACAAAAACGATCACGTCTTCGAACCTTCATATATGGTGATCGAATTAATATTTGAAGACATAATTTGCCTGATTTCCTCAAAGATATTTTTGGGTTGCTGACCTGGAGTCATGCTGGAGCTGAGAACGAGCGAAAGATTTGTTTTGGTGAATAAAGCTATATTTTCGTCGGTTCTCTTCAGACCAAACACCGACTTTCGATATATATTTATACATAAAATAAGGTTGGGAACATTAAGGATTAGCCAATAGCATTTATTCATTAGGAGTTGACCAATTGGAGTTGAGTTTGTTCATACTCTCCGGGCTGTGAGGAATCCGTCTATTTTTTGATTACCGGTCGGTAATCCTTTCCTCTGTTTACCCGTCTTTTTGTGTTGCTTAGGCGATATGGAGAGGTTTCTTTTTCGCGCAGTAGTGGGGGTCTGTACTTCTGGTTGGGAAAGATATCTTTTTCGGTCATCAAGGCTTATATTTGGTTCCCGATTGCCAGGGGATCGTAGGCTTGTTTGAATGTTTGTATTTGGGTTTTTGCAACTAGGGGAAGTATTATCAACTAATGTTGAGATTTGGGTTGTAGCCAACGTAGTTGCTAGGCCATCATTGTTGGTTTCACTGATTTGTGTGGATGTGAAGACAGGGCTGTTTTCGGTTGTTGCTGTATCCCCTGGTGCCGGAGTGGGGTGTAGCGCCAGGATTCGAGTTCAAATTTTGGTTTGAAGGGGGATGGTTCGTTTGAATTTTTGAGGTTATTTTTGAGACTTTTTTTATCATCCTGGAAGCCTTGTGGAAGCTAACACCAGTGAAGCCTAACTTTCTGCCCAGCATCTTTTGAGCACATAAGGAGGGTGACTCGTCGTTGACTTGCTTGGCTTCGGCTATTTCCAGGACTTTGTGGATACGTTTCTTACTACGTCTTGGGTCTGCTGAGTATCTGATTCTAAAATTTTCATCAATTTCCCATCAATCTGTTGGAAGTAGGAACCATCGAATCTAAAGTCAATATTCTGAACCGTCATGAAGATCAGGGAGCAGACGTCATCAGCTGTCATTGAGGTAGTATCTGGGCCTTCGCATTTGATCAGCTCAGGGTTTTCTGTCAGTTTCTTCCGTATGAAGTCAAATGTTTCTTCCAACGGCACATTGGTGAAAAACGAGGAAACATCGAAGGAAATCATGCGGCCAGTGAAAGGGTTTTTGTTTCTTAATCTGTAAATAAAATCATACACATTAAAAACTGAATGTGGACATAGATGGTCTCTTAGCGGCTTCAAAACTCCGGCTAACCATGTTGGGGGCTCGGCCTAAGCAACACAAAAAGACGGGTAAACAGAGGAAAGGATTACCGACCGGTAATCAAAAAATAGACGGATTCCTCACAGCCCGGAGAGTATGAACAAACTCAACTCCAATTGGTCAACTCCTAATGATATCGAAAGTCGGTGTTTGGTCTGAAGAGAACCGACGAAAATATAGCTTTATTCACCAAAACAAATCTTTCGCTCGTTCTCAGCTCCAGCATGACTCCAGGTCAGCAACCCAAAAATATCTTTGAGGCCAATCTTATATTTACGATTCACGACATATTTTACATAATATATTTTTCAAATTAAGGCCATTCGACTCATAGAAAAATTCTCTTTCGAATAATACCTATATGAAATTGTTACTTATCATAACTTTTCTAATAAAGATAAATATACTAGCTTCATTGAAACTGAAAAAGAAAAAAATATGTGAGGCACTTTTAATCTTCTATATTTGGTGTACTTTTCACTGAAAAAAACCTGAGAAAGCATTATAAGCTATAATTTGAACAAAAAAATTGTTTCATTTTGAAAACATAAATATTAATTTCATTGGTAAATTTTTTGATGAGAAACTTATATATGCTGTACCCAATTTAGGAAGTTGCACAATTCTGGAAGATTTCACTCTCTTCCTATTTTGGTCGACCAATTTATGAAGATTATTTTTTGTATATGCTAGTTTGACCTTTGTAATACATCAAAAAACATTGTGCACACAAGTAGGCTTATTTTCTGTCAAAATTATTAATAACTAAGAATGGAATTTACTCAATCTTAAGTATCATAAGATCATTGTCTTTTAATGATAAATGATTCCAATGCTACAAACATGTTTTCATTCAACTCAATGAACTAGTATGTAAAAGGGGGATCGTTTTCCTTATTTGCGTGTGAAAGTGGGGGGGGGGAGGTGCAGAGAGAAAGAGAAATCTTCCAGAATTGTGCAACTTCCTAAATTGCGCACAACATAACAATGATTACATAGAATAGGGGTTTCTATTCACAAAAACAAATTCACTATTACATTGAAAAGATATTGCGTCACACACACACGCTTCCTTGGAACAAGGTCCATTATAGCAATTGATCAAAAGTTCCCAACTATACCTGGAAGTTACATTCCTTTTGGTCAACAAAGACGAGAATTCTGAGGATATATGTACCAGCTTGAATATAATTCATCCCAACATAAAGTTCACAAACGAGATCGAGAGAGACGAAAAGATAAGTTTCCTAGAACTAGAATTTGTTCGAGATAGTTCATGTGTAAAAACGTGAGTACATAGGAAAACGAATGCCCCAACCCAATTCTTACCTTTTCATAGCTTCTCTCCGATAGAATCAAAGAAAATTGTTGCAGCAATGCCTTCCTTTCAGCTGATTATGTGAGAGATTAAAGATCGAAGCTAAAAACCCTCTTGGAGCGAGATGGATATCCAGATTGTTCCATTGAGAAGCATTCCCATCCCAAGGACAAAACAACAGAGGAAGAGGAAACTGAGAAACCAATATTCCTGGTTTTTTCATTCAAAGGAGATGCAAGCAAATCGATTGTTAACAACGAGCTAGCTAATACAACCCAAAAGAACGAAGAAAGGAAATTGAAACTGATTCAATGGACGACAAAAACGATTCTAAACGGCAGAAACAAAAATATGATATCTCGAAACTAAAGAGAAAAGGAGTTTATGTTCCTTTGAATTGACTTATATCATTCAGACTACCTGATCCCTTGAAGAGAGAGTCAAAGAACACTTAAATCCAAAACATATAAGCTCGGTACAAGGTAAGAGCGTCAAACCTCGACAGTGCTGAAAACCTGAACCTGACCTGTCTGTACAGAATATAATGGGAATGAAATTAGGTTTCAAAGGAAGAGGAGTGCATATCAAGAGAAATTAAATACATATCTCAAATAAGAAAGGTCCTTAATCCAATTCGAAAACGTATTTCAAGTTCTAATAAAATTGAAACTAGAGATCAAAATGAAATTAATGAGAAGTTGAAAACAGTCGATAATCAACAAATTCTAGTTCAAAATTATACAAAAATATTAATGTATGCATTATTGACTAGGATAATTGTTTAAAAGTAATTAACCAATACGTATGAACGTATAAAAATTAATCAATGAAAATTATAAATATATCATACGCATTCTCGATTAATTTCTATGCAAATATTTCATACAATATAATATACATATGTATAAAATTTTTTAAACTCTTTTTGGGCTAAGAGACTTTCTGTAATTGGTGATTAGCATCTTCATGAAAATTGTCAGGCTTGACACAGAAGAAGATAGACAAGCTAAGATGTCTCTAGTATAAAAAGATAGTTTGGGAAATCTTGTCCTACTGACCAAAATTCAGTTGGATCTTGATCGAAAGATTCGGGCAGCGATGTTGGGTATGCATTTATCTCTTTTTAAAATTGAAATTTGAGATTATGTCGAGCCCCGTCAGCTTCATATTGATCATAGACATTTTTTTCAACTTGTTCGAATAGCTTTACCTCCTCGTTTGCAGAGGTAAAATTTCCTTACATACTTTACATGTGACTGTTGAAAGAAATTAATTTATTTCGGTTGAAAAGATCGGTAATACTAAGGTTTGATTCTCGGAGAAGGTGTAAAACTTATTGAATATCCTTGACTTCTCGCTCGCTCAAGGATTCATAATAGGGGTATATAAAAAAATCAATAGGTAGGGTGTGTAAATGGTCAAAAACAATAGGTGTCAGATGATGTATAATAGGTGATACTCGAGGTATTTCCAAAAACAATGGGAATATGATCAGAATTAATATCTGGGGTAGAGAAGTATTCATATATAATAGGATATACCAATACATATGGTCAAATACAATAGGTCAATCTAACTTTTAATCTGTATTAATACCTATTGTGTAAGAATTATTTATAAATAATACCTTATATATTCTATCACATTTTTTTCGATAACTAGTTATAAACTTATGTTCCGATAATTAATAATTCAGAATTATTATTTTTAAAATCAAAATTTAATGATTAAGTTATTCATTAGTAATGAATTATTACTAATGAATCATTCGTTTATTAGCATATCATTTTTTATAGAGATTCATTACAGGATTTTTGTCTCTTTTTCTTTCTTCCTCGTTTGCGATTTAATTCCAAAGCCTCTGCATCATTATTCGTCAGCAATTCGAAATCACAAAATTTGAAATCACTTTCTAAAGCATTTGATAAGAAGGAATTTTTGAAATGGTTGGGAATGTGATTTTCAATTAAATCATTGTTAAATATGAAGACTGTCAAGAGATGTTCACATGGGAATCCAAGTTCTAAATCTTTTGCACAAGTACACGTGCATAGTATTAGATAAAATCCCTAAATTTTCAATTTTCGATAGATTTAAGCAGTCTTTTAGATCTTCAAGAAAGTAGGTCCAAGTACCCTGACATTCATTTGGAACAAAGCTTATTGCAATTGGAAAAATCTCGTTGTCTCCTGTAATACCAGTTGCCATCAAAAGTACATAATTCATTGAGGATTTTAGATGTGTCCCATCAACAGCTAGCATAAAAAAGCGATTTTGAAATGTTAAGAAAAATTTTCTCCACTTGATTGTCCTTCTTAGTTACATTTGCCATTGCTCCAGGATTGTTCGCAATATTCCAATCTAAGAAACTTTCTAGTTTTAAAAAGAATTCAATATTTTATCTCCTTTAGCCATTTCAAGTTCCCGTAGACATCTTCTAGCCGTCTGGTAAGAGGTATTCAGGCCATGCTGATTCTTTGGGCTTTAGGCAGTGAAGATTTTCTGAGAGTGTTTTAATTTGAGTTATAATCTGCTGTTTGTTAGGTCTAAGATTTATCTAAAATATTATATTAAAAAAAAATACTTCGTTACAGGTGTGTGCGAAGAATTTCGTTAAATATAATATACCGTCAACTCTCATGTTGAATTTTGCTGGAAATGAGCAATCTTTCTTCGGGCATCCATAGTGATAATAATTCGTAGAGCTTTTTATATTTATATAGGCCTTTGAATGAGAGGAGGAATACAAATTTAGTTTTTAACTTCATCTTTATCCTTGTAGGATGCGCCAATTGTCAAGGTCATGATTTAATTTATGAATTTTGTTCTATGATGTTAATTTGGAATATGCAATAGGTATTAATACAGATTAAAAGTTAGATTGACCTATTGTATTCGACCATATGTATTGGTATATCCCATTATATATGAATACTTCTCTACCCCAGATATTAATGCTGATCATATTCCCATTGTTTTTGGAAATACCTCGAGTATCACCTATTATACATCATCTGACACCTATTGTTTTTGACCATTTACACACCCTACCTATTGATTTTTGTATATACCCCTTCATAAAATGATAAAAACCTAAGCCGTATACAGAATATTCAATATAGGCTCTAGAGTTGGACCTCTACTGTTGAATATTGTATTCTCAAAAATCAATGTTGACGGAGCTAAGATTTTTAAATATGCTGATGATATGAAAATAGTTTTCAGTTTTGATGATTTTATCGATATAAATTTTATAAACTCATCATTGAAATCCCTTACTAATGATCTGTTAACTCTGGGGCTTAGCATCAATGAAAGTAAAACATTCTACATGACTCCTTTCACAACAATTCCTATTAACAATAATATATGTATTAATGATAAAATAATAAACCAATAATAAACCCCAAATTCACGGTTCGTGATTTAGGAGTTAAATATAATAATTTTCTTGATTTTACAGAACATTATAAGGAAATCTATAAGTCTTTTGTCAGCAGGTGTATACAAATACACAAATGTATCAAAAATGACTTTATGAAGGTATTCTTATACAAAATGGTGGCCCGAACTGTTGTCGAGTTCTGCTCTGGATGTTGGAACCCAGAAAGAATTGAATGGTCCAAGAAGTTTCAGAGAGTCGCAAGAACTTTTCGAAACAAATTATCTGCCCAATAAAGAAAAAAACTTGGTCAACCCTCAGAGTCTATCAAAATTCGAAGAGATATAAAAAGTCTCATACTTATTAGAAAATCCCTGAGGCCCCAGAGAATCTCTAGACTTAGAGAAAGCTACAGAATTGAAGGACATGTAAAAAATCTAGCTATTTTTGATCGATGTAAAAAACACTTTGATAAACTACCTAACTCCTTGAAGAGAAAAAACTTGAAAGAGTTCTCTCAAGAAATTAAAACCAGATTTATAAACTAAAAAAGAAAAGAAGTTATTATTATCAAATTTATATACAATACCAGATTTTCTTAATGTATATTTTAAAGACGAAGATATATATACAGGTAAAGTACCCTGTTCCCTAACCTCTCTGCCCCAAATGAAATTCGTAACCTGTTTATATACCAAAAGGGGGCAGATTTTATAACCAATCAAATGGGAAGAAAAGATCAACCTATGAAAATAGAGCACTTTTTTTCTTACACAAGATATCCGAAAATTAAAATTCAACCCTTTATATCAGCTTATAGAAAATCTACTATAGATGAATCATACATCAGTTAAGAGATAATTTTGCCCTCTTTCCAAAAGTCACTTCTCAATTAGTCTTGTTAGACAAAATAAAAAGTCCTTTCTGTACTAATTTTTAAAGAACAGTAAATACCACCATTAGATAGGAAATAAAAATTTAAGAATTGTATCAAATTTTCATTTATCTATCTGTAGGATAAAATCAAAATCGAAATCAAAAGGATTTTTGGTCAGAATGAATTTACTCCACCCTTCTAAACCGATATCAATGTAAGTCAAAGGTTAAGCAAACAATGTGTGAATATCACAAAACATTGCATCATGGGTATCCTTTAGATCCATCCCTTCTTTCTTCACTATTTTTGTGATTAACATATGGTTTCTTTTTTCCTATCCTCCATAGACTATTTATTTTTGGTATGTTTGTTTTTGTAATAACAATACATTTCTCTGTTCAAAACTCAACTCTGATATCATATAAGGACCCCTTTCTATCTTTCATTGAGAAATGCCAATCAGATTAATTTCAATCGAGTAGATTAGCTATAGTTTTTTTCTCAATAGTCTAATGATGAAAGTCTACAAGAACACAGAAACGTACTCGATTATTCTTGAGTTTGAAAAATCCTTATTGGGATTTCGCGCATTCTCAAAAAGAAAGGGAATAAGTACTTCTACACTAAAATCCTGGATATCCGATAAAAACAAAATCGTCAGGAGCATTGAATATGATTATCAAGATAGATTTGCAAGACTTAAGACTTGTATCGAAAATGATCTACTCATCATAATGAATAAAGGTAAAATTATCACCAGGCAGGATGTTAAAGATACAGTTATAGATGCAGCGCAGTCCTGCAATATGGAAGGAACCACGGGATCCCAAAGCTTTATCAGTAGAATATTTAAAGAACTTCGAATCCATCAATATAATGTAAGCTTCATTTTTCATTCATCTACCCAGAATGATATCAGAAGAGATTCGGCAGAGAAAATATTGACTTTAATGGATTTAACTGTGGATAAAGATCAAGTCTTTGTTATATCTGAGGATGTATTTTTAGACCAATCTCATTTTCTGATTTGCATCACTATTTCAAATTTATCCCAAGATTTCCAGAAAAAGCTATTGTTCTCAAATCGGAAAATGTTTTACCAAAATTTAATTTTTATTAAAGAGAAGATGTCAGCATATTACAAGACCTTGAGCTTTATTCTTCAGCACAAAAATGTTTGCAACAGACCAATTATTCTTATTGAAAAAAATGATCAAATGCAGGACCTTTTGAAGAGATCAATGACTTTGTTGAAGGGTACTAAGGTATTTTCTAATCCTAAATTTTAGCTTATCATATATGAATTAAAAAATGTAAAGAAACCTAAAATTGTCAATACTATAGATGAAAATCTTGTCGCAAATAATTCAAGAAGTTGCATCGATTCAAGTCTCAAAAGAATCGGTGAAAATTTTCTGAAGAAAGTCGAAGATATAAATTCAAGCTTATCGCTTAGAGCACAGAATCTAATATCACAAATTTTAAACCAAGTCGTTAAATTAAGATCAGATGAAAGAATATTTAAATGGATATTAAGGACGTACTTTCCCTATAGATTCTGTACGAATTTTTTAAAATTCAACTTAAATAAAGTAAGTTTTTGCATTTCCTAAAAATTATAGTTATCAAATTCCATGTTAAAAAAATTGAAAATTGTTTCGCTTTTTGAAAATAATATTTTTAGGAGAGATATCATGGAAGCTGCTCATCTTTCATCTCAAGCAATTGCTGATTATGTTAAGAAGAAGGATAGTTTAAATCAGACATTTCTAGAGAGCCCATCTTCTTCAAGAATAACTATCGAACGAAATCCAATCACCATGAAACTCCAAGAAGAAGTAGAAAAGTACATATCAGAAGGAAGATACTTCAATTTCAAAGAATTAAAAGATCTTGCTTTAAAGATAGCTAGAGACTTGAGATTCGATAATTTCCGATCATCGAAAAACTTCCTTAGACGTTTCATGCAGATTAACAACCTAGTTTTACGTAAGCCATGTGGAGAGAAAAAGAGTGCTCCAGTTGCCTCGATTGACAATTTTCGTAATGACCTAGCTAATCTAACTCAAGGTGATGATGCATCTCAGTTCTGGAACTTCGATGAAGCTGCATGGTTTCTTTATGATTATAAGACACGTGTTGTAGCAAAGAAAGGTAAATCAAATTTATTAAAAATCACAACTAAAGGGTCTAATGTGAGTGGCTTCAAAAGAAACAAAACAAGGCTGACAGCTGGGTTTTGTTGCAGCGCAACTGGAGTGAAAAAAACTTTTCATTCTTGGCAAAGCAAGAAATCCCAGATGCTTTGATCAACATCCTGAAATCAGAAGAAAAGTAAAATATGAGTCGAATGCCAACGCATGGATGACCAGTGAAATTTTCACACGACACCTGATTGCTTGGGATAGAAGTCTTTCCAGAAAAAGACTAATAAGAGATAGAAAAATTGTGCTATTTCTTGATCAATGCAGGGCTCATAGTTCACACGAACAGCGCCAGCCAAAATAAAGAAATATCAAGGTAAGAGATTTGGCTAATTTCAGTTAATTTACTTTCCTGCGAACGCAACATCAGTACTGCAACCTATAGATAGTGGTGTTGTCCGAGCTTTCAAGGCCAGATATAATAAGCTCATAGACGAAAAACGTAGACTGCAAAATACTCCGGTAGATGATCTATCGAAGAATTATAATCTGGCTGAGGCAATCAATATGGCTGATCAAGTTTGGCAAGAGATGAGAGCAGAAACAATCGTGAAATGCTGGCAAAAAACCCAATTGATTCAAGGTCACGAAGACATAAGGCTTACTAGCGCAGACAAAAAAAACCTTATTGATGATTTAATTAGCATTCTTGAAGTTCTAAACTTGAAAGGTTTTAAAAATCTAATTGAACTGACTCAAGTATGGAAAGACACAAGAATTGGTGAACCTCGTCATAATTCAAGTGTTTATGAATTTAATGAATAAATTTTTACATCGATTCTTCTTCCACTTATGAAAAATTCAAAAATTTAGAGGGGTCCTTATATGATATCAGAGTTGAGTTTTGAACAGAGAAATGTATTGTTATTACAAAAACAAACATACCAAAAATAAATAGTCTATGGAGGATAGGAAAAAAGAAACCATATGTTAATCACAAAAATAGTGAAGAAAGAAGGGATGGATCTAAAGGATACCCATGATGCAATGTTTTGTGATATTCACACATTGTTTGCTTAACCTTTGACTTACATTGATATCGGTTTAGAAGGGTGGAGTAAATTCATTCTGACCAAAAATCCTTTTGATTTCGATTTTGATTTTATCCTACAGATAGATAAATGAAAATTTGATACAATTCTTAAATTTTTATTTCCTATCTAATGGTGGTATTTACTGTTCTTTAAAAATTAGTACAGAAAGGACTTTTTATTTTGTCTAACAAGACTAATTGAGAAGTGACTTTTGGAAAGAGGGCAAAATTATCTCTTAACTGATGTATGATTCATCTATAGTAGATTTTCTATAAGCTGATATAAAGGGTTGAATTTTAATTTTCGGATATCTTGTGTAAGAAAAAAAGTGCTCTATTTTCATAGGTTGATCTTTTCTTCCCATTTGATTGGTTATAAAATCTGCCCCCTTTTGGTATATAAACAGGTTACGAATTTCATTTGGGGCAGAGAGGTTAGGGAACAGGGTACTTTACCTGTATATATATCTTCGTCTTTAAAATATACATTAAGAAAATCTGGTATTGTATATAAATTTGATAATAATAACTTCTTTTCTTTTTTAGTTTATAAATCTGGTTTTAATTTCTTGAGAGAACTCTTTCAAGTTTTTTCTCTTCAAGGAGTTAGGTAGTTTATCAAAGTGTTTTTTACATCGATCAAAAATAGCTAGATTTTTTACATGTCCTTCAATTCTGTAGCTTTCTCTAAGTCTAGAGATTCTCTGGGGCCTCAGGGATTTTCTAATAAGTATGAGACTTTTTATATCTCTTCGAATTTTGATAGACTCTGAGGGTTGACCAAGTTTTTTTCTTTATTGGGCAGATAATTTGTTTCGAAAAGTTCTTGCGACTCTCTGAAACTTCTTGGACCATTCAATTCTTTCTGGGTTCCAACATCCAGAGCAGAACTCGACAACAGTTCGGGCCACCATTTTGTATAAGAATACCTTCATAAAGTCATTTTTGATACATTTGTGTATTTGTATACACCTGCTGACAAAAGACTTATAGATTTCCTTATAATGTTCTGTAAAATCAAGAAAATTATTATATTTAACTCCTAAATCACGAACCGTGAATTTGGGGTTTATTATTTTATCATTAATACATATATTATTGTTAATAGGAATTGTTGTGAAAGGAGTCATGTAGAATGTTTTACTTTCATTGATGCTAAGCCCCAGAGTTAACAGATCATTAGTAAGGGATTTCAATGATGAGTTTATAAAATTTATATCGATAAAATCATCAAAACTGAAAACTATTTTCATATCATCAGCATATTTAAAAATCTTAGCTCCGTCAACATTGATTTTTGAGAATACAATATTCAACAGTAGAGGTTGATCTTTTCTTCCCATTTGATTGGTTATAAAATCTGCCCCTTTTTGGTACATAAACAGTTTACGAATTTCATTTGGGGCAGAGAGGTTAGGGAACAGGGTACTTCACCTGTATATATACTAGTATCAAAATATTTAGTAAATCAACATCAAATTACTCAAAATATGTCTTATGAAGTTATTTATTGTTTTGTTAATAATTTTTCATATTCCTTTCTTTTTATTCTTCTCAACTGAATCTTCATAAATATCAAAGTCTTCACTGATCATTAGAATTAAAAAGATAAAATTTACCAGTCAAAAACTAATTTGTTGAAAGCTGCTTGAAATATCATGTATCTAGAGCCATTGCAAAGACAAAAAAAATAATAATAAACTGCTCTCCTCATGATATTTTTCAGCCCATAATTAATTACAAAAAAAATCAAATACACAGAATAAAAGGCTGTCTATTGCTGTGGAATCTTCACCATCAGCTTATGAAAATATTTCTGAAATGAATAAAAACTGAAGTTATTATTATTATCTACAAATTAAAAAAAAGGACATGTAGATTAAATGTAATTCATAATGAACGATTAACTGATATAGTGAATGTTTCAGGAAAAGAAACAATATAAATGAAGAGAAAGTAATGAACATATTGTTACAAAATACTATTTATCTTCATAAGGTATAGTGCCTGACCGTAAATTACAAATGCTTTGATACTAGTTATCATATATGTATCAACTCTTTATCAAAAAGGAAAAAAAAAACTAATTAACAAGATGCATTTATTTTATTATTATTATATAAACATAGAGTAATAAATATTAAATTTTTATACATATTTTGTGAGAAGATTAATTTCTATCAACTTTTTTATATGAAAATGAAAATTGTAAAGCAGAACATATGTGTTGTTCAATAAATTTTTCATTCATTCAATAACCTCAAAAGCCTAACAATTATGACAATGTGATAACTCGACAGACTATGCAAAAGCCCTCCAACCCTGATCATTATGAGAGCCAATCAGATTTAATTATATTTTTCTATGTTTTTACTACATATATATATGTATATATTTGGCATATAAGAGGCTGAAGAGTATGCCTGAAATAAAGCGCTTTCTCAAAATTTTCTCGGCATCCTTTTTTATTTATTCAAATGCTCTCACCGTTTGCACTACTGACTGATGATATTAAAAGTCATTCATGCACTATATATCTATTCTAATCATTTATTTTATTACTACATATTTTCTAATTCATCACGTTTAATATTGGTCTAAATATACAACTGCTTTTAAATTGAAATCAAAATATTTGGAATTATTTCACAATTTGGAAGCTAAACTTCGTAGATTTTAAATATTGATGTATATTAATTTTTCAGCATAATTATATTAATTATTCTGCATTTCAAATGTTTAAATTACCAAGAAAGTTTTATGCTATAGACCTTTGGGAAAACCTATTAAGCTTCATGAAAAGTGCAACTCCTTATGAAAGAAATTTAGTCAGATGCAACCAATACAAACAAATCAATCATCAATTATTCGATTCAAAGATAAAAAGGTTATATATGGAATTGTTGTGGACGAAATTAGGTGTAGAAGAAAAATATGATCTTTATACTTATGGCCAGATATTACCACAGGTTGCAAGAAAATTAGAGTAAGCTATTACAATATTTTAGAAATTCCATTTAATTATTTTTTATCAATATTAAGGAGAGATAGACCAAAATTAGAGTAAAACGAATGCCTCAAGTTCAATACGGAATTTTTTCATGGTTATGAATAAATATATTATAATAATTATATCAGAAATTATATAATTTTGCTACCGGTAAAAGCTCTGTAAAGTGACGAGAGTTGTGTGAATGTGCAAGTTACTTATATACCATTTCTACCTCAAAACTCATGGATAATATACCAATAGAGATTGAGTATTTGTCGGCCAATCAGAATTGAGCAAAATTCCTTCTACAAATTTCCCACGGGTTCAAATACATTTTGCTACCAGAATCTCAAATTTTCAACAGGTTGATGAAATTTTGTAGATGATCTTAATCTTTTCCGCTTCGAATTTTCTGTTTATCATGTCAGGAAAGGCTGTAGCGAGGGAACTAAAGCAGTAGTTAGTCAGACTTAAATTTAGTTTAGTAGAAAATTTTTCTAAAGACATGGAACAGGCTGTGCTTATCAATGTATTTTATTTATTCATGTCCAGCACACATTCAACATCTACTGAATTTGTTGAATTCAGCAATAATTTTCAAGTCAAAAAAGCTACCTTGTCGAATTAAAAGATTCTCTATTTCATCTAAGGCACAGTTAAGAGTTAAATAAAAAATCTCATGATTTCTCAGTTTTAAATGATTTAGAATTTCTTCCTCGGTTTTCTAATACAGTTATAGAAGACTCCAAAATATATTAATTTTTAACGTGAAATTTTGAGATTTTCTACCTATAGACAATAAAATACATCTATGAGTTTCGCAGTGCACTGTACTATTCAATAGAAAATAGTCACGTCACATTCCTCTGCTTTATCTTTTATTAAAAATGATACAAATTGGAAGAATCTTTGAGGCATCTTTCAATAAAATCATTTAATGAAATAAATTTCAAATAATCACTTAATTCGACAAGGTAGCTTTTTTGACCTGAAAATTATTGCTGAATTTAACACACAGTAGATAAGAAAACAATTTAATTAAAAGAGACAAGGATTGACATCAATAAATTCCAGATTTTACTACATTCCCCCCTCTCAAGCTAAATAAATGAATAAAATACATTGATAAGCACAACCTTTACATGAGATTATTATGCAATACACGAAAACATACAAATAAACAAATGTAGAAAGGTCACGGTCCTTTTTTAGGAGCACCCAGGAAAATTATTAAATTAAAAATTTCTACTGTATTATTATTTCTAGCATAAAATTTTGAGTAAACTTCGAAATTTTCAAGCTTCTAATCGAAAATATATGGCTAAAATTCGATTTTTAAATCAGTCTCAGATTTCGAATGATTTTAGATGAATAATCAAAAAAATCATTTTTCGTTTTCCTAATCACATACCCATCCCCATTATTAGTCATGGTGTTTTCCACTATGTATGTATTAGATAGGTGTGAATACAAAAATGTCAATCAAAACTATCACATTGATGCCATCATTCCTCTAACAGCCTTAATCTCTTCCAAATTTTTGTTATAAATTGCTTTAAACTTTAATAGGCTCGAGAACAGAAGTCGAATTTTCTGGTAGATAGACGATCTTTAAATTATCAAAATATTCATTGTAATATTTTTTGTAAAATACTCATTCGTCTCAATTATAGACTAGCAATAACCAATTAGTAATGAAAAAATTCATATCCAAATATGGCGTGGTAGGATTACATTCCATAGAAAGTGTGTGTGACTTTACAGAGCTTCTACCTGTATTCAATATTACTACCAATCGAAGCAAAAATTAGATCTACGCACATTGAGACATTTTAAGCAGGATTTCATATTCTTTCTAACGCATTTTTGATAATTATTAATATTTTTAAATAATCAATCAAAGTGTAATCATCATTTCATGGATATTGGTTTCTTATATTTTTAATAATGGTGAATCAAAAAATTTTCTATATTCCTCATGAGACAACTGTTGCAAATAATCGATCCAATTTTTAGGTAAGCTGAATTTTCAAGTTTTGAAAAATTAAGTGAGATTTAGGATACTTTAACCTCTTTTCTTTTAAGTTAGGTTCTTTTCTTTGGTTACTAGTTGTATTTTTATTCTCTTTCACGCGTAGCGTTTATCTAATCTATATAAAGCGCACTTTTAGTGTTAACGTTAAATAACGCTAAACGATAGATTTTTTTCCACATTACACAGAGCTGTATAAAATCTGATTTTCTAATCGTTCTCAAAATTAAATTAATCATAAGAAATGGATTTACTTCGAACTCCTCAATGCCACATAACAAATTGCTCAGTTATGTCAAACCTCAGTCGCAACTTGAATCTGATCAAATTCCACAATTCTTGCATTGATATGCAAGGATTCAGTCGGCTCCTATGGAACAAGTAATAAAACAATAAAAATGCACGAAACCAATGAGAATGCCACCAAGCTAACAAATGACTGGATCACTGGCCTCAGAAAATCAATCGAAAAAGATGAAAAACACAAGTCCAAACTCATAAGTGAAATTGACAATCTACCAGAAAACACAATTCAATGACATCTTGCAGAATTGAATCTGGTGGCCAATTTTGAAGGAGACAAGAGGAGACTCGAAATGAAAAAGTCTGTAGTCAACTCGTATACGGATTCCCTCTTTCTAGACAATCTTGATTCTAATATTTTTAATTTTACTGATTGATCCCTAGACTTAGAGAGTATTGAGTCTTGGACCGAAGTTTTGAATGCCAAATATCGTCAAACAAGATGTTGAAACAGACATTTGCTTCGAAAGTTTCATCACAAAGACCGAGATAATCACAGCAAGCTCCGAAAATGACAAAGATCGATTCAATTCCGTAGTCAAAGACACATGAGTTCAATTTAAACAAAGAATCCCAGATGCTCCTAAATTAAGAAGAGGTCACTACAAAGAGTTTTCGAATTTGCGTAAGAACCCAAAAATACTCCTGTGTCACATCGGCAAAGGTACTGGTATTGCTCAAGTTGACAAAGCTGACTATATCTCAAAAGGAAAACTCCTTTTATCAGACCGTAGCAGATTTCTTACAATTGATGCTCGTGAAGCGGAAAAACGAATCAAAGGGTTTACCCAAGTAGTGAACAAGACAATACAGTCACTCGAAGAGAAGGGTATGATCTCCTCCGAAGAATCAAGTACAATGCAAAAAAGAGATGCAGCTATCAGTCGTTTATATTTGCTCCCAAAAGTCCACAAGGAGACTGATGATCTCACGTACAGACAAATTTTGGACATGTCAGCGAGCCCACAGCATTTATTTGTCCAATGGCTAAACGAGAAATCGATGCCCCTGAGAAACGAAGTTTGTCGGTATTCAGTGGTAAGGAAACTTAGAGAGATCAATTTCGAAGATGGGAAGATGGCCTCGTTTGATGTTGTTTCTCTCTTGACAAATGTCCCAGTCAAAGAAACGGTAAACTTTATTCTGGATAAGATAGCTAAATACCCTTCGCTTTGTAGCATTCCTGCGAGCACAGTAAGGAACTTGGTTTTTATGACGGTACAAAACATTGATTTCAAGTTTGGAGGAACCTATTACAAGCAGATCGATGAAGTTGCAATGGGAAGTCCAATTGGCCTTCTCTTAGCAGATATGTTTCTTGCCTATTTAGAACAAGGTCCAATGCTACAATTGATCAACAATTCCCGACTGTACATGAGATACTTGGATGATACGTTCCTACTACTCAACGTAGATGAAGATGTCGATGAAATTTGTACAAGCTTGAATACCATTCATCCGATTTTGAAGTTCACAAACGAAATTGAGAAGGAGAACACCCTAAGTTTCCTTGAACTAGAAATTGTGCGAGATGGTTCGAGTGCAAAGACAAAGATAAACAGGAAAATGAATGCTCCCACTCAATTCTTGCCCTTTCATAACTTCTCGCCAAAAGAAACCAAGAAAAATGTTGTAAGTAATGCTTTTTCTTCAATAGAGCGACTGGTTTCGACAGAGTATGTGAAAGACGAGAGATCAAAACTGAAAAATCTCTTGAAACAAAATGGATATCCGGACAGCTTCATAGAGAAGCATTCCGATCTTAAAGACAATCACAAAGTCGAAGAGAAAAATGAGAAACCAATCGTCCTGGTCCTTCCATTTAAAGGCGATACAAGCAAAACTATAGTGAACAGCAAGCTAATGAACATCACGAAGCGAACATTTCCTGGATACAAATTGAAGCTAATCCAACGCACTTCAAAGTTCTTAAATGGTCGTAACAAAGATGTCATCCCAAAACTGAAACAAAGAATTGTGATCTACCGATTCACTTGTTCTTGTGGATCAACTTATGTCGGTCAAAAAACTCGATCCCTTAGTGAGAGAGTCAATGAACATTTGAATCCGAAGCACACCAGTTCAGTTCAAGCTCATATCAGAGAGACAGGCCACACAGCAGATGAATCCAATTTCAAAATCCTCTATCAGGTCAATCCGGGTGAACCTTGCAAAGTGAGAGCGTCAAATCTCGAAAGCGCGGAGAAACACTTCATTAACAAGCTGAAGCCGTACTTATGCGTGCAAAAGATGATGGTTAGGTTAGGTTTCAAAGGCCGTGAACTTCATATAAAGAGGAAACAAATTTCGAAGATTTGTGAGGTCCTGAACCCAATCGGCAAACCAATAATTAGTTCTACACAGATTGAAACTAGGGATGAACCTGAAAACAACGAGAAGTTGACAAATGTCAATACAGGTATACCCCAGAGATGGATGTGGAAAATTAACCCCCTTCCTCTCTACACCCAAAATAAATATACATTTTTGTATCATTAAATAGACTCAGCAAGAGTTTTGAATCTCAAAAATTAGTTTTTCTCGACTTTTACACCATTGTAAAGATCGTTTTCTTTAGATCAGAACCATATAATCTACTATATATCTTATACTCAAATTAATCTATCTAGATCGAGTTAAAGTTTCTCATAAATTTATGCAAAATTATATTAAAATCTTTTACTCTCTTTTTTTCAAACATCCTAGATGTGAAAAGGGCTTGCTCTACCTCCAAAGCAAAGAAATGAATCATCATCATTTATAAGGGTGCTAAATTCAATGCCAGATGGGAGAAGTCATCGGATAAATTTGAACTTAGGTGTCATTCAAACAAAATTAAATTTCCGAAACATGAATTATTTATGACCCAAATTTAGGGTCCAATATACGGTATATTCTAAAATGAGCCAATCAATTTCATCTTTTTTGATTTAAATTGAGATCCTGTGCAATGAAATTTCCATCATGAAACAAGAAAACAAAATCTTAGTTGCTCAACTCGCTCGAGAAGGCTCAACAAACAAGCAAATTTGTGGAAGAACTGGTTTCACTCTCAACCATGTTAGATATTGAAAACGCGTCGGAACAGCTAAAAGCTCCCAGCAACTCATGTATAACAAGATCCAAGATTTTTTATATAAATTTAACAAGCCTATCAAATTTACAAACCTCCACATGGAACTAAAACCAAAAGCTAAATCACTTAAGATATTTTTTACATATCGTTTCATTAGACAGTTCCTTGTAATGCATCAAAATTTCAAAAGATCGTAAGCACCCTTGGAAATGATGATGATTCAAAAAGCTGTTATGCAAGAGACCCCCGAACTCATAATTAAAATAAGGCATAAAAAAGGTAATTAATGAATAATTACACTGGGGGAAATAAGAAAAAAAATTAAGCAATAAATTGTATAAAATTTTACGCAGATTCCTAATCTGCTTCCAAAAATTTTCTAAGTTACTCAGTTCTTGCGCAAATCGCGAAAAACCGAAATAGCACAATTTTCATAATCGGGACTTGAATAAACAATTTTTTTGACTTGATCCTTAGACATTTCAGAGTAAAATTTGATATCATTTGAAAGAGCGTAAAATTTTCTATGAAATGCTTATAAGTTCGAACGTGGTTTTGGAATGGATCATCCTCAAAATTGGTCTTAGAGTTGAAAAATAAGGAAAAATTAGCGAAAAATAGCTTTTTATCATTACGGAGTTGAAAGACACGAAGATCCATTTTTGTTAAATGAACTTAATTACAAAATAACATATTATAAAATCCTGTTGAATACTGATATTGGTAAAGGTTTGGTCGAATACAACCAATAATAAAATATCAAGATGGGAAAAGGGTGTGTATACAGTGTATACTATACACTTTGAACATACCTTAAAAAAATCATTGTTATTGTCTATACTGATTTAATCATTTATTATGAATCCTTCAGTTTTATACAAAATTATTGTGCAAATCAAAATGAACCAATCAGAATCAAGAAAAAATAAATCGAGAAAAATTGAGTGAAATCACTAATGAAAAAACCTTGAATAACATTTGAATCAGAAAAGATAAATAATCATGCGAGGTATCATTGGATAGAGGAATAAATTTTACATTCTTTCCCCCATTAAAATTTTAGATTTCATCAAAATAAGATAGCCTGTTGAAGGGTTAAAACAAAAAAGTGCATGGTATTTTTCGCTAATTTTTCCTTATTTTTCAACTCTAAGACCAATTTTGAGGATGATCCATTCCAAAACCACGTTCGAACTTATAAGCATTTCATAGAAAATTTTACGCTCTTTCAAATGATATCAAATTTTACTCTGAAATGTCTAAGGATCAAGTCAAAAAAATTGTTTATTCAAGTCCCGATTATGAAAATTGTGCTATTTCGGTTTTTCGCGATTTGCGCAAGAACTGAGTAACTTAGAAAATTTTTGGAAGCAGATTAGGAATCTGCGTAAAATTTTATACAATAATCAGTTTGTCGCAAAAATTTATCGCAACTCCCTAACCACCCGTAATTATTTAACTTGGTCACTAATTACTTTAACAGCTTTTGTAGTTAAACGTTGAATGTGTGCAAGGGTATGGGATATAGAATTAATTCTTCTGTCCTAGGGGTTGTAATGAGAACCTCTTTCTCTTGATTTCCATAGACATACAGAAGTATTACTTTTTTGTAAACCAGTTAAAAGATCAATAACTTGAAAATCTGCGATAATATGAGAATTATACATCATCGTCAGTATAAAGAAAAATATATTAATTTAGAGAAATATATATTTCGCCAGGTCTTATCAATCTCTAATCCTGTTTCAATTAAATGATTATAAATATAAGTTTAATAAAATTTATGTTAATGAAATTTTACACTGAGAGAAGAAAAGAAAAAATTAAAAATCAATTGGGCCAAGGTAACTGCAAATCATGTTTAGAAATGGACAGATTTCTGAAGTTCATGTGGAACCTGATCCCGGATGAATTTTTGTTCAACAAATATGAACATCTGAATTAGTAGAAATATTCATTTCTTAGAGGATTTTGAAGACGAGTGAATAATGAGTAATAAAGCTTTTATTTCACTGGTTCTCATCAGACTCTTACACCGGCTAGATATTTATACATACAATAATGAAAAATTAAAAATCCTCTGATTGGACAAATGGGAATTGAAAGAATATCACAGGGGGAAGGGCTAAGGTTTCACTGGACTGATTGTCTTGAGAAAGGGATCTAGTTGTAACTGCCCGCTACATATTTTTCTTTTGACTCCTCGTTTTTTAATTGCACACTTTTTGGATTCAGTGATAATTACAGGTTGGGTATCAATTTGATTATCAACTTCCGTTGACTTTTCTTGATTTGCATTTTCACTCTTAGCTGTAGTTGTTACTGGGCATGAAGCGGGTACAATTTCAAGACTAATTGCAGATTGAGAACTAATTGGATTATCAACTTCAGTTGACTTGTCTTGGATAGCAGTATTGTTCTCATCTGTAGTTGCTGTAGGAACACTTGACAGAAGCTCAGTGAATTGGGGATTTGCTTCGACTAATTGCCATTGGATGCAGTTGTAACTGTCTTTTGAGTGGAGCTAGCTAAAGGAGAATCGTTCAGCAAATTAGCAATTTTTTTTGAGCTTACTTTTTTGTGTAAAACGTTTTTTCCCCTTGATACCCAACTGAGTAGCGAGAATCTTTTGCTTGCAAAGTTCCGGATTCATGGATTTAATAAAATGGCTCTCGGCCTTGTCTAATACATCAGATCTTGTTGCACGTGAATCGCTTGGGTTTGCTTGGAACAGTATGCTGAAGTTGCTTTTGTCAGCGACATGATTTGTAGCCTGCAGGTGCTCTTGAACAGCAGAACTTTGGTCACCCGAGCTCAAGTGCTCTTTTATTCTTATTTTCAAAGGACTGACCGTCTGTCCAACGTACATAGCTCCACAATTGCACTTAAACTGATAGATTATTCCCTTCTTCTCGAGCCATGGTACTGGGACTTTATTAAGGTCAGGTAGTTTTGTTGTTTTGGGAAGAATTTGGAGTCGATATCCTGGGAATGTTCTCTTTTTTATTTCGAACATTTTATTGTTTAGGATTTGATGGGTGGCATCACCTTTAAATGGTACCTTTAAATAAAGCGGTATAAGTTCTTCGACCTCTTTCGCAGCTTTCGTCTTCAAATTAGCGTGTTTTGTGATGAATGCTTCTGGATATCCATTCTTTATTAAGAGATTTTTCAGGATTTCTTTGTCTTGCTTTTTGTTGATCTCAGATGTCAATCGGTCAATTTTTAAATATTCATTCCTCACAATGCTTTTCTTCTGGTATGACGGACTGTAACTAAGAAATATGAACATGTCAAACTCTCTGCTTCAAAAGAATTGGAAAATAATCGACCGAAAATTGAGAGACTTGAACTAAAGCTTAGCATTGCAAGACAGCAAATTAATACAATCATTAGAAGTACGAGGGTTAAATAAAGCGAAAAGAAGTTACAGAAGTTAATGAGACAAATAGAAACAGAGGATGCCATTCAGGAAAAAGGTTTTTTCAACTACGCTGGAATATAACTCACAAGAACGCAAAAAGAAATACTTTCACTAGGTCCAAACTTTTGTGTTTCAAAGAAAACTAGAAACACAGAAGATAAAGCTGCGTTTGAAAAATTAGCGTGGGATCTATCGGAAACAAATATCCTTAAAGAAGGGGCAAATCTGGAGAATATCAAAATAGATCTGCTTAATAGATAAAAAAATTATAGTAAGAAAAAGAATATAAACAACAAACTAAAACGGGAACACTGGGAGGCACTGAAGGAAATAACAAACAATAGAGAATTAGTCCTGGCAAGACCAGGGGAGAGGTTTAGTAATAATCAAAAGACAAGATTATATTCAATCAGGATATAATTTTCTTTCGGATGAAACGAAATTTGAGAAGAGTGAAGAACTTTGAAATAAATTACAGAATAGGCGAAGAAGAAAAAGAAATAGCAAAGATTGGAAAAAATCTTCATAGAAGAGGGTTGATAGATAGCTTCACAATGAATTCAATAATCAAGAAAAATACTTCAATTTCCTGATTATACTTCCTACCAAAGACACATAAGATTGATCTGGAGAACCTTCCAAATTTATTACCAATGAGACCAATTCTAGATATGTCAGCCTGTCCACAACATAATCTAGCCAAATGGCTTCAAGATGTTCTCAGACCAATTCATGAATACTACAAAAGACATGTTATAAAAGACGTATTCGAATTTGTTGACATAATGAAGAATCTCAATGTCGGTTCTAGAAAGATGGTATCGTTTGATATAACCACACTATTTCCTAATATTCCAATTGAAGAAACTCTGAACATAATAGGTTCATATATCGAAAACAACAGGAATGATTTCAGAATAAGAGGAGAAGAAATTGTCGAAATGGTTAGAAAATGCTGCACAAATATTCCATTTTCATTCATTTTCAACCATGAAATCTATTTTCAAAGAGACGGAATAGCTATGGGATCACCATTAAGCCCAATACTAGCGGACATTTTCCTTGGTTTCTAAGTAAAACACAGAATGCAAGACATCATCAACAGATATATAGACATGTACATCAGATACGTAGATGATAATAATGAAACAAAATGCATCTATTTCGAATTTCTATAGAGAGATGAACTCAATTATTCCCAACATTAAATTCACAAAAGAGGAAGAAATAGAAAACACATTGAGTTTCCTAGACTTAAAGCTAACGAGAAAACCTGACGGAACCCTTAAAAAAATATTCACCATAAGAAGTCAGATACCGCGAAATATCTAAATTTCTCAAGTTTCTGCCCAAAAAGTTACAAAACAGGTTTAGTCATTGGCTTAATTAAGAGGACCAAAAGAATTGTCAGCGAGGAAGAATTCCTAAAAGAGATTGATGAGATAAAAGAAAGACTCAGAGAAAACGGATATCCTCAGAATTTTGTTCGCAAATACATAGAAAAGGCTTTAGAAGATGAAGCATACAACCAAACAGATAACCAAGAGGAACAAAATGATGCAACTATCCAGATCTATGCCAAATTATCGTTCAAAGGAGATGGCTTTAGTCATGAATTAAGAAGGAAATTGACAAAACTTGTAAATGAAAAATATAACTATTCAAATTCTAGCTTAAAGATAAATTAGAACCATCTGAGCAATCAAATCTCATCTACATCTTTCAGGCTACATGTGGTGCCAAATACATAGGAAGAACCCAAAGACGTCTAGCTGTTAGGATAAAAGAACACCTCAACAGAAAGAGTTCCTCAATAAAAAAGCACGTAGAGCAATGTGGTTGTCAAGCAAGTGAAGAAAATTTCAAAATTCTATTCAAATGTTCCAGCGATAAACTTATAGACCTCAAAATCCGAGAGAAGTTTCTAATCATGAATGAAGATCCTAACCTATGCATTCAGAAGAACCATTTACATGATTTGCAGTTACCTTGGCCCAATTGATTTGAATTTTTTTTCTTTTCCACACACATTACTAGAGAAGTTTTTTTTGGTTTTTCATCAATTGGAAATGTTGTTTTACAATGTTTTACAATTTCATTGACCAAATATTTATAATCATTTAATTGAACGAGGATTAGAGATTGATAAGACCTGTCGAAATATATATGTTACCGGTAATCTTGTTACTCTTGATAGTCTCAAGACTCCCTGGCAAATCAGTTAAACTTGTTACTCGGTTTCAAGATTATCTGATAGTCTCAAGAATCCCGGGAATCTTGTTACTAGTAACAAGTTTAACTGACTTTCAGAATTCAGAAAGAAAAATCACTCAGTTTATTCATAACACCCCTAGGATTTTTACAAAATTTGATACCAGTAGAAATGAAAACTATACCTGTGTGGTATTATCTAGAATAATAACCTCAAACTTCATATTCATTTTCAATCCATACGAAATTTATTAATAATCAAAATTTTACTAAACCTTTGGGATCTAGTAAATCTTTCAAAATATTTCTTCGAGTCTTTCTCCTATTTAAAGTTAATTGTTTGTTTAAAAAGTAATCAAATACAGCTGTATCATAAAAATTTATTTATTCGTACAAGAAAGACTGCTGTGACACCTTGAATTACACATTGTATTCATTGTAATGTTCTTTGATTTGTTTATTTATATCTTCTACTCTTTTTTTTCGATTATAATATTATAACTATTCTATCGTATATTAATTTGATTTCCATTACTTAAAATAAAATTTTCATTAATAAACAATTAGTTGGATAAGCCTTTTCTATTGTAATCTTGAAACCGAGTAACAAGTTTAACTCGCTTTCAGTTAGTCTTGTTACTAGTAAACGAAAAAGACGTCACAGCACCAGGTGAGAGGAAGGCTCTAATTATGTCCTTACCGTTCAAGGGTGATGTACTAAACACTATACATAATAACAAACTCAGTAAAATCACAACAGATACGTTTTTCAGACATCAAATCAGATACATCTCAAAGACGACCAAGCTACTAAAAGATCGGAATAAAGACCAAGTACACTGGCTCAATAAAAGAAACGTTGTCTTCGAGTTCAAGTGCTCCTGTGGCCTAACTTACATTGGAATTACATCAAGAACCATTGGAGAAAGGCGCAAAGAACACCTCAAGACTTCTTCCATACAAGAGCACCTTAAGGAAACAAATCATCCAGCAGGCCTCGAAAATTTCAGAATCGGATATTCGGCAGACCCGAAACTCAGCAAAGACGAATCAAAAACAATCCTAAAAATAGCTGAGGCCAAACTAGTCAACGAAGAGAAACCAGCATTCTGTGCCCAAAAACTCCTGGGTAGACAACTAGGATTCACCGGCACAAATTTCCACAAATCTCACAATGTCATCAAGAAGGTTTCCAAATTAACCGCAAACGGAAGCGAACGCAACCTCCCAGGCTTATCCTTGGTCCATAAACCCACAACCTCAACATTAAATGATAAATCTCTCTCCAAGAATAAATCCGGACCTCCTACCCATCGTGATGATAAGACGACCAACAATTCCACTATTAAGCCCCTAATAGCTTCCAGTCCATGATGTAGGGTAATCTATCCCTCCAACATCTGATCCCCGACCAATATCTCCCCAGGCGCACGACCAGATCTTCACATCCTTGCTCTGCTCGACTCAACTCAAAGCCCAAAACGACATGAGCCAGATGACAACAAAAGACACTTTCAACGCATACTCAACTCCAATCACAGACATGACAACCACGTTGGCAACAGAAACTCTCACCTCAACATTATTTGATAATCTACCCTCCACAGGCTGTCACGTCACACAAGCCCCTACCCCAGCAACTTCTAACGATCGGAAAAGATTCTTTTCCCAACCAGAAACGCAAGCCCCTACTCCTACCCGGAAACGAAATCCCTCAACATTGCCACAGCAACCCAAAGCGAGGAGAAATCAGGGGGAGAGAGCGGCAACGGGGACTCAGAAAATCCAAAAATTTTTCACAACCCCCAAACAGTGACTATGCTGATCCAATTGGTCAGTAATACAATTTAGATACCCTATTGGTTCAAAACAAATGAATATTCGCTATTGGTCAAGACTATCCTTCTATGCTCTTGTATTATGTATATGTTACCGTACAAACCCTGAACCAGTAAATCTCTAGATTTTCTAGTACAAAGCCTGAATCAGTACAAAGTTAGTATAAAGCCTGAAATTCATTGTTTGTACTAACTTTGTACTAGAATAATACATCATGTATACTTTTTATCATATTTGTACATGACATGGTGTATAAAGCTTATACCATTCAAAGTATTCTATACTATTCATAGGGATAGGATATATGATTGCCTTGAATTAATTTAATATATATAATAGAGGGGGGTTACGGACTTTATTTATACCCAAGAAATTGATTGTGTCAAGAAACTTAAAGTTGAATATCTCTGGTTCTAAAAGTGATAACCAAGAAATTTAAAATGCTATTAGATGTGAAATTTCATGCTCTACACGATGGTATAATTTTATATTTCTATTCTGGAAAATGTAGAAAATGTGATTGTAAGGTATATTTTAGTATTATTTCTGAATTCTTGTTTCAGTAATTTTAATTGTATTTTTTGTCGTTTTAGAAAATGAATAAGAATTCGTCAATGAAATCACAAGCCTTTAAATATTATGAATGCTGCTGGGTGTGAACTTCTACCATGAATGTTGCTGGGTCAATTAGGCTACTTATTTTTTCATTGTTATACACTGTCGACTCCACAGTGTAGATTCAACACTGTTTATGATCAATCCTTTTTTAATAACCTTTTCAACTTGAATAAAAACAATGTCGAATCTTATATCACTAAAAATCCAACTGAGCCTGATCAATCCCTTTCTAATAAGCTTATTATACCTACCCAAAATAAACTCAGAAAAAAACCAACTGAGCCTTAAAAGTAAAAACACCTTGAGATTTATAGAATCTTTTGAATCACCCTAGTGACATAATGAAAATCATTTCAACACAATATAAAAATTATACTTATAGTATCCTATCTTATCGAGAATAATCTCAATACTTGCTCTATCCTCTTCCAAATCTCTTGAATAAGCGATTGGAACAGGTGGCCAAATATTAGTATTATCAAGCAAAATTACTTTGATGAATCAATAAAAAGTCTTTAAGAATTTGGATTAAAAGGAAAATTTAGCTCGTTAAATAACCCTGGAATATTATTACAGAATGAAAGATCATCTTCAAACGAAAAATAAATATCTCTATTCTTATAATGATAGAAATTCACTCCTCCTCCATTAATTCGACCACTCAATGTATACCTACCCACATCAACTGCCTTTTTTGAAAAGTTTTGCCATTCGGATTGTTTCGTCTAAGAAGGATTGAGTAACTTTTAGCATGACTAACGGCTCATTAAAGTTAGGACTGGCTTTCCTCTGTAGACTGTCTGTCAATGAATTCTTCTCGAGGACGCTGAGGTACTGCTAACTTTGGGACAACTCGACAGGTTCTTAAATTAGGATGAATCTTTTAAGAGTATTATTAAAATAGTGGAAATTTATATCTAAATACTCACCTGTGTAGATGATCGAGCATTCCTTCGTATTCTTGTTAGACAAAAATAGCAGTCTTCCAAATGATTGAACGGCAGTGCCCAGGCTGTTCCTGTAAACTCGGCCTTGTGGTTTCTTTACAATACAACTGCATGAACAAATTGATGAATGAGAAAAATCTCTTCCTGGATTGATTGCTCGACTAAAGTAATCCAAAATCATTCTTTGCAAGTCAGGATCTATCAGGTACATTCTTCTGTCATCAAAATAGTAGCCACAAATATAACAAAATTTTTCTTTGTCGTTTCCACATACAAATACTCCAGCATTCATATTTAGTTTTGATTCTGACTAGAACTGATTTAACCTTTGAGACTCCCACAACACTGATTGGTTGGGAAATACGCCAATGATGTGAGAGTTCGAGAGAAAAAAAAACCCTCAAGGGAATGTATTTTTTATTTTTGAACAAGCCTGAGTGGAATAATTAAGTTGTTTACAATCTTAGTAAAAAATTTAATGGGAGTGTTTTTTTCATTCTTTTACAAGTCTGAAAGAAGAATGTTTATAATTTCATTAAAAAATAACTGATTCATTTGTTTTATAAATCAAGTTTCATCAATATGATTAAACCAATGACAATTCAGAAATGAAAATTGATAAAAAATCTGGCTTGGAAAAAGCTTAATAACCTCCAAACCACTAATCATACTAATAAAAAGCCACCATTCGAAAGAAAATTAAATTAAAAGAAGAAAACACTCGAAAAATTTTTAAATGGATATTTTAATTTTTTCTTACTTGACGCGCGTTTTAAAAAGCTTTGCGAGAGTGCTAAATTCGCGTATTACCCATCAATTAACGCGAAATGTTACGCTCTTCTTAATGGGAATAAAATCAATTTCGGATTCCTATGTTTTCATACCAATAATATCAATTAAGTTCATTGAGATACTCAAAATTAGCGAGCGAAATTCTGAAAGCAGATCTGAAATCAGCACAAAATTTTATTCCAGAAAAGTTAAACCTGATCAAGTTCGGACTACCCCATCCCCACTGGTGTAATTAGAGTTGAACTTATGGAGAAGATCAAGAGAGTGAAGAAATAAAGAGCTCTCCAACAGTATTCCAGTGTTAATTGGAAAGTGCTTTATCTTGATTATTAAATTGGATTGTGAAAGATTTGCAAAATTGACTATGCAGAGATAAGAAATAAACATGTAGGGTTTTCTGGCTAAATACGAAACACTGAAGGGAGGATTTGATTTGATGATCAATTAAATGGTGAAGAGCGATTCTTAAAAAATTAGGAATTATCTTACGTTTCGCTCATAAACATTCTCTTCCGGATGTACTTTTGAAACATAGTTGAAACACGATTTAAATTTAACCATGTTCAGATCATTAGCACATTGAATAATGAGACCTTGAAGAGACTTTTTGTCTAATTCGATTCGGTTCTTATTTTTTCCCTCAAAACTTGAAGATTTGTTTTCTTCTTGATTGGAGGAGCAAGATTTTTTTTGAGAACATTTTGCCCGGTGTGGCGTAGTGGTAACTCTCTCATCTCTCATTTGGACCCCCTTACTCTCGGTCCAAGGTTCACACCGGGCACATTGAACAAACTTTGCCTCTTCTCTTGTATGTACAATAATTGATCATTATAATTCTGTATGTAAATAAAAATGTTCGATTTCAAAAAAAATCGTATTGTTGAGATGGAAACCTTATAGATCTTTTAAAGTTCTCCGTTTGAATGCGTTTCACTTAGATGCAAAATTTCTTCCTTTTTGGGTTTGAGATAGAAAAGTATGCATGCTTGAGTTTTGAGTTGGCAATAAAGTTTGAAAGATAGGATAAGAATAAAAGTTTCAGACGCACATACAGGGGGAGTGTTATGCACAGAATTATTGTTTGGTGTATAGGGTGGCGAACAGTTCGCACTCTTAGAAAAGTTCATCTAGCAACATCTGTATTGTATAGACTTTTTGGTGAAAGGGGATTGACTACTGGACACATTTAAAATTTCTATCTTCTGGTGGGGGGTTGGGTATTCTCTCTATCTTGTTTTAGCTTTTTGTGAAATTTTTGTTCATATTTTATCATCAACTATTTCTTAGTTAAAAGTTTTGTTTGCCGATTTATATTTGCAATGATTAAAGTTTCTCAAAAATATTCAGGGATAACATGGGATATTCAATTGCCTATAGAGTGGTGCAATTTTTTTTCTGTACACCCTAAGATAACAGAGTTATTTTATCTCAGTTATTACACAGCAATGATCTTTAGTTCATTTGAAAGAGCAATAAATTCTCTATCTCATGAGGTATAACACGCAGTATCTAATTTTAAATCAAACGCTTTATGGAAAGTTGTGAAATATTGGGAATAGAAATAATCTGCTCAATTCTGATTGGTCCTTGGATACTGAACATTCATTGGCTGCTGTTTTGGGGCAGAGAGGTATAAAACTAAACCTCCATGAAATATTTAATTTATCTCGAGTCATCATGTGTGAAATTGACTGTATTGCTGAATTATTTTAGAAAAAATTTAAATATTCGATACATATGCCTACTCATTAGTATACAGTTATAAATATTATTCTTCAGGGGGCAGAGAGGTAGGGATCACTTTTACACAGTTATTACGGACGTACAACTGTACTTGCTTCAAACTATAAAATGGGGGTTTCTAATAGAATACGATTGGAAGTCTAACATTGAGATCAATGGAATTCACTGTATTTCTAAATACATGTGTGAAGAGTTGTGAAAAAATCTCATCGCATCTCGTCTCTATTCTTATTTGTCAACGAAAAAGATCAGTAGAGATCGAGGAAATTTTAGCAAGAATATTTTTCCAAGTTTAGAATAAAATAGGAGATTATAAAGATGTGAATAATTTGTAAATTTTAATTTCTTTCCTCTGCATATTCTAAAAATTGTTTTACAGTCAATGCATCAATATAAAGCTAATCAATACAAAGAATTCAAAGTTTTATCATTGGAAAAGAGACAATAATACGAATAAAATCGCTAACTTTAATATCCTATATTCTCTAAACTATTTCCATAGATTTGAGTCTCGAACACGAAGATTTTATTCATTCAGATTAAATAAATGAGGAATTTCAACATTACAACATTTGTTAGTCATTCAACATCCCATTCAAAGTCATATACAGGCATATTTCGTACTAATCTTAAAATTATTTTAATGATTTTATTTAATTTATTTACAAATATTAAATTATTTCAGAGAGTATTCTGAAGAATACATTCGTGCACGGTTGATCTATTTACAAAAAGAAATAAGTGAGTTGAATCTTCATGTCAGCCTAAGTATCATAAAGTATAAGTATTAATTTGTAACTTTCCCTGCTAGTTTATACTAATTTAGTACAAGTTAGTAGTTCAGTACGAATAAGCTATACAGATGCAGATTTGTAAAACTACTCCTCCATTCATTTCTGTACATTTGTGTATATTCACAGTTTTTCAATAAATATATAATTTGTCATCGTACTTTGAAGTACAGCTAATTATACACAGCTAATTAGACGACCGATGGCTAAGCTGTACTCAACTTACCCTTCATAGGAGATCTTGCAATCGCAACCTTCCTAAAGAAGATTACAACTGCCTTCAATGAAGCCTATCCTCATGCTTTACTTAGGGTTGTTTACAAAACCAATCAGATGTTCAAAAATTCCTCAAAAGACCCAATTCTTGTACAGATGGGAACTGTATTTTTGGAGTGTAAAATCACACCTCCGTTCATTTGTGTACATTTGTGTAAATTCACAGTTTTTCGATAAATAAAAAAAATTTCATTGTACTTTGAAGTAGGTCTATTAGGGTCCTGGTATAAAATTTTGTCTGAAAATTTCAAAAAGTTGCGATTTTCAGATCAATCGATAGAGAATTAAATTCTGATCAGAATGGTATAGTATATTGGGGAGGGGGATTGATTTTTATAAGCTTAAAATCAGATTAAAGTCGGCCCAAATAAATCGGCAAAAATAAAATAAAATAAAAATTGCTTACGATGGAAATCGTTATTGATTTTTAATTAGTCATGTAGGTGTAATTAGGAACTAAGTTTCCATACATACATACATGGACAATGTTTGACTGAATGCAACTCATGTAATTATAATTATAGACTGAATTATTATTTCTCACTCTTGAACGTGGCGAAGGGGACACATTAGTTTTTGCATTTTAAGGTTTATTTTTATTCTTGGGGGGTGCGTGGAATTTTCAGTGAATGTTCTCATACACAAAACATGGTGAAGACAACTCATATCGATTTTTTTGTATTATGATACAAGTTAAGAAAAGATGTAATTAAATTGAAAAATGTATTAATCACCTTTAATTATCCTCTTTCATTTGACACTAAAATCGACATTCATGAAAAGTATAGGAAAATTGTTTGGACCAACTTTAATCTGGTTTTAAGCTTATAAAATAATAATCTCAACTTTTTGAAATTTTTAGACCTACTTCATTCATTGAAAAATTTTGAATATGCACAAATGTACATAAATGAATGGAGGTGTAGATTTGCACTCCACAAATACGGTTCTCACCTGTATTTGAACAAAAACAATTATGATTGTCTCTGGTCATAAGCAGCTTATTTCTTGGAAAATGTTTGTTTGTTTTTGACTGCTAGTCATGCTGGTTAGTAGAACGAGAGTTTAAGGTGAATAAATAATTATGATTGTCTTAATTTTTAAATATATAAATTAATCTTTTATTTCAGAATACTTAAACAAAACACTATAAACACCAAATAAATGGTTAATTTTTATTCTATTATTATGTAGTCTTACTTCAGTTTTTCTTCTCCTATTATGCCTGCAAGACATTGTAATGTTAATAAAAACTTGTATTGAAGACTATTGTAATTATTCGTTTCATATTCAATATGTGTGATTGTTATGATCATAAAAGCTCATGTGTATGATCATGTGCTCTTTAGGTCGAGGGACCATTGTATTGTTTCGACTGTAGAACACACATTCAAACTTTTCGAACTATGTGACTACCCGCAACAATTCATCCGTAAATTCGCCAAAATGAAAGAGCAAGACAAACACCCTGACGAAGAAAACGATAACTCTCTCTTCCATGCAAAGGTGATGTCCCGAATACCATACTGAAGAAGAAACTTGTTAAATCACCAATAATGCCTACTCAGGAAAAAAGCTCAGGATCCTTCTCGCATTAAGGAACATCTCTTACAAGCCCACCTGAAAGAGACTAACCACTCAGCAGGTTTCGAAAAATTCAAAATAAGATGCGCCAGGGATCCAAAACTAAGCAAACACAAGTCGAAACGTATCCTAGAAATAGTCGAGGCAGAGCTAGTGAACGATTAACGATTGGTCAGAATTGAGCACTGTAATTTATTCATTGATAATTAATTTATAAATAAGACATGTCGATGTAAGGTCTGATGAGAACCGACAAAAATAAAAGCTTTTATTAACCTTAACTCGCGATTCTACTCACCAGAATGACTAACAGTCAGCAACAAACCAATAAGGCACATTATGAACAAAAATTTTGGTAACTGATGTAAAATGTACTCTTTTACTAATTTAAGAAAAAAAATTATTTTTTGGAAAATTTTGAGCTCGCGCGATATTTTTTAATTTTTTAAAACTCCGAGTTGAAAATTTTTGTTGATTTCAAGGTGTGAGAGGAATCAAACGTTATTTTTCAAAATCATCATTAGACAAAGAAAATAATTACTCTTAATCATTTCTTTCACTTTCACACGTAAATGGAGTTTTTTTTAAAGAAATGAATAACTCATAAGGAAGGTTAGTAAAAACTAGCGTATATTTAAGTGATAAACGTTATATTTCTCTGGGTCTCTTCAGACTCTACCCTGGTAACGTTTAAATAGTATTACAATGCAAAATATTCCCTACTTCCATTGCTCCATTTTGTGATCGTATTTTTAGCCCTCACTAGGGGAGGGGGAAAGAAAAGGAGTTGTCAACGTGAAAGACTCTGCTCACAACTAATTATTTCTGCCTTTTCATAAACTGATCAATTTTCTGATTTCCACTGTCTCTACGTCGTTTTTTTTCACTTTTTCACAACTTTATCACAAAAAATATACGCTAGTTTTCTCTAACCTTCCTTATGAGTTAAGAACCAAACGAAAATATTCTTGATAAAGTTCGTTAATATTATCTTTAAAATAATTTTTTTCTTTGTCTAATGATGATCCTGAAAAATGACGTTTGATTCCTCTCAGACCTTGAAATCAACAAGTTTTAAAATTTTTTTAATTCCTTCAAAATTTTACAAAATATTTTTTTTGCTTAAATCAATAAAAGTATACATTTTAAATTAGTTACATGAAAATCTTTTAAAAATCTTGATACCTTGGTGAAAAAAATGAGGTTTCTGTGAAAATCATGAATTCCCAAATTGCTCCTAACTTAGTAGAAGAAATAGGGAAGTTTGACTCATATGACCCAAGGATGAGGTCAAAATATTATTTTAACCTCTCAGAATATCTATTTTGTGATAAATTTCATTTTGAAATTACGATTTCATATTGATTTGATAAAATTTTAAAGAAAAAAACCTCAATTATAACTGTAATTATCCTTTCAATAAATTTTAAAGACTGAAATTCATGGATGTGTGTGAGAGTATAAAGTTATCATATTTATTTTCGAATACACCATATCATTAAACTTAACTTGAGAAGCTACGTTTGATCTGCCATTCCACTATTCTTGTTTCTCTCTTGGTTATTGACTAAAAATCTTGATTTTTCTTCAAAATAGATATCTCTTTTCAACTAAATAAAATCTCAGCGTTCAAACATCTCATTTGGTTCTGAGTGAAAAGAACTTTATTATTTTTATTATATTTAATTCGATGCTTATCAAATTATTCAAGAGATTTTATTTTAACTTATCATTCTTCATAAAGATGTCTGGAGGTTTAAATAGCCTGCCATGTCAACAAATTGTCGTAATTTTTCCATCGTTATAGAATTGCTATTTTGAAAGATTTTATCTGTTACAAACTGACTAACAATGCTTAAATCACTAAATTTTGAAGAATCCTTCTCCTCAAAATTCAATATTGTTGTAAGAACGGTTTTCAGTTTATTCCGATCAATGGAAATTTGATCTTTGCTAAGCATCTGAGCTGCTTTCAGCAGATTTTTTCGATTATCACTGAAGAACTTGACAAGATTTTGATTGTTGCTAAGGGAGTTATAATAACTTCTTTTATAGCTAGCAAATGTTGATTTATAGAGGACATTGTCATCGTCAATTATGACAACAAATTCAGAAATCTCATTCCACGAATAAATTGGGCTTATGGACTTTTTCATAATACCTATCCATATATTGATATTGATTCTTTCTGAAATAGAAAAGTTTTGGATGATTTATAGGCTACTTTTATCATAAAATTTCTCTTTTCATCATGATATGAATAAGCATTTATTTACTAACCAAAATATAATTTTTCGGTCAGTAAGAAATTTGAAAAAAAGATTGAAATTTTTTAAATTTATGATTAATAATTATTAATTATATTGCATGTTTCTTTCTCATGAATATGACTAAAATAAGGCTTCATTTTTTTCTTAAACCTTTTCGTTGGAGTGGTGTTGTGGTGATTTAAGATGATAAAATAAGAAATATGCGATCGGAGGAACTCCGAAGCATAAGATTATAGAAATAATAAAACTTATAGAAGTATTTCAGAATTCCTAAAACGAATTGGAGGCAAACAATCAACAATAAAACAAAACTATTTTAATTAATAAAGAATCTTGTTTATTTACGCCCTGGGGAGTGGCAGACTTTTTGATCTATAGAAAGAAATTTGAACTTTCACTCCCCAGGAGACTCGAGCCAATGACAATTGTTTCCCTGTACGCCAAGGTCCTAATGAAGAACGCTCTGTTTGAAAGATTAAAGAGCTGGGCCAGAGATCCAGACGTGAGAGCCCTGATGGAAAATCCCGGGTTCTTGCCCTTGGTCAAAGGACTATCGACCAATTCAGCACATGGTGACCACGCCAGGACCAGCGTAGAGGCGCCAAAGTTTTTGCCAAAGAATATTCCTTTCTGGGTGACTCTTATGACTGACCATTTCCTTGCTCACAACGTTACGTCGGATGAAGAAAAGCTCCGCATGATCCGAAGAGCTGTTATAAATTATGATAAGAAGATTGTCCACGAGGTGATCAGTCAATCAGAGATGAAAAAGTCTGCTGTTGAAGTATTACAGGCAATTGTCGAGGTGAGCGAACGAAGCCCAAGCCAGATAATTGCTCAAATCAGACGGGATTTGAGATCCCCAAGTACAAATTGTCGACGAATTTTCGAGATGGTGCTTCCCGGAGATCCCAAAGGTGAAAAGTACCTGTTTTTGGCTAGCATCCCTAGCCAAATAAATGACCAGTTAATAGACAAAATTCACACACCGTCCGAAAGAATGTTTGGAAGAAGTGTCAGATTGCCAACTGACATGGTAGTCATTGACGAAGTGCAATCGACTGAGTTGAACGAATATACTGAGCACCTGTTCAGAACTATGAGAGAGATCAAGTTGCCTGAGAGAAGGGAATACAAGATAAGAAAGTATATTCCCAGGGACTTGATGTCGACAGAAAGAGTTCTCATACGCAATGACGTATAAGCTACAACGGACCTTATAGAGAGAGGAGAGAAGAATTTCTTAGTGAATAAGAATAGTGAAAGGTACGAAGTCAGCATTGACAGACTAAAGCCTTTCAGAGAATTGAGTCATAGCATAGATGACCAAACAGAAGTATTCCCAATTAGGAATGAGTTGGTCGAACAGGAATTCACGGAGACCCGTGAAGAACCTGTAATAGAAGAGAATAACCCCACAGAGATCTGTTAGGGCATAGAAGAAGAGACAGAAGGTTCAGGTGACCCTAAACCTATGAGAAACATAAAATCTACTAGGAGAGACGATTTCGTTTACTCCAAGTGAGATATGACTACTAATACCGCCCACCCACTACCTTATTTTTTTAATGCTCCGCATAAAAAGAGGGGGAAATGTGGTGATTTAAGATGATAAAATAAGAAATATGCGATCGGAGGAACTTTGATTCTTCACAAATTCTGAAATATTAAACCTCAAAAAATTGATCGAAACGAATTAAAAATTTGAATTCGCTGTAGAATTTTGCCAAGTTTTTAAAATTCTCAAAAAGATCATTTTTGAGAAAATTTATTGCAATTTAGGACGTTAAATTTCTCTTCACGAATTCAAAGTTAACTATAAACTGCTCTTTACTTAATCATTTTCCTCAGAAATGAAAATAATCTACATTTTGAAACAGATTCCCTAAGAATAAGAAAGTCGATTTCAATGAAAAATGAGTTTTTAGATAATCTTGAAAACTTTGACTAGAATCTATCACCAAAAAGTTCTACTTATTAAAGCTGTAGAAACTAAATCAGTTTTTTACCGATACCAAAATGAGGATAATATGACTTTAAAGTTGTATGAATAAAACTTTTAATAAAGTTGTACTCACCGGTAGATTTGGAGTCAAACTGTTCAAATATTTTTAATAACTCTTCTTGCTTGTCAAAAATCATCTTTTTCAACTCTGTAAACTGTGGTATGATTCTACAGATTTTAATCAGAAAAATTTAGCACTCACAATGTATCATAACGTCTCAGAATTTTGTTGGATATAACTTTTTGGTCTTGGTCCGTTTCCAATTTTGCTTGATACTTGTAAATGTTCAAAAAGAAATCTTGATTCTTTAGAGAAATTTCCTTGCATAGAGCCATTTCACAGTGTGACTTTTTTTTCAGTCTAATCGGGGATATTTTCAAAATCGCGCCATAGTTACTATATGGTCGTAAGTAGTTGGAAGCGGAAAATATCGTCAATACCAAGTTGTTATGATGAAATTTGTACCCATCAGTTTGACACTGATGTGAACGAATAATCAGTGAAAGATTATCTTTAAAAAAACATTAAAATTTAGTTTCGAATTCGATTCCAGATTAAAAATTGGGGAAATATTAGAATTTTCAGCTACTGGTCAACTAAACGTATCAACGATGACTTTCTTTACACGCCTTCTTTTATGATAAGAAAAGCTCATCAAGAAAATCACCCTCAAAATTCTAATATAAGAACCCAAGTTTCAAATTAAATTCTATTACAAGAATAAAACTTAGTTCTATGTAGCTGTATTAATATTACTTGATGATTTTAAAAATGATGTTGTAGTCATTTCATCCCAAAATGATGATCCGCCTCGATCTAGCGACTTTGTGATGGTATTCACGTCATCTTCAATTGGATCACTCCATAATAAATCGAAAATCTAAGGAAAATAAAAATTAAGTTCAATTAAAGATTAACTATTGATCTTTTAAAGCAATCTTTCATTATTTTTAATGAATTGCAAAAATAAAGACTTTAAATTCTCCTGAATAATAAAGTTGATTGATATGAAGTTGAAGTCTCAAGCTTTTCATCAAGAACTCGAATATTATTGAGATCTAGATTATGAGGTCAAGTTGATATCAATTGAAGAGAATAATAATAATCAATCAAGAAAAATAGGAAAATTTTTCAAATTTTGAACAGCCCAAAATCTCCTATTGATCTTTGATCTGGAAATTTTTTTTATGTAAGAGAGGGATAAAAATTTTTTTCAAGATCAAGATTAAACCATTAAATTTTCAAAAGACCCACCATTTTTGCCAAATCTTTGACCATCGTTATTTCACTTACATTGTAAATCTAAAAGCAGTAATTACAGTGTATGAGTAAAAAGTTATTATAGCCTTAGGGTGCTATATTGCCTAATTAAAAATTATAATTATGAGGATGAAATTTTAGTTTTCCTTCCTGATTTTTAGTTTGTTGAAGCTTGGTAAGATTGTTTTAATGGTGTATTCTAAGCTATTGTTCAGCCTTATCTAAATTATCTGAATATTCCATTGTTCCACCAGTGGAGCACAATACTTTCTCGAGTGATATTTTGAGATGAAAGATGCTCAAAATACTTTTTTCGTCCCTCATTAGAAAGGAAATTTATTAAACTACAATAATAATTCATAAAGATAGCTTTTCACTTATGCTAACCAAAGCTACTCGAAGAAGGGTTATTTTTTGAAAATGTTGTCAAATATTTGAAAAACGTTTTTTAAAAAATAAGATACTAGGAAAAAATTAATCTAACTTTCAATCGTAAAAAAAATAGTTGTAGATATTTCAAATATGCAATCGTCTGCTCGATATCTCTTATAGTTTAGATTTTAAACTTGAGTAGATAACTGGTCTTAGGGTCAAAAAATACCAATAATAACCTCTATTATCTTTTAAATGGTTTGTTGGCTTTCAAAACAGAATTCAGAATCGGAATAAGCGTAATAATTTTAGTCAAATTTTCTAATTTGTTTGATAGAGAAAAATAATTTGGGGCATGAAGGGTTTGCTGATAGTGATTAGATCGGCCGAAAAGCATCGAATGAGGTGTGCAATGTGTCAGTAAATTTGATAAAAACATATACATGACAAAAAAATTATGGATTGTTTCAATCAAATTTGTGAAATAATATGCTACGAGATCACAACTTGTGATTCACAAGTTAATAAAATTGACTGTTACATGATATATCTAATTAAAAGTAGTTAGGTATAAATTGTTATTTTGAAAGCTCACACATTTCCATTTTTGTGCATCTTGTTCACTCTTCAAGTTCCCCTCTGATTTGATTAACTTTTGATACTATTGATAATTAAGGAATTTTTATGTACTTCATTCTTTTCCATTTTGTTTATCAAGTCGATAGAAACATCTTTTGATATCCCTCCATGACAAACAAAAATCTCCTCGTAAATCAATGTTGCTACTGGCAATCGTCCAAATAAATCATCAATAGCACTAATTATTTTCTCATTCTCACACTAAATATTTTTCAATCAAAATTTGCTTACCTTGTATTTTTGTATGATTTCTCTTTGAAAACCGTATCTCTCAAATACTGATTGATCTTCATGATTTCCTCTATTGAGGAAAATGTACTCATTATATTTTTTAACAAGTAAAAGTATAACAACTAATACTTCTACAGAATTTTTTCCTCTGTCAACATAATCACCGTTAAAAACATAAATGTTTTTATTGTTTGGCTCGCCACACTGCAAAGTATAGAATTTTTCATCTTACTGCTTCAAGTACAATTAGAAGATCTTGGAGTTGACCGTGAATATCCCCGATTACATTTATGCAGCTAGATTGCGATTCACTTCGTGAATAAGGAATATTGTTTATGTTTGGTTGACTAAGAAAATATTTCGAAGATGATTCCAACAATTTATGAAAAAAGTTGAAAGAAAATCCCTTTAATAAGAAATTTAACCTCACAAGTTCTTCTCTACATACATCAAGAATATTTTCGAAAGTATATGTTTGAAAACTCATTATTGTCGTTCAAATTAGAAAATCCACCTATTTGATTCTTATAACAAAAAGAAATACTTATCAAAATATTGTTTTGACTAGGTGCTAGGCATACGCGTTCAAATTCAAAAAAATTCAATCAGGAGATTCTGAACAGAACATTAACTGATCTATTTCTTTTCAATGAACGAATTCATAAAGGATTTAACACAGAATAAGAAAATTCTCAAATTTCATGATAACATCAGAGGCTCATCTTGTGCAAAGGCAAAAGATTCTTTTATTGTTTACGGACTAAAAATTTGTGAAACACTAGCAAACGAAGTCAACGTTGAGTTTATTTCATCTTTTAAGGATGGAAATATGATAAAGAGAAACCAAAAGTTATTTTTACTAGAAGGATCAATAAAAACAATCGTATATTATGAACCTATTTTCAAGGATACCATAACAAAAATTTCTCATTTTGCAATACACATAAATGACGCTCGACAATATCTCTCAAATTCTGTATTTAAAGGAAGTATTTGCTTTGCTCTTGATAATGATTATTATGAAAATGATTTTTTCCTATTGAAATATTCCTACAATTGCCTAAGTATTCTCAATTTTCCGGCATCGAAAATTGTCAAAAGTGTTGATTGTTTAACATTTGATAGTGACATTGCAAAAACATCGAATCATTATTTGGAAAAGTATCATAAACTAACAGATGTTTGGTATTCATGTGAGAATCCGATAGAGTTTGAAGAAGTCATCAAATCCAAATTCACTTCTATAATTATCAAATGGGGTCCAAATTTTTACTGTTACATGATTGAATTGATAAAAATTCAAAACTCTCGTGGAAATCAGATAAAATTTGCATTGGCCATTAAATCGACGGATTTGTTGAAAATTGAAAGAAACTATTTCAACATTTTCAGCTACATAATCTTGACCGATCGACTAACAACAACTCATGAAGAAATGATTTCAATGAGCTATCATTTAAATGGTTCAAATACGTCATTATCAGAATCAATCAACGAGGAAGATAAGCAAGGTTATTCCGAAAGTAATTTAATTACAAAAGATTCTGAAAAAGTCTGTTCGACTTGCTCGAAAAAGTGTCCTCAAAAGTGTACAAGATATAATAATGCAACAAGAGGTAAAATTGGAATTAGGGGAAAATCAAGGATGAGATCTCTATATCCAAAACTTGTAGGTCAATATGATTATTCATTATCATGGTTGAGAAAAAGAAATTCTTTAATGTTAAATTGTGAGCTAACTGCGTTGATTTCCGTTTTTTAATTTTTATTTTTGTAGTTTTCGTATGCTCAATAATTTCCATGAATTTTTCTAGACCTGAGCAAGACCAACCAAAGAAGTATTTCGTATTTCAGAATTTTATATGAAAAACTCAGAAAAACACAAATTGTGGAACCCACATGAAAGTTTTTCGATAAAAAATAACACTGTGTATCAACGGAATATTTTATTCTATGAAAAGTTTCAAATACATAAAAATATTTATTTTCATATTAGTATTCTTAATATCATTTATTTTATTTAGAATAATAGAAAATCAATCATACTCTGAAATTATAAACAATCGAATATAGCCAATTTTGTATGGATAGTGTATTATTTACATTTACAAGGTTCTGTATGATGATGTTTTTAGTAATGATCTTTTTATACAAGTTACAAGAAGGCACGTTTTATGAAAAAGCCTCGATAAAAAACTCTTGGGAGCTCGGCGAGGCTTTTTCATAACACGTGCTTTCTTGTAACTTTTATAACAGATCTTCTCGAATGATTTTAAGACTTTATCAGTCTAGTATATTTTAATGTACTTGCCGTCCATTTTATGAGATAGTTTAGCAATGCTCAATGAGCATCTTAACTTGGTCAGGCTGAAGACTGCTGACCACCAGCAAGAATATTTAACCAAAATTAATGTGAATGAACTGTATATAAGCATTGGTTTATATTTATATGCATTATATCATATAAATTACACATTATATCGTAAAATTAGGAAAGTAATATTTATAAATTTATACTACTAGTAAGACAGACTCGTATTAAAAAATAGTGATTTTAATTTAAATTCATTTCAATTGATTCTATTCAATAACCAGCTAAATAAAATGAGTTAATAATTCAATGACTTTCTCTATCACTTTTATAAATTTTATAATATAAATTTTATATTATAAAACCTATAAACTTGAAGTTATAATCCAGAATAAGTCTTTCAAAAAATCGAATTTAAACACAAATTATGTTACATAATCAGCTTTAATAGCTGAGCTATTTATTTTAAACACAATTTGCATGAAATTTTTTTGTGTTTTATTCGAACTTTAATTTTGAAATAAATTCAGCAAGATTTCTGCAATCTGACCATGGAATTCAAAGATTTGCTTGATCTGGTTGAAAAATCTGATACTGATGAACTAAAGAAACATTTTTTACAAGAAAAATCTCTGGTTGACAGCTATGATGAGGTTTGTTTTTGCTCTTCTTTTTATTCCTAATCAACAGAACGGTATGACTTTGTTACAACATGCTTGCTATCAGGGTAATCTCCAAATGGTGAAATTCCTTATAACTGAAGGAGCTTCTATCAATCATTACAAACAAAATGAAGGCTATACAGCGCTCATGTTTGCTAGTTTAATGGGACACATTCCAATTATAAAGTTACTTCTTGAATTCGGAGCTCGACATCAAGACACGAATAAAGTAAATAGAACTGCTGCAGAAATGGCTGGCTTTGTAGGCAAACATGTGGCTGTTAGTGTCTTGAATAATTATGTTGAGAAATCAACCCTCAAAAAGTATTCGCTACCCGATGGACCCTCCAGCCGTATAAGACTACAAAGTGAATTTGTTAATGAGCTGGCTGCTATCGTAAATGACTTTAATTTTATGCCAGTCAAAATATTCAAGAAATTAAGTGCAAGCTATAGGAAGAAAGATAAAAGTATATTGATGAGTGCTACTCAGATAGCCAATGATGTTCTCGAGGATTTGATTAATCAAAATTTCACTTCTCACAACATGAATGAAACTGTTGCTCTTAAACTTCATTTCATTGCGACAATATTTCGTTTCTCTCAGGAAAATATAAACCTTGAGGAAAAGAAAGAGTCTTCCTTTTACCCACTCTATGGAATTACAAGGAAATTTCTATTAAATTCTCGAACTAAGGAGGAAAAATTTATGTTTGACGCCCTCAAATCCTACAAGTATACTGACAGTACATTGTGGCAAGGTATTGTAAAGCATGTTGCATCTTCCTGTAATGAAGAAAATAAAGCTTCTCCAAAAAGGATTATTCTTAAACATATTAATTGCACTTCGCCATCTTTCGCTGAGGATATAGCTCATATTTGTAGTACATGTGAAGCTTACGAAGGTACCGACGAGACCACAATCAAGATGAAATCGTGCAGTGCGTGTCATAAGATTTTTTATTGCTCTAAAGATTGTCAAGTTATGCACTGGTTTATTCACAAGAAAAATTGCACTCAATCCGCCCAAGAAGATGAGAATTAAAGAAAAATCACTATAGATTATTACTATATTATTAAAAACTGTATTTCTAAAGATAAATTTTTAAATAAACAATTTTTTTTTCCTATAAATTAACCTCTTTAGAACAAATGATACGACATAAACCAAAACAAATACTGAGAATTTCAAGTTAAAAGCTAAACTTTGAAATCGGTTCTTCAGACCTTAAAAAAATGGTGAAAGAGAACTCAAATCTGGGGCAGACTTGGGATTTAAGTATTTAATGTATATGCATATACAAAAGTATTACATAGGTAAATAAATCTTATTTAGAAAAAGAGAATAGTTATTTAACAATCATTTATAGAAAAAATATATCATTCAAACAAATTTTTAATCAAATTTATAATAGTAATCTGGGCCCATTTTTTTGACCCATATTTCTACTTTCAATCTTTCGTACAAATCGGTTATACAAGTAGTTTGATGGAAAACTCCATAATTAATTACAGAGGGATCTCATTTAGAATAAAAATCTATAATAATATACGTTTTAAATTCTATTTGCGATTTATTTCTTGCGTTCATCATTCAATGTGAGGAATCTACATTGCAGAAGTAATGGTAAAAATATTTTTGTATCTTTTGGTCAAAATTTGGAATACTGCTTCAAGTCAAAGTAAAATAAATTCAATGTCGAAGAAGTTTTTTTTAATCAGTCCATTCGAAAATCTTGTCAAAGTCATTTGAAACGTATCTATTCATAGTTGGCAAGGAAATCTCATCAGTAATCTTACGAATTAGAGGACTCTTTCCACGTGACATCTTCTCAAGATTCTCCTTCGAGTTTAAGCCGATGAAATTGATTCCCATTTCCTCGAGAAGTTGCTTCTTCGATGGTTGTTTAATAGAACTGGGAATAGGCTTAGAGCTGTTGTTATTACTTGAAATTGAAGACAAATTCAGCGAAGGTGGAGGAGAGTTTATTGAATTACGAACATGAACTCTATCAAAATAAAGAAAGTTTAATTATTTATTGCATGTAGGATGGTTTTTAGGTTTTTTTTGAGTATGGTATTAGTTGTGATATGGGAATTTTAAGAATTTATTTAAATACCCAAAATAAAAGTTAAAAGTTGCTTCATTGAGAAATCTCAAAAATCTATTTAATTGGAATATAACGAATCTTTTTCCCCAAGCCTCTTCCAAACGTTTCCGTACTGAAATAGTCAAGTACCTTATTCAGTGGGATGAGAAGCTTTTAATCTTTAACTCATAAATTTCATCTAAAAACCTTTGTGTCTCTGTATGAGGCTTGAGTACTCTCTAAAATAGTTTATTTGATGTGTATTTAAAAATAATTGTAGTCTCTTGCATGGGAAATATGTATTTGTGTTATTTTTATTTTGTAAATTAGCATTTGTGGAATGTTTTTTAAAGTGCATTTAACTTTTTAGATTGAAATACTTGCTTGTTAACCAAAAGGGTTGATTCATTAATTAGCAAGAATCAGAAGAAGTGTCGATTAATTGAAAGTCTGACCACCTATTCATGCTATAGAGAGTAATAAAATAAATAAAATGTATTTGGTCTTTTCCAAAACTTATTTTCACAAAATCAAATCGCCGTAAAATACTGGCTTCTCGTTCAGATCAATTCAGTAATACTGACTCAAAGTAGGTTTGCTGAGTCATTAAAGGGTTCAGTAGTTCTAACTCAAAAAACATTTTTGAATTCTGTAAAAATAAGTATAGCAAAACTGTTTCAAGCATTTTAAATATGAGGAGAAGCAAAAAAGAACTCGTGGTAAAACTAAGGAAAATATCTATCAGTAAGAGAAAAATTAAAATCATTTAGTATAAAAATCAGCTTGCCTATTTGACTTTGTTGGTGAGTTAAACGAGGAATATCCGAGAAGATTATTGGTATTTTGATTTATCAAATTTCTTGAGTTGAGAATTTTCAACTGATGACCTTGACTATTGAAGAGCGCTGTATTTTGTCGATCAAATGAGGGTGGTGGGCTCTTACACAGACCCAGATTATCTTTATTCATTGAAAGTTGATAACAATTTGACATAGAAGTGACTTGGGGAGAAAAACAGAACTGTCTTAGATTCCGATTATTTGATGAATTACTCGAAATGCTTGGAGGATCTCCAAGATATTGCAAGGGTCCATTATTATCACTGACTTTAGCTTGAGAAAAATTATTTATAAATTAATAATCATTAAATAAACAAGGTAATTCAGATTCCTAATTAATCCTTTTCAATACCAACTCAATAAATTTGATGCTATTTCTTTCAAAATTCAATCTTCTTATGACTCAGATGATTATATGAAAAAATCAAAAAAAATTTCATGATCTCGATCATAAATTTGGCATGTTCCATATGGCTACATTGGTACTGTAAGGTGGTAAAATTTGACTTTCCAAAAAAATTGAGCTAGAAGAATGAATTATTACAGTGTTTTTAGACATTAAACCTACTAGCAAAGTGTGGTCACTGGTTATTACTATATCCATGTGAATCTAACTTGATGGAAATTGTCTTCTCACACCTAGGATAAGCAAGTGTCAATTCCATAAGAGAGTCCGAATTCTGACATCTAGGTGTGAGAAGACAATCTCCATCAAGTTAGATTCACATGGATATTGTAATAACCAGTGACCACACTTTGCTAGTAGGTTTAATGTCTAAAAACACTGTAATTTCTACATTGTGCTTATTTACAAAAACCAGTGTGTAGGTGGTGTCAAGACTATGGGAGTGTTGAGTAATATGAGACGAACGGGGGTTCTGGCCCAGTGGTTAGAAGCGTTGCCTCACAACGTTGAACACCTGGGTTTGAATCCTGGCTATGGTGTACTGACGAGTCCTAACTAGTACGAAACGCGTCTACATCTGCCACCGTGAGTTGAAAATTATTTGACTCTCTTATGGAATTGACACTTTCTTATCCGAATTCTGACATCTAGGTGTGAGAAGACAATCTCCATCAAGTTAGATTCACATGGATATTGTAATAACCAGTGACCACACTTTGCTAGTAGGTTTAATGTCTGAGAATGAATTATTTTTCTTTCAAAATACATTGGTACTCAAATATTCTATCCATTTAACTGAGCTAGATATTTTTCTAATTCCGAGCTGGTGTACATTATGAATATTTATTTTATTTGCATGATTTCGTTTCTAAAAGAGACAAAAAAACCTTGCAGGGATTTTACAGGAGTAAAAACTTTACAAATTGAACATCTTCCTCTTTTGTTTCTTGGAACTCTATAAATCTCATGTTTATTTGTAGACTTTGTATCGCTCAAATTCCCGATTTATTTTACTCGAATATTAGAGAGTAGATTTTTACCAACCGTTTAAAGCCAATCTTGCATTTGAAGATTATTTGTTCATTCATTGCTTGATCAGAAATAGCAAAATTTGCAGGAAAATTTTTTCTAAAGACCAAGAAGGGATCGAAATTTGAACAGGCGATCATAGTTAGGATCAGTTCTATTTATTATAAGCTGTTCATTATCATTAAATGCTGTAATTTTTTTGTTGAATCCAAATTTTTTCCGTTATTATATAAATTAAATGAAGTTCTTCAACATTTTGTTAAGACAAATAGTAAGAAAAAAAATTTTTCGTTTTTGAGGTGGTCATTTTTTATGTACCTACAATACCAATGTGGCCAATTGGATACAAAACTAAGATCAAAATAGCTAAGCCCCTAATGGCTACTGGGAGATAATTCGATCATAGTTAGTTTACACTATGTCTAAAAACATATTCACTTTCTGTTAAGTTATACTTATTACTTTCGAAAAAGAATTTAAATGAGTCATTTAATCTAGACTAGAATTTCTAGTAAATAACAAGATGTTGTCATTGACAACTTGATAGTAACAGATTTCCTAAATTGAAATCAAAAATTTGAATCATTCTATCGATCAAATTTTCAAAAATTCTGTCTTGGTTTCTTCAATTTTTCGGTATTTGAGTCGAATAAATGATAATTATTAGGGCCTCAAAAAATATAGCTTTAGAATCATTATAATAAATATTATTGAGGATTATAGTTATTGATACATTTACCGCACCAAATCTCAACCTTTGGGATTCAGGCATACGAGTTTTCGTCATTTTTGCTTCAAATTGATAGATAAATTCGAGATTTTATATTCAAGACCAAAAATAAAGACAACTAAGATGGAAATAAGCCAAAATAAGACTTTATAACATTAATCCAGATCAAGAAAAATAAATTTCTTTTTGATAAATTCTAAATCATTGTCAAAATAGTCTCTTAGAAAAAGTTAGACTTTTTATTACTTTTTGAGACCCCTAATAATTATCCTTATACAGAAATATAATGGCTTAACAAGATCTTATAATATTTCTGAGTCTTATCCATGGTCCTGATTCTTGAATGAAAATGAGTTAAGAAATTCAGCTATATAATTGTGATATGGTTAATTGGGAAGCAATTTTCCTTGTGTTCTTTTATATTTGCAATGTGAAAAAAACAGAATCAATGTGCTTGAATGTGGAAATTTTAAAATACATACATTTTAAATGAGCAAAAACTAATCTAGATTCGAAAGGAAAATATTTGAGTGAAGTTATCATAAGAAGAATTAAATATAAAGCATTAGATCAGCTGTTCTCGAAGAAAATGTCCGAAATGAATTGGATTAACCTTCAAATAATCTCAAATCTTTTCAAAAAAGTTCCAAATGTAGCCCAAAGTGGAAAATTATTCCCTGAAATTAGCCTCATTCTAGAAAATTTATCTCAGAAGTAGCTTTTAATTTCAAACTTTTCGAAATATACATATATCCCAAATTACTGCAATTATCATGGTCTTCAAATTTATTTTTTAGCCCAATTTTCGCAGACAGACAAAGGCTTCCCAATTTTCAATAAGATTTTTTAGTATCGGGTCAAAAAATAATTTTGAAGAGAATAATTTTTTTGAATTGATTTAGGATTATATTCCTAAAAGTATTTACTAATTAGTAACTACTTTTAAGATTAATCGAAATAAATTGGAATTTATTGAAAATACCAGTGCGTGATGTGGTATTTCAGGCTTAAACGGCAAGTAATATTATAAATTTAAGAATTATTTTATTTGGTCTTCATGTAAGAATTATTCACTGATTCATTGTAGAAAATGCTTTGCAATTGAAATTTCGATCGAAAATTTTATAAAACACAAAAAGAATATTCAAAAGAGGAAATTCCACAACTTTTTCACAAGAATGAGATCTATTTCGGACATATTCATTAGATGTAGATTTTTTATATTCCCGATTTTCAACTTGGGTCGGAATCTAATCCAGTTCCTTGAGAGGATTCTAATGGTGTCAATAGAACACAATGTCTCAATCCAATGTTTGATTGAGATATGATTGATATGAACATTTTGCATTAACTCATTTATGAAATAAAATTATGATCAAACAATCACGAACCGAAAAATCCTAAGAATAAAAAAATTCACTTCTAAGTAGCCAGATCGTTTATTGTAGTTAAATGCTTAAAAATGAAATTTCGGCTCTATTTTATCTTAGTATCCAAAAAATAATCTTTTCAAAACATTTGAACATAACTCGAAATATCTTGCACGATTGAATAAATTGTAAGACTGAGCATTTTGTATTTACAAAATTGAACTAAATTGAAATCTTCTCCTAAAACTGATCAGGTCGTATAAAAAAGTCTATAAATGGGAAAAAGTTTCGGACTTCCCTGCTTCAAATATGTTGTCATTCACTCAGCTAAAAGATCTTATCCAACAATACTTTGAAGAAAAAAACAACAATATAGAATCTCATGATAAAACCCCCTTACCTGTATTATTAATACATGATTGCCTCAACAAGGGAGCCGGTAAAGATCTATTGACACTTTCTGATCTTGTATCACGTATTGGGGAGAATATTCTCTGCCTAGCCAAACCTTCATTTGTCATATAATTATTGGTCGAATTATGAATTTGAGATTTTGTAGTGGATGAATACAAAGTGTTAATATTAACATCGTCAAGGGTCTGACTATTACTCCCAGTATTTTTCCCTTGAAGATGAGAGTGAAGATTTGACGAGTTAAATAAAGTAATTGGCTTTGGCAACATGGTAGAGGTTGAGTTGACTGCTGATTGTTGTTGCTTTAGAAAATTTGAATTTTTGGCGAGTGTGTTGATTTGTGTATCAGAGTTGTTGTTGGTGCATGAAATTTGACAGGGATAACACAGTGGCTGAGGATCCTTTGCAGACCTTGAAGAGGAATAGAGTTTCGAGCAATTTGAACAAATGTTAGCAAACTTGGTTAAATTCTTAGAGTTTATCAGCTTTAACTGATTCTCTAGAGAGTCAATTCGATAATTCATACTCTCGACCAGGTTCATAACATGATTTATTGTTGCTGTTAGATTTCTAACATGCGACTCGACAATTTCTAAGTTTATTGTGTTATTATTCTGTTGATGTTGCTGATAATTCGTATCCAAGGCTGAATAATGCATGTCAATTCCTTTTCTAATGATTGCCTTTTCAGAAGCGACAATTTTGTTTTGACTCAAGAGGCTATGTTTCTTTTGGGAGATAATATCTGGTTTTGGTGCTACAACAGGAGACATGGGAGATTGCTATTAAATAAGAAATAAGTAAGATTTAAAAAGTACAACTCAAATTATCGAGGATGATAAAATAATTGATGTAATTAAAATTATTTAATGTAGGCAAAAATAATGGTTTATTTTGAGAAAAGAGATCAGATAAATTATTGATTTATTCGATGATTGAATAAAATCACCTTGGCGATACAAATCATGACGAAGATTTCGATTAAAATTAAAATGTATTATTATTTTATTTAGCAAACTACTTTAAAGTAAGTATGAATTGTAATTTTTGTTCATTTATGATATCTATTAAGGATTAGAACCGTATATTGCAAAACTAGTTTAGATAGAATCTTTACGTGACTTGCGAGATAAATTGTGAAATTCATTTAAAAAAGGTATGCAAAACATTAAATAATGAACGAATACCTGAGCCTCGACTTTTAAATGTTTAGATAATAATATTATTATTGATTGCAATGTTGATCAAATTTCCAAAGATCTTAATGCCATCCATGAGAATATCGAGTTTACCAATGAATGTGAAAGTGATGGAAAACTGAGCTTCCTGCAGCCTGAAATCATTAGACACGAATCGGTTGGCAAGACGAAAATTCATAGGAAGAAGAATGCCCCTTCACAGTTCCTATCTTTCTACAGTTTCTCTACGAAAGAACACAAGAAGAGTATTGTGAGAAACGAGCTTTTGAATATTGATAGATTTGTTTCAACAGAATACGTTAAGGAGGAAAGAATAAAGTTAAAGTCCCTCTTGATGTGAGACGGCTATCCGGAGTCATTCATTGAAAAACATGCGCACGCGAAGCCCAAGAATGAAGAATTGGAAGATGATGAAGAACCCATCTATCTGAAGCTAGTGAATAAAGAAGAGGTGAGAAACAATGCAAGATCAAGCCAACCTAAAATTAAGGAAAATGAAGAGAAGAAAACGAACAAAGTAATTATACGCAAACGGAAAAGGCACAGTGGGCAGTTACTAATGGATGGATTCCTAAAGTGCAAAGAGGGCCCAAGCCTGGAGAAGAGACGAAAGTAAAGCCGCCTGGAAACAGGATTTTCAACTCGTCACCCTTCCTGAGCAGTGAACCTTAGAACCAATGGAAGGGCAGAAATATTATGCAGTGTACTATACATATATTTAGTCTGGGATCAAGTCTGATGAGACCCGGCGAAATAAAACGTTTATCACTTATTATTTGCTTGTTCTCAAACCTTCCACATGAGACTAGAATCGAGTACTAATACACTTGATGAAGTTCGGCAACATTACCGTTCTAATATTATTCTTGGTAGTCAGTAGTAAAATTAATTTCGACCAAAGGGAGCGTGTACACTAAACAATGTTTTACTAAACAAACTATTGACCAAGAATATATCATGTATTTATAATTCTTGAGAGTGCTACACGTTTGAACTCACGTGAACTTTTCTAATACCAGGAATAGTTGCACTAGAGTTATGATCACTCGTGTTATTGCTGCTAATGCCAGAGCTAACAGAACTGTTACTGTTACAACTGTTATCAAAATCAGAACAAGGAGATTCACAGTCGACACTTGATTTGTTTGTTGTACTTGTTGTAAAATAACAATACATTGGGTCTTGAGAAATTTTTATCGCAATATCATCTTCTGTAGCAATCGCTAGAGGACATATTGTTGATTGTGAAGTAATATCAGTAGAATTACCAATCAAAGTGTGATTACTCTGATTATTTTGGTTGTGCCTGAGCTGATTGGTATTATGACTCAGGGTTCGATAGCTCTTTTGATTGCTAGAACGTCGACTACCGTTTATTCTTTTGCCAGCTGCACTATTGCAACGTATCAAACTAGTGGTAGCTATATAATTAGGATAAAAAGAATTTAAAAAAGAATCAAATTAGAATATCCAATAATATTTTATATTTCATTAACCCCTTCGATATATTAAAATCGACTTTCAGAGCCTCTTGAAAATAGAGTAAATTTCAACCTCAAATCTTCAGTATCTAAGTTATTTTGCAATCAGAATTAAATTTATCAGATATCCCTTTTGACATTAACTGAGTGTTCGAAACAATTAATTCCAAAATAAATCCTCTAATTGGCAAATTTTCACTTTAAATTACTCACCAGTAGATGAGAATTTCAATATAAATCAGACCCTGATGAAATTGTGTAAATTTATTTTATCATCCTATAAGTAATTCAAACTTTTACCGTTTAGCCATGGTATCGAAATGGTAAGAGAAATTAAACCCTTTATGTGCTTTTTTTGTAATTAATTTTACTAATCACTGATTAGTAATTTCAAAAATAGCAAAAAATACCAATACCCAAATTCATCCCTTTTGAAAGTAATTTCATCAGTAATAGTTTATTTATTGCCATGTTCTATGGATTATTTGATGAAACAATTTTTTTGTTTTGTTGAAACTAGGATTCTGTACACAATTTACCCTATGGTAATACCCATTCATACGATAAAACCTAAGATCAATAATATTCGAGATAAATCAAAAATTTTCTTCGTTCCTTTAGCTTATAGCTTATGTTGAAAAATAGCAGAATATTTGTAAAATTATTTCATAAACTAAAAAAGAGACCAAAGTATGCTTTACGCCATTTTAATCAGATTTCATTGCTAACTAACATACTAAAAATAGCAAAAATAGCATATTGACCGCCCTACTAATCTCTGATTACTATCAGCCAATTTAGAAAAATTGTAATCATGCTGGTCTCGAATCTGAATTCAATTTATTTTTTTTAGTTTCATCAAGTTAAAAATTGGCATTTTTTAATATTTGTAGAAGAATGTGTAGTCAACATTAAAGAGATTACGGAATTATATTTCAATATAGGATAATCATTTGTGTGTTAACATTTTTTTCTCATTTCGCTGATCTCATAAAGTGGAATAGCAAACCTAAGAATTTCAACCAGTCTGAATTTAAGATTTTCTAAACTCATGAGAAAGGCTAGAGAAATCAAATGAATATCTTTCTTTAATATTTTGTCACTTCTTTTAAATTTGATATTAAAATTTTAAGTCAAAAAATGCAGTTCAACAATTGCTCAATTACAATAGTAAAATGCTTTCTTTAACACTCATCAAGATGGGTTTTTAGGAAAATTTTTCCAACTTTTAAAGATAAAATTATTGAGCAATTCATGTCATGGACATGATATTGGATGTTAAAAGAGAATTTTCTGACAAAAAAATAAAAAGAAAGAATCATAAAATTCAATGGAGTGAAAGAGAAAATCTTTGAGAGCAAAATTCAAACCTTCTTGTGAATCATCGTAGAATGAAACTAAACCATTTCCAAGTAACTAGCAAAATAATGACTAATGCATTAGAAAAGTAAACTTTCATGAAGAAAATAATCCAACGATTTTCACGATTTAAACATAATTTTCTGTATCGCTTGAACTTAAGGCTTAAAACTTATGATCAAACTCTTCTTGTTCCCTAGATTAATCATATGGTAGATCACATGAAGAAATCTGCACGATTTTTATTTATAAAAGTAAAATAATTGAATACGTTAGGATCTTTTTAAATCAGATTTTGACGTCAAATTAATATTGAATTTATAGTGAATAAACCCTGAAAAAATTCGGTTAATTCGGAAAAATAAATTTTTTCTAACTCGAAAAACAAAAAAGAGTATATTGAAAGCATCAAATAGAAAAGTTTTCGGGGGAAAAATTATTTATTTTATAATCATGACTACATGAGTTGATAAAATTCAGAATCTTTTCAAAATATTTCTATTCATTCAAATTTTTTAGTTATAAATTCAAGTTTCAACACAATACTTTTGAGCAGAGTGTAAAATGAGAATTCAGCATATTTTGCGAATTATGATCTGATCTATCTAAAAGTTTAAATATCAAATCTTGAATTTCTAATCTTAACTAATCTTTACAAAATATTCATCGGAATTCTTCATGAATGAATTAATTCCAAGTAGGAATATATGAATAATTTGTTTGCTTATACAATATATGGGAAAACTACAAACTTGATCAAGAAGCTTTGTATTATCATAAAATTAGAAAAGATTTAGTCTTCAGTTAAACAAAATTTATGATTAAAAGTTCTTTTTAAGAGTTAGGCTTTTCCAGTGTATCCTTCCAAAGAATTAGGATACTTTGATTGGATATAAAGTGGACATGTGATCCCTTACAAAAAATTCCCGTAGACATTAGGGAATATTGAGTGTAATTTTAGATTGAAACTTGGAAACTTATTATGAAAAATGTATATTTGACTATAATATATATTGTATATATTTGTACAATGTACATTGGAAATGATGATACTACCTCTATCTGGTGATATTTTTAAAGCAATAGAATAATCAATAATTCTCCTTTGTTACAGGGAAAATTACAGGGTTACATTTTTTCCTACTTAGCTTCATATCTATTTATTCATAAAAGTTAATTTATAAATTAATATCTATGCATGCCTACTATGGAAATAAAACAAAGAAACACTAAAGAACCCAGTTGTGCAAAAGAAAGAGTTCTACTACTCTGTTTAACTCGGATTTCTTGAAGTCAAGTATTGCTACGTTATCTTAAATGTTAAAGGAGATATAGTTTTTCCAAATGGAAATTTTACTCTGCATCGAGACTACCCAGAGAGAATCAATAAAAAATCTACAACCCGAGGAGGAAACCAGAAGAAACTGTCCAAACTGTTCAAATAACATATCCTCAAATAAACCAAAAGAATTTAAATAATTCAAAATACCCCGTCGATATAATGAATTTACTGGTAATACCAGTCATTTCGATAGGAGGATCAATTAAAGCTTAAATTAAGACCAGACTCCGGTAAGAAAGGACCTCAAAAAAGTAACACCAAAACAACATAATCATTTATAAATCAACTGGGAAAAAATCAATTTTTTACCTAGTAGAGTATTGTGATCAGGTTTAGGATTTGATTCGGACTATAATCGTTTCAAAAAATTATTTCCTATAAAATTCTTTAATGCCCATTAAAAATATTCCATCTTTATGGGAATAAAATATAATATGAATCACGTTACAAGAAATATACTAAATATAGATTTCAAGCATGCTATTTCAGGAGCATCCATACATAGAGAAAAATGACAAGATATCGGTTGAGTCAAAATGATGTATTGGGTTTTCTCCTAACTTCCATGTGAGCTTAGAGGCAAATGATTTTAATTTCTTGGCGATAACAGGGGAAAAAACTCTTTAGTAAAAATATTGCAACGATATTTGTATTAATAGTTATAAGAACCAAATCAATAAACTTAACTTGGAGTGCATTTAATTAATAAAAAAATTAAATCTCTATTGATGGAATTTGATTAAATATTCGGAAATTTTATTGCCCATAACTAAATACCTAGAAAGATGACCTGAATAATCAATTAAAGCTGTATTTTTTAATTTCTAGGAGTAGACTTTAGTATTGATAATTTTAATCATAATTTTACTTAGATTCAACTGTTTCAACTATAACTTTTTATAATTAATAAAGAAGATTTGAGTTATGTGGCTTTTTAAGCTCGGATATTTCCATTTTACTTAAATTTATGTTGTAAATTTATTAAATTATATCTGTTTCCTCTAATAAATACACCTGATAATTCTGAAGGTAAATGAAATTTCAACAAATTGAAAAAAATGTGATTTCAGGTAGACTTGGGGAAATTTACAGTTGAAAGTGATGAAAAATTCCCATATTGATAGTGTATTGGCCAAATTACGTTTATAATAATTATCATGAATGCAAATATCTTAAAAAATGAACTAGCTTACTTTGAAAGTACTAATTTACATGACCGTAACATATACCAACTAAATAGTTTGTTCTTTTACTGGCCATGTATGAAAATTATAAGAACCGAATGAAAATATTAAATTTAAATAGTATAAATATCAAAGATTGATAATTAATAATCATTGATTATTAAGCTAAGAAATAAACAGTTTTTAGAATGGAAAAATATATAAAGCAGATAGTTTGGAATAAAAGTCAAGTTAAAGAAAAAATAAAAAATTCTCACAGATGGAATTGTTGAGATTGGCAACACTGGAACAGGAGAATATAGGTCCATGATTGTTATCTCGTTCGCTATTAATGGTACAATTTCCATCAGCTAGTTGGCCTGTTTCAATTTTGGCCTTGATTTTCGACACAAAAGATTGCTAAATTGGAAATGATAGAGAAAAAAGGAGATCTCTAGTCGAAATTGCTTTCTGTGTTAGAGGTGAGGTGTTAGCATTAATATTTCCTACGGTTAACTTACTATCTGAGGAGAATTATTGAAGGCAGAAAAGAAAAAAGGATTAATCTCACATCTCACATAGGTTGTAGGATATTTATGCTTTTTATATTGATAGTCTAATTATAAATTTTCCTTGCATGATGGATTACTCATTATGCTCTACTAATCTTTGAATCTTGACTCAGCGAATATACATCTTTCGCAAATTCAGTATCTCTTCATGGTTAGGGAGGAGTTAAGTTAGATTATTCGTGATATGTATTGTTTGAGATGACATGCAAAAATAGTGGATCCATTTATCGAAGTATGCTTTATCACGTGGACGAGAAATATTCAGAGAAAAAAACCCAAAAGTGATGAGGAAAAAGATTTTACAGTTTTGTAAAAATAATACATTTTTATTAATAATAATAATAATTGAAGATTTTTATAGATAATGATAATGTCTATGGATAATGACGACACGAATGATTCACACGAGATTTGCTTTCATAAATACAAAAATGGGATAATTTTTATCCATTAAAAATCTCTGCTGCATAAAATTTTCCAAAATGTTCTTGAGTGTGAGAAAATAATATAGGAGAGAGAAAAAATTGCCTATATAAATTTTTGGATGGTTTGGTTGGTGACAAAAATAAAATAAATAAAATTAGGATTGAGATCCCAGGATGAGACAGGGAAGGCATTTCAGCAACCGGTGAGATTGATGATTTTGATAAAAACTCTCAAATGCTAATGACCTTTTTCAGAGAGAAACAGTCATGAATGAGAGTTTTATCAAAGTTTGTTTTGACTTTTATAATTATAATAGAGTTATGTATAGAAACAAATTTATTCTTTCTTCTAAATCAAATATAAATAGAATTCATTCAAAAAACAGGAAAAAGTAAGTAGCAAATGGAGGAGAGATTAAGCTTTACCGTTGGTTGGCTCAGATCCAAGTCGCTCTTCCAACATTTTAATTCTTCTCTCATGGCCCTTGATGATAATTTTCATTTTGCGCATATCCTCAAGAAGCTGTGCCACGTCGGCTGGATTAACACCATTGCCACCGTTTGTTGTAGAAGTGACTAGTGTTGAATTTTGCATAGTTGACTATCGATGGGAAATTGTAAAGTTGATAGGGGGAGGCGAGAGAAAAATTTGATTCAAAACATGATAAGAAATATTCAGCAATTAAGAAAAGAACAAGCCTAGTGGTAAACTATCCTAAATTTGTCTCAAGAGTTGTGATTTCTCAATAATATTACTTTTATTGTTAAAAAGTATTAATAAATTATTAATTAAGATGATTAATTGCTAAATTGTAGTATTATTCTGTATATAGGATAAAAAGAATCCACATTTATATTAAAGATACATGTGGAGAAGAGTATTTGGCATGCATATTTTTATATCCAAATTTTGTGAAAAGTTAAGCTAGTGGTTATATAGAAGAGAGTAGATTGAACTCCTTACTTTTCTCGGAGTAGGTTTCTAGTAACATTTATTTAGTTTTCTAATTTTTTCGTGAGAAGAAGATAAAAAATATTGAAATATTGAACAGGCGATGTAGTGGAGATTTCTAATTTGATTTTTACAAAAATTTTAATTCGATAAGAATATCAATTTCAAATTTGAATAATATGACCCACTTTTACCAGTTAAAGTTTTGCAAGATCTACTCAGTTTTTAGGATCTTGATAAATCGAAAATTTACTAATTTTCAAACAGTAAAAATGATTAAAAAATTAAAAATTCGACAGCTTCTCAATTCTGAGAATGAATTAGACCAAGTTTAGCAAATTTTGTATCCTTTTTCAATTTTGATCTTAAGAAACTTTATTTCTCCACCCTGCCATTTTTGAATCAATAAAAATTTAGAGCAAAAAAAAATTCAAAAAATGGAAATTTGGTTGCAAATTCAGAATTCTAGAATGTGTTTTTAAATTTTCTCAATAAATATTTTTTCCAGATTTTTTTACTTTTGTTGGTAAAATTTAAAATTCAAAAATTCTCAACTTCATATTCATTATTAGCCTTGCTTAAAAACAATAATAAGAAAATAATTAAACTTGATATTTTGACAAAAAGAGTATTTATCATAAAAAATGATTTCCGTTATGATTTAAGATAGAAAAAGAACAAGAAATAAATGTACATATGAAATATGAAGAGAGAACCAAAGTGAGTGTAAAGAAAAGAAGGCCTAAGCTCTATTCTATAATTTACTGACTTTCTAAAAAGAGAAAATAACAGACAATAATAAATACATAGAAAAGAAACTGAGAGAGAGAGAGCACTCAAAAAAATAAGGTGGTGGTATGATGATCACCAAAATTGATCCAGATCGATTTCACACACATGTTTATCATGTCTCATTTTCTCTCTATTGTACAAAAAGAGAAGAAGAAGAAAGTTAGTTAGAAAATTTAACTAAATTAACGAAAGAAAGAACATCTAAATACTTATTAATTGTTAGAGAGAGAAAAAACTGTGGCCTATTCTTGTTGTTATGAGTGAAAGAGACGAGAGTAGAGAAATTTATAGACAATAAAACATTATACACTGACAAAGATGAATAATCAATTCAAGGTTTTCAACTAACATAATTAATGATCAAGCTATTTTTGAAATAGAAAAAACCCTCTAAATTATTTTTCATCTTTAAAAGCAATATTTATTCAAGTCCTACAAACAAATACAGTATAGTATTCTAGGTATTTTTTAAAATCCTATTTTTGTTCTAAAAGTTACACGAGGTAACTGCTTAAGGCTTTCTTCTGACCTAAAATGGCTCAGAAGGAAGCTATTGAACGATAATATTGACGAACTTCATCAAGAATATTTTCGTTCCAAACTCATAAGGAAGGTTAGAGAAAACTAGCGTTTATTTGAGTGATAAACGTTATATTTCGCCAGGTCTCTTCAGACTCTACTCCGGTAACATTTAAATACTATTACAATGCAAAATATTCCCTGGCTTCCATTGGTCCATTTAGAAAAAATTAATTTTTGTGCCAAAACCTCTTAATTACATGCCGAGAAAGTGATCTTTAAGCCTAAAAAACAAATTGCCAATTAAAATATTGAGATCAAATATTGATTTTGTTTAGAAAAAATTTGAAACAATACTGTAAATACGTTGAGCTTTAAATTTTTTGAATTTGTAATACTAAAAGTTCACTCAACATTTTTGAGAGAAAATTCTACTTTATAAAATAACCTAGATTATGTAGTTATTTTTACCAATTTTTAGGGCTATGTACATTGCAAAAAAACATAAATGAATTTCACAAAAAACATTGGTGAAAAATATCAATGAAGGACGAGAAAATGGTGATATCTTGAATAATTCTATCCTAATCTCTTTAAGGACAATGATTTTTTATCATAAATCAATAAAGGAATATTTTTTCTTTTATCTACAATGAGTATTATAATATTCAATAACTTTTTCAAGATAATTTATTCATTTGTATGGATAAATGCTTGACATAAATGTTTAAAACATGTTCTACTCTCATTTATCCTCTAAACTAAAAAATTTTGAAGAAAAAGTTTTTTAAACACAGTATCATGAAATGAGTTAATTATATTCCTTACTAACCACCTGTCCAATAAATTCCAATTTGTAGGATCATTTTAAAATGTAAAAGAACTCACTTGGATGGGTTCATTGTTATTTTCCTGGTTGTTATTGGTGAGATGATTTTCTTTTGGTGCACTATTCTTTGCTGCAATATTAGTCTGGGGAGTGTTTTGACTAAGAGCATTAGATTTATTTTGGCCTAAGGCAGAACTTTTTATTGCCGATTTAATGACTTTGGCAGGTTTTTCTTTTTGCTGGAAACCTTCTTTTAACGAAACCTAAAAGAAATCAGAGAATTTCAAAAAGCAATTCTAGGCTTAAAATTCATGTTTACACCAATCCTTAGTTGAATCTTTGATAAATTTCTAGTTTAGCATTGTAATGGGAAAATTATTTTGTTCCATGAAATTTGTTATCTTTAATAATGTCTCGGTGCTTAACCCTTTCGTGATATTCACCCTATATAGGGCGATAATTCAAAGTCGGAAATTCTTACTTATAAAGAGATATCTAAACATTTAAAATATACCTAAGATTAGTAAAATTTAGTTTTATCTACTTTCTAGTAGATGGGAAGTTTAATAGAAAATTGACTTTCCCATTAGAATAGTTTATTGCGAGTCTTTTTCTCAGTTGGTTTTCTTATCGTCTCTTTAGGTTTGAGAAGCTACTTGACTACACCGATTATAACTTGGTTTTAAAATATTTTATTAATAATTAAAAAAGTATTATTGGTTAATTTTTCAGTCAAATTATAATTTAAAAATTATTTTTTTAATGTTTACTTTTTTGGGATCATAAAACAACTTTTACAAAAAATCCCAATTCATTGTACCAGGTTGAAAAGAAGCACTTTTCACTATTATACCCAGAGCAAAAGGGGTAGAGAATTTTTTAAAATAGATATGAATCACGCCTACATATGTGTATGGTATACCAAAGGAACAAGCATACAGAATAAAGTAAAAGAAAGATGGAATTAGCACAGTCACAACAACAGTTAGAAGAGATATAAATAGCTAAAGAAATAATGAAAATTTGCAATATGACTATATTTGGATATCTTGGCTGATAGAAGAGAAATTCATTGATTCGATTTCTGATTGGCAGACTCAGAAATGGTTTTCTTTAGATGATTTTTTTCTTTTTTCGTCTATATTAATAATAAATATGGGTGCATAAAATATAACAAATATTGGTAGGAAAAACCTGTTAAAATAAAAACATTTTCAAATTGTAATATTGACTTACAAGAATTGGTTCTGCATTTTTACCACTGAACCATTCCTCAGCTGTTAAAGCAGGAATATCACTAAGAGCATCTGGATACAGATCGTCCTGGAATAATTCTGATTTTCTAGGAACAGTGAATGGTATGACTTCGCAGAGACCTTTAGCATGTAGTTTATAAAATCTAGCAATTTCATTTTGGTTAACATTAAGGCCACGTTTAGGCATCCATCCCATGCCACGCTGGGGATCGGAACTAGTTAGCATATTAATGTAGTGAACATAAGGTTCTTCGTCAGTAATCTCAAAATATCTTATTGTACTGTCACCCTGATTGAAAATTAAAAGAATTCAAAAAATATAATAGCAAAAAATATTTCATGTTCTCACTTTACCGCAGAGATAAACCATGTTTGTATCGCAATCGTAGAAAATGAAAAGAACACCATTGCTTGTATCTATTTCTTGTGTGTTAATTGGATCTTTGAGATCATTCTTTGGAAGAATATTTGTTTAAATTATTATTCAGATAATTATATAGATTTTAACTCACATCATTCCAGAGAGCATATTGTCTTTCACTCATGGGCGAAAATCCTGTTGTAAATATTTTATCTCCTTTAATATAGATGGCTTGCTGAGGTTTAGCCCCTTGATGGCAAACACCCTCCTTAATAATACTTCCAGTTCTAGGGTCAACAACACGAGTTACACGATCTTTGCATGTAGTCACAAGTTTAGAGCCATTGAAATTGAAACTAGCTGAGAGGATCATATCGGGAAAGTTTATTTCAATCATTGGCTCTTCAGTGCTAACTTTCCAAATGAATACCATATTATCAGCACCAGCCGAGAGTAGAACATGTTCAGCAGTTGGATGCCAAACCACCAGCCCGACACGTCTTTGATGAGCGCAAAGATCAGCAATTGGTTCTGTAAGATTTGTTTTCGGTTCAAGACCACCTTCGGGTATTTGCCATACCTTGACAGTACAATCCTCTGAGGCACTGGCTATTAGATCATCATTATGAGGACACCATTGAATGTCAAGAACAGCCGCCTTGTGACCTGCTACAAGGGGAGTATCTCTATCCACACGTCCATACTATGGTATTTAATTAAAAATAGAATGACATTCAAAAATAGAAGGTATATTTTGTTCAGAATTTAAAAATGAAATAAAATAAACTAGCAAATTATTCGAAAATGATATCCTTATGATTTGAGAAGTACATATATTATTTCTCGAACTACACAATTTAATCACAGAAAAGAAATCAAATTTTTTTGTATAAGAATGAATAATTTAAAACAAATAAACATACTTTTTCAATAGGATGAACCAAGAAAGCTCCACCTCCGCCAGCTTCAGTTATGATGGCAAGATATTTGGGATTAACAGCACAGAAAGTTGAATCCCAACTGCTCTTAGTTATTCTAATGTCCTCATAACAGAATTCCTTTTTATTTGGTTTTCCAAATACATGCTTAAATTTGCTTCTTCTCATGAACATGGTAAGCGATGGGACTGAGAATACAAAACAAGTGGTTTAAATTTTTGTATTAGTACAAATAAAAATTTTACGATTTGGTTTTACTTTTGTTGAATTAGATTAAAAAATTAAAATTTTTGCCGAAATTTTCTGAAATCTGGTTTTCAAACTCTCAACTATCCCAGTTAAATATTTTTAATTTATGCTATTTAATAGTGGCTATCATTCATAATATTTGTCGAATAATTTCGAATTAATCTTATTAAAAAGATATTAATGAATTCATTAAATGAATTATGTCTTGCTGGTTAAATGTCTCATATCCTCTTATTAGAATATAAAAACGAGGATATTATAGAGGAAAGTATAATTGTTATCAGGGGACACTTAGCACCAAAATGCAATTCATCCCGTGTCAAACTTAACCACAAAAGCGTATTGCTTGATCAATACAAAAACTTTAAGCACTTGGTTCATCTCAAAAATGGAAGAAATAAGTTAACCCTCAGTTGTGGACATATTGAGCACAATTTTACTATTATTTTTAAAGAAAACTATCGATCCCTCTATTCTGTTCTTCCTGTCGCTGTATACTTTTCAGATTCAGAAATCAACTGTCAGCTAGAAAACAGTTTTTCTCTCGTAATTAATCTTGTCCAGTGTTTCTATAGAGAGACCCTGTTGAAAGAAATAAAAAAGACATTATCATTCAAACTATTTTCCTCAAAATGTAATTCTTTGAAAATAAATTTAACCACTCAAGAAGCAAGACTCATGAAAAAGGAAGATCTATGGTACTTTATCAAAGATTTTCTAGCAAATTATTACCAGGTTGATGATTCTGTTATATTTCTAGCAATACTTGCCCACCATGAGTACAAATTCATAGACAAAATTCCAATATCTTTTGAAGAAAAATTAGACAGAAATCCGTTCTACATAAATCTTGGTAATAAAAACCTGGCTTTAATAAATTCATCTTGTAGTTATTCATGGCCAAGAACAGTAAATGAGCTAAATGATGTTTTTTACAATGATAGAAAAGTTGACTTGCTATTTCAATTTGATGAAAACCATCACCATGGGAGTTATTCTGAAAATCTATCAAGTTCTATTGGATCGATTGCTCATGAACTTGGTCATTGTTTTGGTCTTGATCATCTGGAACGTGGAATCATGAATCGAGGTGGAGATGATGCCTTTAGAATTTTTAGTTTAAACTGTACAGAATGTGAAGAATGCTTGACTGAACCCTATGAAATCAAAATATCACAAGCAAACCTATCTTATGAATCATTAAATTTTCTACCTCAACAGTATGAAGAAAACAATGCTCAAAATATTTGTACTACTTCATGTTTATGCCAATCACATTTTGGAGAGGCATTCTGGAGTTTACCTTGTAGCATACTCTTGGAGAATAATAGGTAAGTTTTATTGTTTATGAAATTTCAGATGGATGTCTCGAAAACTTGAACAGTTGGAAAATAATACTGGTTTTATATTTACAAAGTAAGTCAAAAATATGTAATAATTATCAAACAATTTTAAAAAATACCCCAACTAACAATGCTAGAGGATTTAATTTTCTATAATTATTCCAAATAAAATTTGGAATATCTTTTCACGATTTAGGGAAAACCGAATTTTTGTGCAAAAAATGTTACCAATTTTCTAAAAAAAATTTGCAAATACTTTTTCTACGGCTCGTTTTAACAATCTAGAAATCTTTGAAATTTCATAACTAGAAAAAAAACATCTTGAAAAAAATTTTCAAATCACCACCAATATAATGTTTCAAGACTGTCATGATTAGTATTTTTGTGTGTAATGCTCACTAAAATAATTAGATTTTGATTTCTTCAAACTGCTTTAGCTTTATTCACTAGTAATTCAAATTTCATCAAGACTAAGTTTAAATAAATGATAAAGCATTGGTCTTCTTAATAAAACTAAAAATTCACATGATAATAAACAGACTCAGCGAATTTCATTTATCATACACAATAGTTTAGGGTGAAATTTTTTTTGCTATTCAAATTTCTATAATACAGAATCCGTACTCGATAAGTTTTCCTTCAAAATTTTTCAATGTATTTTTTTCACGCCTTCAAAAGGGAATTTCATAATTTTATAGTATTTTATGGATGAAAGAATATCGAATACAGATTCTGTATTACAGAAACCCCAATAGCATAAAAGATTTACAGTCGGAACCATTGGCCACCCTATTTTGAGAAACTGCGATAAAATTTAATAAATATATTTTGATCTTTTCATCGTCTATTCCTACTGAAATGTAAGCCTTAGTCTTTTCAGTACGAATTAGCAGAGTAATTTTTATACTAATTTATACTTGAGTACGAGCTAGCAGTTCAGTACGTATTAGCTACAATAATTGAATATCTTGGTAATTAAATGATTTTTTAAACTTTATTTTATACTGAAGCTAATAATCTTATCATTAGGATCTCAAATAGATTTCTGAGCGCCAAAGAAATTAGTTTTAAATAGAGGAAAAAAATCTAATCATACGTTCTACCAAGAATAGACGAATTATATATTTAAAATCTGGAAGAATCTACAGGAAAATATAGATATGTAGGTCAGTGATGACCAAATGGAAACTTATTGGTCAGGAGTGAATAGAATTGTCCGGTATTAGGAAATGCCTATGCGAGACGAAAGGAAAAATATTTACTTTTCCTCTTATTATTTTGATTAAGAATACATTTTTCATCCATTTTAGCACGCAAATCCAGTCAAACTGCCCCATTAAAAGTATCCAAGTTCGTTTTTGTGAAAATGACGTAAATGCAGGAATAACTGATATGTATCATTCATTCGATCGGTACATCTATCGCATAGAAATATTCAAAAGAGAAAATAATATCAGAAATATTGAAATAATAACATATCTGCCAAGAAACTGGGATAAGCCAATAAAATTTGTCGTATCCGATTTTAACGGAGGTATTATATGTAAACATATCAAATCAAAAAAATGAATATTTTTTAGGGAAGTTTACACTTGCAGTATCTTTTTTTTCGTTCATTTCATTTACAGTATAATAGACCGATGTTTTTTACACTTACAGTATCATTATTTATTTTATTTTCTTCATCTGTATCAAAAGATGAAATAATTTCAGAAACAGTATAATACACCAATATATCCTTCCACTTTCAGTATCAATGATTATGAAAATTTACTGACACAGTATCATTTCACGTTATATTTTTCAAAAAATTTTTATCATACTGTTAATATTTTTCCAATTTTAACTTGAAATTTATTTTGTATTTTGTAATTTTAACATCAAAAAATTTCGTAGAAAGCTTTATGCATAATGAGAAATTCAAGCAGCAAAAAAAATTTTCGTAGTGGAACAATAAAGGAATATAATTTTTTTAATCTACCAAATAAAAAATGGCTTCAAATTTTATTGAGTTGGTTACGCTATAATTGATATAACTAATGTTAAAATTGCAAAATACAAAAAAAATTTCAAGTTAAAATTGGAAAAATATTAACAGTATGATAAAAAATTTTTGAAAAATATAACGTGAAATGATACTGTGTCAGTAAATTTTCATAATCATTGATACTGAAAGTGGAAGGATATATTGGTGTATTATACTGTTTCTGAAATTATTTCATCTTTTGATACTGATGAAGAAAATAAAATAAATAATGATACTGTAAGTGTAAAAAACATCAGTCTATTATAATGTAAATGAAATAAACGAAAAAAATGATACTGCAAGTGTAAATTTCCCTATTTTTTATTTTTATATCAATAAATTTTTTTTAATATTAAAATCTATCACATTTATTATGAGTCCTTAAATAAGAGAAGATCACATAAAATTAAAACCTTCAAAGCTTCAATTGTCATTTAAGAGTACTGTTTACGAGTGTATTTACTTGACATGTTGAAATGTTTCCATATTCATACTTTACACAAGCCAAATTTCCACAACAATCTTGGTCTATTGTACAGAGAGAAGATTTTAAATGACAGCAGGATTCCGTTTGATCAATTATACTAGTGAAGAATATGAAAATTATAAAGAAACAAGCTTCATAGAATCTGAGTAACATTTTTCTGGAGCATGAATGAAAATAGTAGTAATTTTTTACAATTTATAATGAATATGCAAATTAAAAATCAAATATATTCCTTAATCCTTTCCACATATTCCATGGATAATTGTTCCATTTGATAGAAGAAATCTTGATAAGATTCATTAAAAATGCTGTTTTGATCTTGTGTGAAATGATTACGCCAGTCTCCGACAACTCCTTTACGCATAAATGACACTCCTTTAACCATTAAATCCATGCCTTCATAGTTGACCATTTTGTTATTCTTCATTCTATCAAATCTTGTATGCTCAATTATATCTTTGAACATTTGATCTAAATTTTCTGAAAATGTATTCTCGTACAAAAGTTTGACTAGTCCGTGGAGAGTCTCTGTTGGATTATCAACACAATCTTCATAATAAAAGACTTTGTAGATAGAAGAGAGCTGGTCAAGCTCTTTAAATCCTCTGTACCAGTCCAAGTGAAAGCTTCGATAGTCTCCATTAACAATACAGCCATCCATCCACATTTTGAAAAAATCATCAAAACCCTTATTATAGGGGCCGAGTTCTTCACAAAGCCGATAAAAATTATCCATTGAAACAAGGGCATCCTTTGGATTACGAGTAATAAAGACTATTTTGGGAAACTTTAAATTCCTCTTATAATGCCTATTGAAAGTCTCTTTGAGTACACTCCATGGCAGATGAGTTTTTATAATATCTCCTTTGGTACGAGAAGTTTTCAAGTATTCCATTGGAATGACGTTGGTCTGGAATTCTTTAAAAGGAAACTTTAGGTTGGTCACTTCTAGAAATGGGACCCGAGTGAATAATGACTCTGATAAGGCTATGCTAAAAGTTTCTTTTATAGAACCAGTTTCAAAGCATCCTCTTAGCAGCCATAGCATTTCACTAATGATGGTATTACCACACTTTGGATAGCTTACAAGAAGAATATCATCTTCTCGAAAGATAAATTTATCTTCAATGAACTTTAAATTTTCGAGAGTTGTCCAGTCACACCATTTGAAATTCTTATAATCAAACTCGTTCAATAGCTTGTCATATTCAGAGGCCATTTTAATGCAATTCTGCAATATTTTTAAAGCTATTGAGTATTAAATTGAGAATAGTTAGCCAATAATATTTGTTTTAAATGCCTAGCTTACAGAATTCACAAATTAGAGTAAAAGATTTTGAATGAATTCTACAAATTTTAGAAAGAATAGATTGATAAAAATTATTTATTTTCGAAGTAATCGTATTTTCTTCGAACGTCGTTCCATCGTTAAATTTTATAATTACAAAGATTATGTAATCCTTTATCTGTATAAAAAGGCAAAATACTGCACTTGAAATTTGTCACCTGATGAAATTCCAACCAATCAGAAGAACTTGTACATTTTATTTATTTTTACTATAAATATCAAGCCGGTGTAATAGTCTGACGAGATCCGGTGAAATATAAGTTTTATCACTTAATATTCACCACGATTTTGAGTTTTTCGCGACGCCTTGTTTCCACAAATTTCTAAAAATACAACAAAGTTTTGCATACCCAAAACACCAAAGAAAAATGACGATTATTCAAAAATAATTAGCAAAACATAATAAAGTACGTCTACTCTTGTCACTTGCCTAATACTAATATTGTAGTCCATTACAAGAATATTAAATACTATTTATATAGTTTTCTACTTCTCAGTAGATTGAAGAATTCTCTTTCAAAATTAGTGTCCATTTGAAACGAATAGTCTTGAAAATTTCTACGAGAATTTAAGAATTTAGCATACAGTACTTTATTTTGATATACAGAAAAACGTTTTGATTAATAAATCCTTAATTATGTATACATATAACATATATATTTACAAAAAAGACCTATCTTTTATTTTGTCATTGTGCATCCAATAAACTTTAAAGGACATCTCCTAATTTTCTTCATTTCATCTATCGATACTGGCAATATGGTTTAATTATCAGGAGAGGGAAACTTGATGTCGGGATGGTAATAATAAAGTGAGCTGTTAATGTTATCAAGATGTCAATTTTCCTCTTAGTCATTACAGTTGAGTATATACAATTGTAATTTACAATTAATTGTTGTTTTCAATTCGTCTCTCTGAATTGCAACAATATACGTTACATCTCGTAGTGATTTGAACTTCTTCAAGGAATTATTATTAATTTTTTTTTAATTTCTCATAATAATAAATTGTAACTCTCTTGTTAAAAATTTATACATGTATTTTTCTTATCTTCTTCTTGTTTTAAATAATATTATGTAGGTTATAATAATATAGAGGAGTAATGACATGAAATTGTTTTTAAAACTTTTTCTTAATTTAGAAATAGGTTAAATATATGTATATTGTATAGGCTTAATTGTTATAATAATAAGAGTAATAAGAGTGCATTCATATTGACCCTGAATTATTGTTATGTCTTGTTACAATTATGTTATTTACAATTTCCTTAGCTGTGTATAATATAATACACTGAATATCTTGGATATTTGGAGTATTTGGGAAATCTTCTAAAGATTGAAAGGGGTGGAGAGAAACATGTGATAGAGGGGAAGGGAACTCTTATCAAGAATATTAGGTCTATTATGCAGAATAGTTAAAATGGGAAAGTTGAGATTTTAATCTTTTTCATCATTCAAAATTGGAGGATCAATAGAAGAATTTATGTCATTGTTAACTGAACTGACTTCTTCCATACTTGTTTCTTGAATTGGATCACAAGTATTTATTAGAATTAGAGGTACAGCGTTCAATCTGCTTTCACTATCTTCTTTCTCAGGTTGATTTTCCGAATAGCTTGAATGAACTTCTGCCAGGGTGCTCAACTTTTCTTGGCCATGAATCTAAAATTAGAATTAAATCAATGATATCTTTTTATTGTCAGCAATTTCGGTATTTCTATGGAATTATATAATCAATTTATTGGTATGATTTTGGGAGAGTTTAGAATAAAACGTAATCATGGGAAACCAATGATGAATGAATCTGATTGGTCAATTAGATGAGGTATGCTGATATTCTATGCAAAGTATTCATCATGCATAAGCATGACCTTAGTAAAAATATAACAGAATATATGATCTCTTATGTATACTCTTGCAAATTTTTACATGAAACCTCACAATCCTTCTTCTGATTATGCCAAAGTAATTTATTTGTATGATATACCTTGCCTTTAAAATATATTACCTGTATGACTTTTTGATGCTCTAATCACACCGAAAAATTAAGTAAGATTTACTCACAAGGTAATCATCGAGGCTTGAATTTTAAAGCTAAAATAAGTGTAAAATGGCTAACCTTTTCTCGCTTAGACGAGTTACTTCTCAAGAGCATTTCCTCCTCCAGAGGTTCACTAGGAATATCATCATCAATATAGTCGTTCTGTTCAACATTTATGATGGCATCCCTCTCGAAATCTTGATCATCACACATTGTTCGATGAGATTCCTATTCCAAATAAAAAGAAACTTTTTAAATTTAACCAAATACCACGGATATTCTCTTTTTGGGCTGGGATTCATCTCGAGATGATAAAAAAATATTTTGGGTTTTTGGAGAACACTGGGGATATTTAACAAGGATAGAAACGAGAGTCCTAGCTTTGAACTCTTTATTTCATAAGACACTTGAGATTATTTTTGTGAAGGAACATGAGTAAAGTGAAAAATCAAAATTTTAATATTAAAAAGTTGTTTAACTTGTCAATTCAGGTTTCAAGAGTCTTCTAAGATCATTCTCAACATTTTCTAGTACATGATCAAAACTTCAATATCTGCCTGTCTGTATTATATTGTAAGAGGCTCAATCATCGTTGATGTCGCTGGTTATTAATATCAAGATAAGAATTTACAATTTTTCAAGCCTGTTTGAGCTCAAAGTTTTGGTCTAAAAGAATAAGGAATTCTTATCCTTATATTGACTATCTTTAGATTATTGCAAGAAGAATTTAGATACCGAGACTAATCAAGAAATGAACTCAACTCTTGCAAGGATGATGAATAAGCAATCAAATAAAATAATTAAGTCATCTTTTGATATTTTTACACCTTGGAAATCAAATAAACAAAATAATATGTATTATTCAAAACCTGCGAATTGATTGGGAATCCTTCATACAAAAGTACTAAGCCTGAAAAATGTAATGCTGATGAAGAAAATTGAGAATTTACATAATCTCGGGATTGTTATGCAAACTTTGGTTAAATTAGATAACAGTTTTCCCCTTTTATTTCTCCCTGAGTTTACTTTGAATCGTATTGGTCTTTTTATTATCGATGACATGAAAACTCACCGCAAGGGATTCGTTTTCATTTCATCGATAATAAAAAGCCCTTAGTCTCTTTGTCATTAAGAAGAAATTACTGCCCCCAAACTTTTACCATCAAAAGAAAATAAATTCTGAAACAGATTTTTGGAATAAAACAACCAGAATAATCGTAAGAATTCACCAAGTGGCATAGAGTTGGTTGGAAGGAAACATTCTGAATCCAAGTTTTATAAAAAATCTCCATAAATCGATATTAAATTCTTAAGATTTTCTCTAAAATGCTTTTCAAAGAATGCAAAAAACATATTTTTCAATACCTGTGATCAGTAACATGCATGCAGTGTGTGGAAGGGGACACCGAGTTATTTTATTGAAAGTCATCAAAACTATCATTACAGGGAATTCATAAAAGTTCTGGGAATGCTAGACTTTATTCGGATGAAAATAAATCACAAGCCCGAAAATAAAACTTTCAGCCGAAAAGTTTGCATAGTGTTGGGAAATCTTGTGCAAAAATTTGTTTTTCTCAATTGAAAATGACCGAAATATCGGATTCAAATACAAACAAGAGAATATTTGTGAAAGGATTCAATAAAATTACCATAGTGTTTGTCCTCAAAATTTTTTGTTGAGCATCCTTGAAACATAAAATAATTTGATATTGATCCTCGTTTGCTCGTTAAAATTAAATTACTAAATTTACTTTTCTACTTTGTAGTAGATTTTTTTTTAAATAAATAAATATAAATGCTAATATAATTACCTCCAAGTGCTTCATCAGAACAGCCACTACAACGTTGACCAGAACGAATTGAGCCAATAGAACAAATACAACAAAGTAAATTTGTGATATGTATGGTATGGGACAGCAATTTCGTAGACAATTCTCGGAAGAATCACAGTCTGCTCTTAGCGTGTCCTATAGATAATCAATGAATTAATCTCAAAATTAATTAATTGACTCTTTCATTAATTAATCATTCTTCTTTACACTTAAAATTGGCTCATATGATTTCTACAAAAATCTCAATACAAATTTTATCATATAATTTATAATATTTTGCTCATGCAGTAAATATAGATATAGATTAGGGTAACAATCTTCTATGCCTTAATCAAAAATTGATGTTATAACCATTAAAAACATATTTTGTAAGTCAAAATGAAAATTTTTCATGTTCTGATATACAACTATCCCATTTTCCCTAAAATCATCAAAATTTCCTAGGACTTTCTTTCAACATGTGAAAAAAGACTCAACCCTATTTTTATTCAAAATGTTGCAAAAACTATTCAAAAATCTTAATTTTGTCCTTTTCTCGTAGTAAAATTCATTGAAAAAATCTTGGCGCCTGTTCAAAATTTGTCATTTTTAATCGAGATTTTGTTTATCAGAACAAACTTAAGAACTTATGGATTTGTAGAAATAAAAATCTTAGTTTTCGATTACTTTTAAAATGAGATTAAGGCTGGGAAAAGTTGAAAAATTTGGCCTACTCTAATATAGATAAAAAATTATTATCGCATGAGCTTACAATAAATTTACAGTCTAAAGATGATCTTACCAAATATTTAGGTCCTGTTTTTAAGAATAAGACTCACACTCATAATTGCATTCCAATTATCTCCTGTAGCAATTCTGAAAAGAGTGAAGAATGCCATACCAAAATGTTTGAAATTTGCATGCCTATCGTTGAGACCAATGCAGGGATTACTTAGGGTACATTCTAAATTAGAAGAAAATTGAATTGAATTTGATTCAAAATCAATAATTAAATCTGTTAGACTTACCTAATCTGCCAAAGAGTTCAACTCCGAGAGCAGCAAATATGAAAAACAATAAGAAGAATAATAATCCAAGATTTCCGACCTGCGGAAGAGCCTGAATGACGGTATCAAGTAACTCTCTGATTCCTTTTGCCATTTTCAACAGCTTAAGAACTAAAGAATATACAATGAAAATAATCTGTAGAAGTAACCCTATCCCTAAATAGAGGGACGATAATTCAAAGTCAGAAATTCTCAGTTTTTACGCAGGTCTAAAAGGTACCACATATTCTATTTTATAAATTACGCTAGATATCTGAAATTGGATAAAATAACCAAGATTGGTAAAATTTAGTTTTATTAGTAGATGGGAAATTCAATAGAAAATCGACTTTCTTAAAAGAGATCAAAATAATTCTTATTAAAAAGAGAACTCCTGTTAGAATCATTTTATAAATTAATTGTGATTCTTTTCTTCGATTTGTTTCCTTATCGTCTTGATAGGATTAAATTTGTAACTAATTTATAAAATCAAACTTAAATTTGTTAAAAAAAGAACTTACCACGAGCAATTCTCAAAACTCTCATAACACGAATGATTGTTGCTTTAAAAGGTAACACATCGTTTTGCATTTCATCAAAAATCACGCCAATTATTGAGAAAATGACAATTCCTATGTCAAGCTGATTCCATCTAGAATAAAGAGAAAATAATTTTAGTAACTGTTTTTGATATCCTACCCGGACGACCTCATTTAATATCAATGTTGTATCAAACGAGAGATAACATTGAATAAATATTGTTTTAAAATGCATTCAAATTATGATTAAAATTTCAACTAACCTGTCCTTCATGTAGCGCATAAAGCCTAAAGCGATAATCTTTATTACAGCTTCGGCAATAAAGACAAGTGTGAAGAAATAATTGAAAATTTTCAATGTCAGCGTCATTGCCTATAGAAAATTATGTAAATATATCTTTATCGATTGAAATTGAATACAATTCTTAAAATAGATTTAAAAAACCTCAGATTAGAGTTCTTAATGGACCAAAAGAATACTCACTGCTGGCATGTTATAAAATTCTGTTGCCATTGTAATAACGTTAACTCCAATAATTGCAGCAATTGCCAAATCAAAATACTTGTCAGTGACTATGAGTAGAATTCTCTTTCGCCATGCCGGAAAATGCTTCCAATATGGCTCCTTCTTCATTTCTTAAAATGTTAATAATTTTTTCAAATTCGTAGTTTTTACTCATAAGTAGTTTGTAAAAATTAAATCAGTCTACACAATTCAAAATGATAGTAAATGTTCAACTCCGGAGTGGGCTAGTAATCCTAGAGTTAGTCTTTCCATGAATCGTTAGAAAGTAACTATTTAAGGGAGATTGAATCAGAATATGGACTCTATTTTGGTCTAACTTGTTCAGAAATACTTTTAGAATTTATGATGGCTCAAAATCTCTTTACTATTAGTAAGAGAATACTCAAACGACAATTTGATGTATAGAAAACGTTTTAAATCTGATCTTGAGAGTAGGCAGCTAAATATTTTGGTTTAAATAATAGTTTTAAAAAAGGCTTCAAGATCACGAATTTTTAAAGCCTATTGAAGTATATTGCAACTTATATTTTCTCAATCTACGTGTCTGAGTTAGTATGAAAACTAGAGTAACTTTTTCAGTTTTTCAAAATTCATAATTGGATCCTAGTATGGAAAGGATTCCAGTTTCCGATAATTTCTAACAATTAGAAAGAGAATAAAACTAAACTGAAATATTCGATAAATTCAATGTTGGAATTTTAATTTGAGAGGAGAACAATGATTTAATGAAGGAATATTTTAGCTTAACTGGTGCATGTGCTCAAAACTTCCATCCCTACTCCTGCTAGTAGAAAAAAATAAAGCTATACTAATAATGATGATGATCATGATAACGATTTGAATGTATTCTTATTATGTTAACATGATAAGATCAGTAAATCATCATAGAGATTCACTCTCAAAAAGCAGGGTGGAGCAACTGAATACACACTCAGACAGGAGATGAAACTAGGTAATCAGATGAGATCAGGTATTCGAGGAAATGTTGAGATGAATAAACAAAGTTTTAATTTTTTTTTCTTTCATTAATTTTTAACAAAAGCAGTCGTCGATGATCTTTCTATCCAAAAATATTTGAATAATATCCCTAGTTGGATTCATTCAACTATTCATGTTCTTTGTTGGGTACGTGAACAACGAATCATGATCTAGATCGAATTGAATAAATATATTTTAACAAAGTTGATAAGGATTACTATAGTAACAACAAAGACTCAAAGTCTAATGAGGTGAATGAAAAAATTGTTGAGCTCAGTATTTTTTGGAAATTATGTTGTAGGTCGGAAGAATATCTCTTTAAGAATAAAATAGCTGACATGACCAATTTTCTGTTTTTACATGAGAATCTTTGTGAAAATTTCCATACTTAAAAATTAATGATCAACAGGGCAAGCGAAAATATTCCCTTAAAAATTTTTTTAGGCGCCTAAAATATTACTCTAAAAAGTAGAAATATTCTGTTGAATATAACTCAAAAATCAAAATATTCTTTAATTTGTGGGACCTCAATTAGATAAATTGACAGGCTCTGAGTGGCCAATTTTAATTATCCAATAAAATTAGAGTTTTATAAATTTTTTTCTTGATTACTTTAATTCGTAAAAATGAATACTTTTTCAATTAAAAAATATACCCTATAATATGCTTTTATCCATAGAGTAATATTTCATACCTTCCATTTTACAGAATTTTGGAAAATTTTCTTTTATTTAAAGCATTGAACATTATACCGTAGAAAATATGGAAAAATAAAAAATATGCTCTCTGTTGCCCTGGTGATCAGGCACATTATTTCAACTATTTCTCATCTTCAAAAGTTATATATGAATAAAATACATAGGCATGGGTTCATATTCTATTTGAATCATTCTACGTCTGATCTTTTTACTTTTCTTGCTCATCAACCGAAAATAGCATTTTTGAAAAACATTGGATTTAAAGTTGGTTGATATGAGGTTGGGAATCTATGATATTTACAGAAATCTCGATTTTTTCATCAACAATTCGAATGTTTAAAAGATTTTTTGGAATCCTACCCATGTTGTCTAATTTTACCAGGTGAAGAAAAATATTCTGGAAAAAATTATTTTTACGAAAAATATGGCCATTTTTCAAATTTCGATATTCGCCAAAATCCCATATTTTAGAACTTTGAACCGAAAATTTTTATTGATTTGAAAGTTGGAGGTTGATCAAAAGATCTTTTTCAGTATCAAGATTAGACAAGAAAGCTGAATAGCACCGTCAAATTACCGACAGTTACCCCATTTTTGAGAGATTTTGAATTATCGAAATTTCATTGATTTTCAAGTAGTGGAAAGGATCAAAAAATTGAAATTCAGCTCCCTAACGATAATAAGGCTATGTATCAGAAAAGGTTCAGTTGATTTCATTTTCTTGTCTAATTTTGATCCTAAAAAACCTCTTTTGATCAACCTCCAACTTTCAAATCAATAAAAATTTTCGGTTCAAAGTTCTAAAAAATGGCCATATTTTTCGTAAAAATAATTTTTTTTCAGAATATTTTTCTTCACCTGTTAAAATTGGGCAACATGGGTAGGATTCTAAAAAATCTTTTAAACATTCGAATTGTTGATGAAAAATCGAGATTTCTGTAAAAATCATAAATCCCCTTTTTTCATATAATTTAGCTTTAATAAAGTTAAGATTCCGTAAAATCTTTTCATCTCTTATAATGAGTAGTCAAGTTTTAATGAAATTACTTTTTTTGTAAATTATTCTGAAGGAAGATAAATGTAAGTCTTACTTTTAGTTTTCTTCTCTAGCTGCCTAACCTTTTTAAGGGCACGTCTGGCTTTCTCCTCTTTTTCTTGATTCTCACGGCACTTGTGAAAATTGTCAACAACCACTCCAACGAACATGTTCAATGCGAAGAATCCGACAAGGAGGAGGAATGATATAAAATACAACATGCACCACTCATTATGATTCTTGATTGGCTAGAAATATCAAAATTATAATACTCTTTAGAGAAATCTCTATTACAGGGTGTAACGCTCAACCAAAAATATAAGAAAAATCGAGCGTTTTTAACCCTTCATGTCCCATTGTTCCACGAGTGGAACACAACACTTTCTCGAGCGATAATTATAACACTTTGTTTACCCCTCATTAGAAAGGAAATCTATTGAGCTACAAAATTATGTATGGTTCATAAAGATAGCATTTCACTGATCCACACCATAGTTACTTGAAGAAGCGTGATTTTTTGAAAATGTTGTGAAATATTTAGAACATCTTTTTGAAAACCTATTTGCTGAGGTCTTCAGGTAAAATAATTTTCTATTGGTAAACAATAGCCGTAGATTTCGAATATGCCTTTTATAGTTTAGAAGATAACTGGTTTTGGAGCCAAAAATGCCAATTTTAACCTCTATTATCTTTGAAATGATAAGTCGGCTTTCAAAAAGGAATTCAGATTCGGAATCAGCGTAATTATTTTGGTTAGGTTGCAAATTTTCTAATTTGAAAGAAAATAATTTGGGACATGAAGGGCTAAGTTAGAATTTTTTGGAAAATCTACTTCAAAATTTGCAGCCGCTGAAGATTTGATCTTAAGTCATTTATTTAACGCTTGAATGAAGTCACTCAACTAAGATTGCCAGTTAAGCAGAAATAGTTGATTTAATTTGTATTCCACTTACATTCATGCGTTTTCAAATATATTATATTAAGGCTATTCTTAAAGTCCTGTAAACGTTTCTGCATCAGATTAAATGTCTTAAGAATTATAGTTAATATTTTTCTAAGCCTTTCATTCCAAATTGATTTATTTCATAATGAAATTCAAATTTAGTTTTGATAACAAGGAATGATTACTTCAATTTATTGCCCTAAATCCTTCTAATATCCCAGTAGGTAAGAATTAAGACTAATTCGTTTGATAGGCAAAATTCTCAGGCAAGTAATCAAAAAGATTCTATGGGACTTTTCGTATAATTATAGTAAAGGATTTCAATGAATGTTATTCATTTCTCATTACCAAATCTACAATCAAATTACTGTAGTAATTGATTATTATTGAATCAATAAATCATAAAAATAATCCGAGTTGGATAATCAAAAATAGCAGCAAAAGGTAGCTTTACCATTCAATTTTGCTTTTCTTACCTGTTGATCCACACCAACGGCATCTAAGCCATGATGCATGATTTCAACCCAGCCATCTTTACTACTCAGGACAAAGAGTGTCATCAGAGATTTGAAGAGATTATCAAAGTTGTATTGATGATTAACCCATTTATTTCTTGGATCCATCTCACACTCTGTCCTGTTACGAACTTTTTCCGTTTCAGGCCCTTCACAGTAATAAAGTTTTCCTTTGAATAGCTAGAAACTCAAAAGTTAATCGAGCATATTGAGAAAATTATAAATCAACTCCTCACTTGAACACCTAGAATTCCAAATATAATGAAAAATGTCCAGCAGATCAAGACAATATTTCCAATGGGTCTCAGGGATGATAAAAGTGTTTGAACTACCAGCTTTAAGCCAGGTGCTCTACTGATTACTCTGAAAAAAAGTAATATTTTAATAAATAGTTTGGAATGAAAGTTGCTAAAATTTTATTTACCTCAACGGTTTCAGTGTTCTGAGTAGTCTGAAAACTCTGAGAATTCCAAAAATCTTTTTATAGCCTCCAAATAAAATTGATAATAGGTCGATGAGCGAGACAATAACTAGACAGCCGTCCATAATATTCCATCCGGATCGTAAGTATGAGCGTTCATCAATCAATACTCCATTGGCTATTACTTTTATGGCCATTTCAATGGAAAATATCAGAGTAAAGAGATAATTGAAAGCTGTCAGAAGAGTCCGTTCCTAAAAAATACAAGAATATATATATATATATATATATATATATATTATACCTAATATTTATTACATAAAATTTCAGAGAATGAAAAATAATTTTAATTCCCCGACTATTGGTTTACCATTCGTTTCAACTCAGAATAGTAATGCAGTTGTTGTAAGAAATCATGTCAGACAAAATAGAACAAATCTGTAAAAGGCTTTACTTACAACACTTTTCTCTGGTATAGATGGTCTCTCCATAGCTAGAGTTATGCAGTTAAAGACAATAAACGTCAGAATTGAGTAGTCAAATATCCTAGACTTGGTAATATCCTGACAAAGAATTCGTATCCTAGAAAAAAAAATAGTTGAGAATAATCAAAAGTTTACCTGATTTCTACTCAATTTTTCTAGTCTAAGAAAATTATCAATCATGTTGCTAATAAAAGTGAGAAACTAACCTATTTTCTGGGCTGAATATATAACAGGAGTAATAATAGCGAGTTGCAAATATTCCCTTTGGCTTTGGAAAGATTTTATGGAAACAAATCTAGAAAGAAAAATAGCATTCAAATGAATTACAGGTTAAAATTTCAAACGGCTAGAACTAACCATATCTTGTGAATTAGCATCGGTTCCAATAGATATCGATCGGGAAATAGCTTTATTTGTCGGCGTGGAAGATTGATTACTCGAGCCTTGGGTCTTTTTGGCCTCTCTATGCCTTCTAACATCTTCTGTTGATGAATGATCTGAACCTGATTGGATTAGGCCAATTCGATCATTCTTTTGGTAGTTTAACGGCAGAGAATTATTGCTAATCTTTCTCGTTGGAGTCAAGCTTAGAAGACGAGTTAACTGAAATGGATTGTCATAGTCTGTTTTTGAATTTTTATCAGGAAATGAATAAACAACTGAAACTGAACGATGCTGTCGTCCTTTCTTGATAGATTTTCGTGTATCTGTTCGTTCAAGCTGTTTCTGTTTAATTAAGAAAAAACAAATACATTTTTACAAATATTTCACCATGTTTTCATAGATGATAGATATCACAGAAGCTTTATTCTAAATTGGACATAGAAATGTATTGCACATTTCAATATAATATAAACAAGCTTGATGAAATATTTACGATCCTTGAAATATGAGGATGAATTACAATTTTTAGATTCTACGTTCATGAAATAGAAAATAAAACATTAGAAGAAGATCATAAAAGTGAAATCCTTAAATCGAACATGTTAAGAAACAGTTATTGAAGAACATGATTCGCAACCAAATTCTGAATGAACTAACCTTGTTGTAAAATTCACAGTTTGATACTTTTGATTCACGTCTTGTCTTGGCTTCGTTAGATGGAATGCTGAGATCACTTCCATGATTCTGTTTCTGCTAAAAAATATTACAATTTATAATAGTCAAGTTATTTGGCAACTGAAATAAAATCTTACATCATAGTTGAAACAGGAACTTCGTCTGCTACTGATGAAACTATCATAGGATGATCCAGGAATTGCCTTTTTACTAAAATTGGTCGTTGAGACTTTTTCTTGGGCTCCATTGCAATCATTCACGACAGGTTCGTTATTTGTATTTTGAGGGACAAAAAGGACTACAATCTCCCCGTTACTTGCTTGAAATGTTTTGACACAGAGTCGTTTAGTACAACTAAAAAGGTAAATAAAATAAGTGAAAATACATGATGGGAGAGGGATCCTGTGTATTACACACGCTGTGTAACTTTAATCAAATTTTACGTTATTTGAAATCAATTTCAAGGTTGAATAAACATTAAAAAAGAAGATTTTTTTTCAATCGAAAATACAAACATGAATTTTTCTGCATATAATCTAATTATAATTTAGTGTTTATATTATTATTATGCTTTACTTGATCAAAAAACACTTATCTCTCACTTTGGCTTGTATTATTTAAATAATTGGTACTAAAATTTCGTTTTCTTTTTTGAAAGGGACGATTGGTAGCAGAAATTTTCCATGGGCTAAGTCATTACATTGTCGATACATTTTCATTATAGTGAAAAATTATAATCTTGCACAAAATCAGATAATAATAATTATAATTTCGGTCAATAAATAAAACGTGAAATTTACAAAAAGTGTTTAGCTAAATAGACAAGTTGATTAGAATTTGCATTTAAAATTTTTTGAGTAGAGAGGTTAAATTGAGAACTTAGATAAATTTTGGATTTCCTGTTTGCCTAATTTGTACAGTACTTTTAATATTTATACCCACTGGCCTTACAATCTTTTAAGATCTGCTATCTTTGTTCTTATAGAATTTCAAGCAAAAATTTAGGTATAGAATACCAGAGTGCAAGCCTGGCTATATGCTTCGAAGATGTCGGAGTAAAAGTTATTTCATCTGTTCATTTGACTTGCACTGCAATTAACAAGACAATATTTCGGTCCCTTTATTCTAGCGTTTGACCGGTTTGTTATCTAGAGAGATATCTACATCAAGAGTTGGCTTTTAAATTTATGACAAAAACATTCAAATGTGGCTTAAATGAAATTAATATAGTACAGTATATATTTACTAGATTTAGACGAAATTTCGCAAAATTACTTAAATCGCCTATCGATATGAAAAAACTAATCTTCAAGTATTTAAATATAATCCCAACAAATTTCGCTTCAAAATACCTTTCCATGCTTCTGGAATAAGATAAACAAAATTGTGAAAATTTTCAAATTTAGAACGTTTTTTATTGTTTTATATTTATAATTTTAACTTGAATTCACATTCATTCATACAGTTTGAAAAATGACTTGAATCCTATTATAATTGTTTTTTCAATAGCTCAAAACGAAATTTTTCATGAATATAAAAATTTTAATAGGTGAAAAAACGTTTAAAATTAAAAACTTTTCACAATTCTGTTTATCTTATACCAGATGCATGGAAAGGTATTTTGAAGCGAAATTTGGTGGGATTATATTTAAATAGTTGAAGTTTTTTCATATCGATGGGCGATTTAAGTAATTTTCCATCTTTCTATTTAAATTGTTCAACATTTTTTGAGATTTAATTGACCAGATTTTAAAGATAAAAATTGGAAAATTAAAAATGAATTGAGAGACAAAAAACGTAGAAAATCTATCTTGAAGTGGGTCAATTTCTCAACTTCCTATTCCTCTTATCTTTTATTCTCTTTTCCTCTGTATAATAATGATCTGTGATTACAACTTGATTGTGAAGAAATAAAGAATAAAATTTTCTCCTTTACCCGCCTTTAGAAATGGAAAAGATAAAAAGAGATTTTTCTTTCTCTTGAGTGATTTCTTTAGGAAAAATTCCGCATTGTTACCATGATATTCTAAATTCTGAATGTAAATTTCAATATAAATTAACATCAGTTTATTTACCCTACATATTTCTAATGTATTAGTCTGAAAAGGATAAAACTTTTCGTTATTCCGTTATTGTTTCGTATCAATTACCAATCAAGCAAGAGCTTCCCTTAATTACATACAATACATAGTCTTGCATTTGATTTCGAGTTATATAGCAAACGATAGTCATCAGATGAAGCTAGTCAATACTGAAGTTGAGAATTTTTGAATAAAAATTTGAAATTGATAAAAATAATTTTCAAATCTTATAATGTGACTCACTTTTGCATTTTTTACTTTTAAAGTAAAATTAGAATTTTGAGTTGGCACTAAGTTCCGATTTTTTCAAACTTTTTATTTATTTTAAAATGAGAGGGAAGTTTTTTAGGATCACCTTGACTTATTTTTGAATGATTTCGATTTATTTCAAGCTGTAAAAATGATCAAGAAATTAAAAGTTCTCAACTTCAGTATTAACTACCTTTAGATAGATTTCAGGAAAGTGTAAATTTTCATTAGGGTCCTTATATTCCACAGAATAAAAAATGTTTAATTTTGGTTTTCTTTAAAGTACATATTCGTTTAGGCAGTCGAAATTTTATACTTTTAAGAAATTAATTAAATAAATTTCATTGAAAAATAAGAATGTAATCTTTCCTTCTGTGAATATAAAGTGAATTTGTATAGGAATAATTACTCCTCCCGTCAATGAATAATAAAATAAGAGAGAAATTTGATTGTCAAAAATATATATAATGTAAATTCGTATACGTACCTTGAATTAGAAGTTCCTGGTTCTGCATTTGATATGCTTCGTTTGATAAAATTCCTATTCCGTCTGACACTCTGGAATGAATAAATAAAAATTCAATCAAAATGAAGCCAGTGTACTCTGAAACTTGTGAAAATCGATATTTACACTCCCAAGTATTTTTTCGAATATTTTTATTGCTTCTTTAGTCAAAGTAAAGGAACATAGAAAAAAATATAGTTGAGAATGATCAAATAGACGAAGAATTCAAATTTGGCCATAAAGGTTGGAAGAAACTCCTGATTTTTCAAGAAGAAATTAAAATTTTAAATTTTGGATCATTCTCCTTTGTGATGATCGTAAAATTCAAATAGTTCGATTTCTAATATCAACCCCGAACTTCTGAAAATTTCTTTAGATAATTACGAATTCCATGTCTAACGTCATGATGATTCGAAATTTCTGCATCGAATTGCATCAAACATTCGAAATCGGTTAAAATTTTGAGCTTGAGCGTTGAAAGAGTATGAATTCGTAAAAAGTCCTAATTTTGGCCAGATTAAATTTTTATTTCATAGATTCATTTCATCATTGGGCTCAAAAATTTATTGGGTACGAAAAGTACTGGGTTTTTTTGAAAAGTAGTAACTTCTTATCTTCATGTCAGCTAGCTTTATGCTCCAATTTTACAAGAAAGAGGACAAATGACAAGTACTAGTCATCGCCATAATAGAAATATGTGCCGCCAGAAATTTCTTGGTAGCTGAATAAAACTACAGGATGTAATAAATATTTATTTTCCCTATTATAATAGAATACCGACCAAGTTTTTTGAGTCGAGAATTAATTCGCACTTAGATGAAATATTGAGATTTATTATTCCACATCGGATCTTGATATTAGGAAAGATTACATTTATTTGAATTCATCAAAAGAGATTCTGAAAAATGTGCGTTGAAAAAAACTTTTATAACTCGATTTTTAGAGAATTGCTCAACTCCTTAATGTAAAGCTAGTTGGCATGAAGATGAGAATTTACTATTTTTACAAAAACTCGATATTTTCACAGATAGATTCACAGTAAAATTTTTTTTTGGATTCTGAATGGAATAGGCTAATAAGTTTTGATATTCGAAAAAATTCCGAATAAAATTCAATCTGACCAAAATTAGGCCAATTTTTGGATTTCGAAAATCCACCAAATTTCCACTTTTTCGACTTTTGAACCCAAATATTTTATCAATTTTGATGAATCGAAGCAGTTAAGAGATGATATTCGGGATCAAAATTAGACAAGGAATTACTGTTTCCGAGAATAAGTTAGACTTCAAGATTTTCGTAATAATCGAATAATTCAAATGGTTCGATTTCCTACATTAATGACGAATTCCAGTGAACTTCTGCGAGGAATTCGAATTCTTTGTCTAATGTTGAAAAAGTGGAAATTTGGTGCATTTTCGAAATCCAAAAATTGGCCTAATTTTGGTCAGATTAAATTTTTTTGAACAACTTATTATTAGCCTATTCCATTCAGAATTCAAAAAAAAATTTCTCTTAATTCTGAGAAAAATATTGAGATTTTGTAAAAATAGTAAATTCTCATCTTCATGTCAATTAGGTTTATTTAACGGGATATAAAATCATTTTAACCCTTTCGGTGCCGAGACTATTTCACAATTTTTCTAAAAACCAAAATTTAGCTATGAAGATACTAAGTTATTTAGACAAAAATATTACACATTGTGGGCTTCAATTTTAACTTTAATTGATGCAGAAACCTATCAAACTGGTAGAGTTATGAAGGTTCAAAAAATTGGAAAATAGACTAATCTTGTTACCGAGTAACAAGTTTAACTAACCATTAGTCTTAAGACTATCAAGAGTAACAAGATTAACGGTAACATATACACTGTTCGCTCAGTTTTCTGCACCCCGAGTTATCTTCATAATTTCGATTCCTACATTAATTACATTTCTACATTCTATCTTTGTCTTCTTCATATAAATTCGTTCGAGTCTATTTTAAGTTTGGTAGTCTCGTATTTTAAAAGCCATTCAGGTTTTGTCATTTAAGTTACATTTATTTCATTTCATAATTAAACTAATCAAATTTTAGAGCTTTATTATCAGAACAGGTTAAAATCGATCTCATGAAAAATGATAAAAATTTGGCAAATAAATTTTTTCTACTCAAAGAGTATTTTCCAAAGTGATTAAATTCAAATCACTATTTTCCCGTGAAATAAATGCCAATATTCATCAATTCTAATTGCTCCATCATTTTTTTAAATGAAATTGAAACAGCAACCAATCTGGTTCAATTTTCATTTCTTCTGATGAAAGTGGAAATAATGTATCAAAACACCGAGTTAATGAATCAATTTTTTCCCGTGAGGTAACAGAGTTGCCTCATACAAAGAAACCATCCACCCTAACGAGAAAAAAAGCTAGATTTAAAAAATAAAATTTTATAATGTACATCTCTAATCCTTCTTATTAAATTCTGTTTATTTTGCAGATATCCCTAAAAAATAGTAAGACACCCACCCCTTTTGAGTCGACTTCAATTTAAAAAAATTGAATCTCTCTTGTTGAGTTACGTTGAATCGAAAAAGCTTTATTATTTATGATCATGAATTTTAATTTTTTTTCGATAAAATATCCCCTTTTACACCTAGTTTTACACCGAATATGAGAATTTATGATTTTTACATAAATTTCATAATTTTTCATCAAAGAACTTGAAGATTGTTTTGTTAGGAAACAACTGCCGGTCTTCTTTGAAAATGAAAGACTCATTCAGAGGATTTGGAAGTCAAGTGAATATTTTGTAATGATCACCGGATCTCGTAAGACTATTACACCGGCTAGTTATAAGTCAACGATCAATAATATCCTATGATTTTTTCTATCATTCCAGAGTATAAAAGGGGAAGGTTTTGGAATCTGGATCATAAGGCCCACATTCAGAAAAAAATTAGAGATAATCAAAGAAATTATAATATGATTCAAATCTCGAAGGAGCGACAAATTCTCATTATTTGAATTCAGAGTTGAAAATTTTTACCGATTTCAAAGTAAGAGAGTAGATTGAGTTTTAAAATCACAATTAGACAAGAAAACCGATTGTCGTCATAAAGTCGGAATTTTTCAGAAATCTTGAATCATCATTTCATCGATTATTAAATAGGAAAAATGATCAAAATTCAATTTTCACACGATGATGGGGCATTACTCAGAATTTGATTACCTTGTCTAATCGTGATCCCAAAAATCAACTATTGATCACTCTCTTACTTTAAAATCAGTAAACATTTTCAACAAGTAAAAAAATGGGAATTTGGCATAAACTCGAGATTCAAAATATGCCATATTTTCTTTAAAAATTGTTTTTAACTCCATATCGTGAAAAAATTCAGAAATCTGTATAAATCATAAATTCCCATCTTCACATCAATCCTTTAGGTGCCGAGACTATTTCACAATTTTTATAAAAACCAAAATTCAGCTATGAAGATACCAAGTTATTTGGCCAAAAATATTACTGATGCAAGTTCACATTTTGGGCTTCAATTTAAGCTTTAATTGATCCAGAAACCTATCAAACAGGTAGAGTTATGAACGTTCATATATGTCCATCGGCACCGAAAGGGTTAACTAACTTTAACTGAACTGACATAAAGAAAAACATTATTTTACAGCCAACAAAAAAAACGGTATTTTTAACTTCTCAAGTTCTTTTTTGACCCTTTCTTAAAAGACATCAAAAGAATCCTTATTGAATAGAATTCCTATTAGAATCTCATTCAGAATGGTTTTATATCAATTGTGAGTCTTTTTATCGATTGGTTTTCATCTCGATAGGGTTGAAGTAGTAAAATCTGAATATCTCATTTTCTATAAAAGGAGTTGTATTTCAGACATAAATAAAAATAAATAAATTTAAATGCGAAGAATGTTCCAACTCACATCGATTGGTGGAGTATTCTGATCCGTTAAAGATCTCCGACTTCCAAGGGGTGTATTAATTGGCGTGGGTTCCGTTTGTGTAATTATCGGGGGTTTTATTGTATCTAGTTTCTGAGAAGGCTCAACAAGTTTTACATCAGACTTGAGCAGTTCTGCTTTATCACATGCTTGTATTTCTGAAAAAGAGTATTTTTATCAAGTAAATTAATTTTGATATAATGGGTCTTAGCTCCAAGCTTAAATCATCGAAAACTTCAAGAGAAAAGAAAATTGAACAAAATATTGTTAGTTTTTATTCGAAACTGCCGGTACCATGACAGTCGGTTTCCTACTTCTAATTGTTTAGAAATATCATCATAACATAATCAATAATGATTGATGTCTTGATTTTTTCTAAAATTCACATTTATTTCGGTTGATTTCTCAGGTGAGTTCGTCACGGTAATTTAAACAAATTTTTAAATATTATTCTATGGAAATTTTCGTACTTTTGATCTTTTTCCTCATAAGAATATTCTAATGAATGGAAAGAAGAATTATTTTTCTAGAATTGTGAAGAATCATAAAAGTTTTTCCCTCGTTAGATTTTACACAGTGATAAACTCTAGTGTTTATGATTCTAAGTTTTTTTTGTTTATTTCAATTCTTTTGTCATTAGGAATATTTGGCAAAAGAACTTGGTAAGTTATCAAAATTTTCTTCTACAAAATTCGAACACTCTTTCAGTAGTCTTCAGAAACGCCGTTCTTATTAATAAATCATTAGAGTCAGCACTTTATTAAATTTAGAAAATAATGATTTATTATTCCCTCTAATTTTATTTAGGATTCTTATAACTATAGTGATAAAAACTGAATCGAATTTTTGTTAAAATTAATAAATTTACTGGTTAAATTTCGTAGGGATTGAAAATGAATCTGAAGCTAAGTTTAATATTATATATCGAGAAAATATCAAATAGGTAAATTCTTCATTTTACTGGCATCTAATTTTGTAAAACTTCAAGGTTCTATAGATATATAACACTTGTGGATTCTAGATGATTTTCTTCTCTAAATGTATTAAAAGTCAGAAAAATTACTGATTATCAGCTAAACTTGTTACTAGTAATTAGATTCTCAGGATTCTTGAGGCTATCAAGAGTAACAAGATTAACGATAACATATATCTAGTGAAAGTGTGCTCATAAATTCAGATCCTCATTTCATTTAGCTTCATGTCTAATGTCTAATATAAAGTTGGGAATCTATGATTTTTACAAAAATCACGATATTTTCATCAAGAATTCGAATTCGTTAAAGATTTTTTTGAATCCTACTCATGCTGCTCATTTTTAGCAGTTGAAGAAAAAAATTCTGAAAAGAAATTATTTTTATGAAAAATATGGCCATTTTTCAAACGATAATGTGATTATGCATGAGATCAGATTCAGTTGAATTGATCTTCTTGTCTAATCTTAATCCTGAAAAAACTCTTTCGATCAGCCTCCCTCTTTCAAATCAATAAAAATTTTCAACTCAAAGTTCGAAAAAAGTGGGATTTTGACGCCAAATGGGAATTTGAAAAATCTTTAACAAATTCGAATTCTTGATGAAAATATCGAGATCTCTGTAAAAATCATAGATTCCCAACTTCATATCAATTAGCTTTAGTAAATAACCAAAGTTTAATTCATCTTTATAAAAGTAGCACAAAAGTAAAACAGAAAACCTTAGAAAAGAGAAGTAAATGCAAAAACATGGACAATATTCCCATTGTGCGTACTGCACATAGACTATGAAATTTCCGTACAGAGAGTACTTTGTGCATTTTAACTTGATACCTTTCTTTTGTTTAAATCCCTTAAAAATGATGGTATTATATAAACTAATATATAGTATATAAGAAGAAGATATTACTTGTGCAAACTTTTGCATAAATCTACCTGAGATCTCTCATATTGAATATAGAATCACTGTCAGAAAGAATGGAGAGGAGAATAAAAAATAGCAAAAAAATAAATATATATACACAGCTGAGAAAAAATAAGGGAGGAAGTTGAATCCATTTCTTTCTTTTTAGATGACATTATAATCTTTTCTTGTTATTCTCTTGAAAAACAAATTTTTTTTTCAAGGGATATTTTTTTGTACAATGTTCAATGTAGAAATTTCCATCTTGTTTATTTGAGGTTAAGAAAATATTTTGGATTAAAAGAATGAATCAGATTCATCAAACTTTTTGAGTATCTAACTAAAATTTTTAAAAAGAACAGTTTAGTAAGCTATAAAAGAAACGGGAGTAGATGTCGGGAATTTGAATTTTGTAATTTTGAAATGCCCAACCATACAAGTTATTCAATCAAGCAAGATTATTTTTATAGTGTCGAGGTTTCATTTTTAGGCATTCATAAGCCAAAAAATAGTCTGACTATTTACAAATAAAATTGGTTAATCTTAACCCTTAATATCCCAGAGAATTTTTTTTCAAGATTCGAATTTAATCTTGTGTCTATCTCATACGCTGATTACGAATCTACAGTTGTTTTAATGCAATTATTTTTGGTTTAGAAGTATCGATAAAAAAATGACTCATTTTTTGATCTTAAAACAGACTATCTTGAAAGCTTTAGTAGATACAGTTCAGGTAAGTGCATATCTGAATTATACAGGTATGATTACTTGATGAAAGTTATCTTACTTTCTACCTATGACACTGGGAAGTAGGTTTTCAAAAAAAACGTTTTAAACAAAAATTAATATTTTGGAAAAAATCAACTCTCTTTCAACTCAATTCTGTATATAAATAAAAATGTTCGATATCAAAAAAAAGAAAAAGAAATTTGATAGAAATAACCCAGTGGGACTTGGAGGGTTAAGATTTAGTAACTGACTGTTATTTTTATATTTCTGCTTCTTAGCCTCTGATAGGAAGATAAAGTTTACTGATGGAATGAAAAGTGAGAAATTTTCTGCCTTTTATGGAGTTGATGCAAAAAAAATTTCATCTCTTTCATATCTCAATCAAACAGAATTAAGATAATATGTTTTATGCATCTTTAGAACTCTGAAAATGGCTAATATTTTTATTTCAAGACATGAATTCAGGGTGATTAGATTTTCGAATTATACGGGTGTGGTTTCTTGATAAGAGTTTCTTTCTTTTTTTCTCCTCGATCTCTGTGAGTGATTATTCAAAAATTCGTTCTTTATTTTTTCAAAAACGAATCATTTATAAACTGTCATAACTTCTCAATAAAATATTTTAGCTTGATAATTCATTCGAAGAATATTAGTTCTTCTTTTAGAAAAGTGGTCAATAAATTATTGTCAGTTTCTTTAAAACAGAGTTATGGCTTGAGAAAGCTAGAAGGATTAGAATCATCTGAGAGGATTCTTCTTGAAGAATTAAATTAGATTCTGGTTCCTTTTTTAAAATTGAAAAAATCTATCCATTTTTTACACTGTAACTTACGAAAATTGTCAATATCATATTGACTTTCTATTTTTTCTACTTCAGGAGGCATCTTGATCTTTCCAAAGCCTATTTGCTTTATGAGCTTACAACCTTGAGATTTTTTTCCAGCCATTATTTCTTCATCTTCATTGGGTTTAACCTCTTCCTTGTTGGAAATTTGGGAAACATTCGAGGCACTACCGCTGATTGACTGATTATTTGTACGCTGATTTAAAAAATGTTTAATCAATAACATTGAATCAACATTGATATCGAAAAAAAAATCAGAGGAGAGTCTGAAGAGATTCAGTCAAATTCTTACTTACCTCAGAGCTAAATCCTTCAACGAGAATGGCAACAAGTAAATTGAACAAAACATAATTGCCAAACGTCATTAGAGCTATAAAGTAAAGGGCTGCCCATGATGAAGTTCGCTCCATTCCTGTATAGAGTACAGTATTCCAGTCTTCCTGAGTTAAAATCTAAATAATTTTTAGTAATAATGAGTTTTTATAAGTGAGGATTGGAAAAAAGATTTGATTTACTTGAAAGACAGTAACCAGAGCCCAGTGGAGTTGATCAAAATTTGCTCTATCACATTCACAGTCGTTAGGAGTTTTTTCAATTTCCTCGCATGTACAAGGGATTTCTGGCTTAGTGTTCTTTTTAGTACAAAATTTTCCTCCAAACAGAGTCCGTCCAAGAATGCTAGAATATCAAATCATATATTTGTTTAATTGTTGATTATAATAGTTATAATTAGAGCGGTCACAAAAAAGCATTTTTCAAGACTTCCTTTCGAGAATTGATTATTTTAGAGGAAAAAGTATTAAATAAATTTTGATAATAGGCTTAGTATCTTTTCTTTAAACCTTGAACATCCAGATAATTTTTTTTAAAGGGACATTGCTGAGATTGAATACGCATTTTTTTCAAAAACTAACTTTCAGTTAAGAAGATATTTAAAAAATAATTTTCAGTTTCTTAAAATAGAATTATGACTTGAGACTGTCCCTTATATGATAATCTGGAACATAATGGGTTTAAAAAATTGAAAAAATTCATATTCTAAATAAAGGATTATTGAAAAAACACAAATATATACTCACCTAAATATGAAAATGAAGAGTACAAGGAGGGCAAAAAAAGTTGCAACATTGTCCATGGTTTTGAGCATAACAACGAGCTGATTCCTCAGAGCAGGAAGAAATCTGACCAGTTTTATTATTCTTAGTAGCCGGAAGGTTCTAAGAACTGAAAGACCCGAAGTGGAACTTACATCAGTAAGTTCGCATACACTGAAAAATATAATAAAATTTTAAATATTTCAAACTAGAAATAAATATATTTCTCGAATGACAAATCTCTATTTAGAAAAAGTGTGATTCTAGCAATAAAATAGCATATTGAAACTAGACTAAATTTCAGATTCAGACAAGTATGCAATAATAGAGAATTAATCTGGAATTGTTACAGGCCTATTATCTCATTTAAATTATGGATTAAGACTCAAGAAAAGAGTAGAAAACCCTACCTTATAGTAACGATGATTCCATCAAAGACATTAAAGCCATCTGATAGGTAGACAACAACACCATCTCCAATCAATTTTAATATCATTTCAACAAGGAATAATATGGTGAAGAACATGTTTGAATTCTCCAGGAATATCGTTAATTCTTCTGGCTGAAAAGTAAAAGTTATTAATTTCTTTCTATAGAGTCATTCAATTGAAATGGCCCATCATTTCTATTTTTTTAATTTCCAAGCAAGACCAAAACTTTATGTATAATTCGATTAAATTTCGCTTATTTCATATTAATTTCTAGTGTTATTTACAAGTTCAACTCTTACTGAGGAAAATTTTATAAGCATTCTTTCTGGTTGATAAGAAAAAATCCAATCTTAAATGATATTTATTCTAAAAAGTCAAAGTCTGAAACCATTTAATTATCTTGATATTGTTCTATATAAAATTATTTTGAAAGAATTATATTGGATAATTAAGCATAATTTTTTCCCGGAAAATTTTTCTATCAACGCTCAGAATAAGAATATAAAAATATATTTCTTTTTTTCTTGAATAATAAGGAACGGGACACTATTCATAGATCAAATTTTATTCATTTTGTTTATTGATGACGATCAATTGAGAATTCAGCAATATATAAAAATTCCCAAATTTTATGATGAGGAATTTAATTTCTTTCGTTATTGATCTTAGACTTGAGTTCAACAAAAGAAATCCTTATTTATTTCTAAAGTGAATTATTTTGCAAGTTTGATAAACCAGATTTCAACCTAAATAAAATTTTATCTTACGAGTCGAGAACGATGTCTGGACAATATCCAGTGGATATAATGGGTACTAAGCAAATTTCAAGACCAAGATCAATTTCAATCTATTGAGTCGAATCTCCTGGCAAATAGAATAAACAATTGATGCCTCAAAAACAATTTTTTTTTGAAGTTGGGAAACTTTTAGAGAAATCTCAATTTGAAAAGGAAGCAAGATATTACAACTAATTTCTTTTAAGACCCGCAAGTTTTGATAGGTCTTTAAGAATTTAGGTTTTTTTGAATCTAGATCATGAGGCTCTCTTTCACGATAGAGAGAAAAAAAATTTAGAAAAAATCAATTTTTAAGGAAAATACGGCAAATCTTGAAGTAGCGCCAAATTCCGATTAGTAAAACTTTGAGTTAAAAATTTTTGCTGATTTAAATGTGAGAGAGCGATCAAAAGTTGATTTTTAAGGTCACAATTAATCAAAGAAATTAAATATGCTGAATATGGTTTTAAGAATCACCCCATAATCGTGTCGAAATCAAATTTTGATTTTTTCATCATTATCAAAAAATGGGAATTTGGCGCTACTTCAAGATTTCAAATTTGCTGTATGTTCCTTAAAAATTGATTTTTTCTAAATTTTTTTCCCTGTATCTTGAAAGAGGGCCTTTCTTGATGAAAAAATAAGAATTTTGTAAAAATCATAAATTCCTATCTTCATATTTTAGCTAGCTTTAGATTCCCAACTTCATATATTTTAGTATTTAGCCTCATGGTTGTTTTTCCTAGCTCATGTGGATCACTTTTGGCAGGTAATATAGAATGCATTGCAAAGATTATCCAAATCAGACTGGCTAATTATAATCCAAGGAATCAGTTTATGTTCATATAATCCTCATTATAAAAATATCGTTACTTTTTCTACAGAAAGTAAGCTGGACAAAAGCTAGATATGCTCATCATTACTTTTACCAAATTAAATAATCAATAAATACAAAAGGGAAAAGAATTATTACATGAAATCAACTAAAATATATAACACTGTACAATGTACACAGTTAAATGTCTCACCTGTTGATGATATTCAACTCCCATATTGATAGTATTGATTAGAATAGATAGGAGTATTGTCCTGCTAAAGTATCTATGATCAATTATCTTTTTAACGAATGCCCTTATACTCTTGAAAAATCCTGGAAAAAGAAAATTAAATATTAGGGAACTTTTGATTTTTTCTTATTAAGTTTTAACAAACTTTTCCATGATCTAATTTTGTTCTTGTTTGGTGAGAGACTTGATGCATGGCATGAGCATTCGGAATCTGAGCAGCTTGCGGAGAAATCTAGAAACATTAAAAAATATCATTTCGACATATAAATATCAGACGTAACTAAAAGAAGTAAATCTAGCAATGGAACATGAGTCAGATTCTTTTCAACTCACCAAACGAATTAATCTCTGATTTTATGGGAAACGAAAAAGGTCTCTGGGAATTTTGCATATTCACAGAATAACAGGGTATGAATGCTTTAAAAATAGTTCCATCTTTTCCTTTGATCTGGGTCGATCGATAAATTTGTCCATCATTAGTACAATAAAATTTTTGGCCACTAGTCATGCTGGAAGAGTCCATTCGATTACTTGAAACCATGCTTGAATACAGAATACTCTCAGGATGTAAAAGATTTTGTTTCATTGGAGAATTCTTAAGACTATCGTTAGCCCCTGAGTTCGTTATAACATTTGCATACTCATTGTGCCCAGGACCATAAGAGGAATCAATCCCTGCTGAGTTAGCCGAGGGATTTTTGTAGGATGTAGGATAATCGTTTACATCTGTCGTACTATTTGAATTGTACAACGGCCTGAAGATCATTTCACTCTGGGAGTTTAAAGGACAATATGTTGTTAATTGTTTTCCCATCGAAAGAGAATTTGAATCTGTTTGACTCTGTTTATTGGAAATAGATGAATGTATTTTTGTTTATTCCATTTCATCTTTTTTTTATAATTTTTCAAAGCATTTCAAAGATAGCAGAGAGAATAGAATTGCTGTTAGATTTTCATTTTAATTATTCTTTTTATAATTAGAATTACAGAAGTGTCTTTTAGTTAGATTAGAGAGAATTGTAACAAACTCTGTATAAACAAATCATTAAAAGTACTAAAGATATTACAGGAATGTTAAGAACTTATAAAGGATCTTCACACATTTATTACTGTGTAAATATTCAGTAAGAATGCAGTATTTATGATTAGTATTTTCTTCAATTGCAATATATGGAGTAGGTTCCAGTCTATCTAAACTATTTTATTGAAAAAATTATTTAAGCCGCTTCTATTACAAATCAAACCCAAGATCTTAATTTTCCTTCAAGTGACGAATTAAATTATCAGAGTTATTACTCTAATAGTTCTAATTATAACAACTATAATTACAATCATTATAACTTATATAATTTTTATCCTTAAAGAAATACTACACCCATCTCTTCCTTTTCTTTTAATACAGATAGACCAATACAAGCCAGAAGAAAACACAGTCAGGTAGCAAGCGAACAACGTAATAGTCAGTCTTGAATCAGTCTTAGGGAAAAAAGTTCTCAAGAAAAAAAATAGGGTTTAGTACTTAAAGAGTTTCATTTTTGAAACAGATCTGAATGAATTTTATAGAATTCGATATTTAATATATGACAGGATAAGCAAAAAAACTTACTGTATTCATGATATCTCGATTTTTGTAGATGATTGAAATATTTGAAGCATTACACCGTTGTCGTGAATCCATAATAGTACTCATAGATGAGTCATTAAGAATATCAATGTCTGACATTTCTGGAATGGCAACAGGAGCAATACGAAAACTTGATGTGATTGTGGCTGTATCTTCTTCAATGCATTTTATTGAATTCCGCTTACCCAGTTGGTCTAAGAGGGAATAGTTATTTAAGTTGCATGAGAAAGAAAACAATTTTTTGGGTAGTAAACGAAGTATTTTCTGAGGCTTATTTTATCAGGCATAGTGTAACTTTGAGGGTTGAAAATATCTAAGTAAATCTCTTTTTCTATCGTACGAAGGCTATTATTTTCATTTGTTTAGAACAGTCAAAAAAAATTTATATCTATTCAAAAATCTAATTTATATCTACGTTTGCTAAGCATAAATTATTTATCTCCTCTCACTACTGAATGAATAATGTCTATTTTTCAAGCTTGGCCTCGGTGAGTTGACTTCGGATGATGTTGTATCTGGCTTGTTGTTAGAATTACTGTTGTTTGAATTGGAATTATTATTACTTCGTTGTAGTGATACAATAAGAGGATATGGAACTGAAGTTAGAGATAAACAATTCCCTTGTTTACCTTGGTAATTGAACGATTGATGTGGAAAATAGTTGGATGAGTTAGAGACAATATTTGAGTTCATACTAGCCAGGTAATTACGATATCTCTTTCGGCACTTGGGTCTTTTCATTGAAGGATTATTCTCTAGCATTGTGGACATTCTTCGATTCATTTTCCTCTCTAGGTCCTAAGAAAGAATCATTAGCCTATTCTTTTAGTTAATTCTCATCTGATCGACAAAGAAAAAGTGTGCTCTGTATATGTTTTCTCTTCTTTGATTTCTAAAGTTTGAAATAAAATTGTCAAAAAATAAATTTAAAAATTAACAGAGAGAAACTGCAAATCTATATAGAGAACAAAATAAATAAAGAGTAAATTACCTGTTTTGGAAATATGATGGTAAGCTATGAATAAAATGATAATTTCACTTTTGTACGATAATATTATCGAGCTTAATGAAGAATATTTTTCCAAAAATCACCTTAAAGAAAAATTTTTTCCAATAATCACCCCAAAAGAAATTTTTTCTAAAATTCACCCTAAATATTCTTCTTAATAATAAGAAATAATTTAATTTAATAATTTATCTTCCCATTTTTCAGCGCTTGATATTTAACGGCTTTTGCACGGTCTTCCATATTTTTTATTTACTCTGTAACTTTTTAGCCACGAAATACAGATTTTAATAGGGATATTCATTAATTTTTGCAAACTAAAAGGACATTGGAGTTTGGTGAAGTTAACAATTCTTCTTATTTCACTATTTCGATCTTGAGAAACAAGAAATAAATCTTCTTTAAGGATAGCAAAAACTTGTAAGAACCTAGATTCGCGTAAGGTTTTTTCCATCAAAGGTTCTAGACCTAATTAATATGAAGATGGGAAATTATGATTTTTACAAAATTATGATTTTTGAAATTTTGAAGATTCAAGATCCCTGGAAATCGGCGAGTCCATTGAAATTTTTAAGGTCATAATCGGTTTCTTTGACTAATCATGATCAAGAAAATTAAAAGAAGATATATGAAATGTACATTTGGTTTTAATATATCTTCTTTTAATTTTCTTAATTATGAATATAAGTGAATTTTTGGACGTGTTTGAAAAACTACGCGAATTACTTATTCGTAATAATCATGATCCTAAAAATCAACTTTTGATCACTCTCTCACTTTTAAATCAACAAAAATTATGAACTCAAAGTTCAAAAAAATGGGAATTTGGCGCCATCGCTAGATTTGAAATACGCCATAACTTTCTTAAATTTGATTTTTTTCCATTCTTCTTTCTTCAGATCCTGAAAGTGGAACCTACGATCTAGATTCCAAAGAATCTTGATCAATTTCGATTTCTTGATGAAAAAAATCCTAAATTCCATTCTTCATATTAATTAGCTTTATAGAAGACGAAAGTCCACTTTCAATCTTTCTGAAACTTATGTAGGTTGCATAAAGAATTTTAATCATTCAAGTTACACTATTCAATAAAAGGGGAATTTTAAAATGAGAATTATTGATTCGAGGTAAAACGTTGAAATTTTCATTAGGGTGATTTTTGAGGTGAAAAAAATATCCCTTTAATTTTTTTAAATTTTTGAGGTGATTTTTGGAAAAAAAAATTTTTTTGGGGTGATTTTTGGGATTAACCCAAGATATAGCAGATAGGAGTAGATTTCAGGAATTCGATTTTGGTAATTTTGAAACGCCTGACCGTAGAAGTTATTCGGTGGTGTAATCTTTATTTCCTCTTTTTGTTATAACCCTATATATAAAGCTAGTTAATATGAAGAAGGGAATTTATGGTTTTTACAAAATTCTTAATTTTTTCATCCAGAAATCGAATTTGATCAAGATTTTTGGAATCTAGATAATGCAACCCTCTTTCAGAATACAGAGAAAAAAATTTAGAAAAAATTAATTTTTAAGGAAAATACGGAAATTTGAAATTTTGAAGTAGCGCCAAATTTCCATTTTTTTGAACTTTGAGTTAAAATTTTTTGCTGATTTAAATGTGAAAGAGCGATCAAAAGTTGATTTTTAGGATCATAATTAGTGAAAGAAATTAAATATACTAATTCAGATTTTGAGAATCCGCCCATCTTCGTGTGAAAATCAAATTTGATACTTCATAATCCCTGAAAATGACGAATTTATCAAAATTTTTATGATGATCATCGGATTTTTATTGTCTTATTGTGATCCTAAAAATCAATTTTTGATCGCTCTCTCACATTTAAATCAGCAACAATTTTTAACTCAAAGTTTAAAAAAATGGAAATTTGGCGCTACTTCAAAATTTCAAATTTCCGTATTTTCCTTAAAAATTAATTTTTTCTAAATTTTTTTCTCTGTATTCTGAAAGAGGGTTGCATTATCTAGATTCCAAAAATCTTGATCAAATTCGATTTCTGGATGAAAAAATTTTGTAAAAATCATAAATTCCCTTCTTCATATTAACTAGGTGTATATGGCATTCATCACACTGATGAGTATGCCCGAAATAAAGGCCCATTTTTGTGAAAATTGTGGCATCTCTTTCCTCTTCCCTGAAATGAACTTAGCATCGGTAACTCAGCTTAAAACCGATGTCTCTGTACATTTCACAACGTTAAAATTTTTGAAAAAAGTTATTTCCAAAGTATTGACATAAAAGAGCCGAAGTTGTATATTTTGGCGAGATGAGCTTCAAAATATTTATGCTTCATGTATAATACCAAACAATTTATTTTATGCAGCCTTGAATAGTTCTTCCCTCAAGGCTTTTGTCAAATATTTCAATATACTCTCACAATATGGAGTAAAATTTAAATCATTTTTTTTCATCCTAGCTATAGGAGTTTCAGCATTATTTTATGAAATCAACCTAAACCACTAATAACGTTAGGCTTCTTTACTATAATACTGTATTGAAAAAATAAAGACGAAATAATGTCTCTTGATTCCGATAAACTCTCCACTATTTTCGAATAGATCTTAACCTGCAATTATCTCATTATCTTAAATATTGTAAAACTCTCTTGTAAATTACAAGTTCTAATTTTGTTTAAGCATTCCACTAGATTCAAGAAAATGAACACTAATTTTGAGAAACCCTTTTCATCTCTTATTATTCTTATTTTGGGAACTTGAAAAATTGTCCACGTAAAATAACCGTAAATATCATGTTTATTTGACATAATAAGGAAGATTACTGTATGATGGTTAGAGTTAAGCCAAAAGGTTTTTTCAGACTTAAAATATTTTAAATATCATAATTATCGCATGAATTCAAAGAAAAAAAGGTTACTCACATTTCTATTCATACGTTCTAAATACTTGTTATCTTTAAATACACGATAATGGAGACATAATGCCCTACGTATTGTCCAACGTATTGACTTTTTAAAAGAACCTAGTAATATTCGAAATATTTGGCCATAGCAGTTCTTTGGCTCAATAGAACTGACAAGAGTACTACTGGACTGATATCTTCTTCGTTCCATAGCCATTCGTTCAATCTCACGTTTCTTTGTCTCAGAGAATTGTGTTGCTATAACAACTAGACATAGATTTATCATAAAGAAGGCTCCAATCTAAAATTTGGAAAGAGAGGAAAATTTACAAATAGTTAAGCAAGCTATGTTTCTTTGAGCATTGCAAAAAAGTTGTTCTGTGTGTAGATATCAAAAAACATCATTTAAAAATAATTGAAATAATATTATTGTAAATATATCTTTTCCATATGGTTGAAAAAATATGTCAATCCAAAAAAGAAACGCTTGTTAGATTTAACAGCAATTTTAAAAGTAACTTTGCCCAAGTAAAAACGACTAAAAGTATGTATACTTTCTAACAGTGGCCTTCGGATCGATTCATCTATTATTTTCTAGAAAACCACATGAGAAATTCCTGATATAGCTGAAATCCGGATTCTCATATTCGAGTTGAAAACATTTAATTTCTTGAATAATGTTTATTGCTATGTTTTCTGATTTTAAACACTGCTCGAAAATTGAAAAATAAATTATGGCACTTTTCTCAAAAGTTTGATGGCCTTATTCGATTTTATTGACTGTACACGTACAATTTTCAGACATAAAAGCTTCAGGAATTCGTAATAATAATTTTTACCTATGAATAAGGTGTATAATTATATTATAATAGAATCTGGAATTAAAAAATTTCTCTTTATTATCTTTATAACTTTAAGTTCTGAACCTTTTACACCTATTCAGCTGGAACCATTTGGAATAAAAAACATTTCATGTAATTTATTGGATAAATTTTCTTGAACCAATCAGAGTCTGACGCTTCACTTTGTGAATGTGGTAAATGGGCCTTTGCTTAATAATTTTTCAAGATTTTAAAATCCTTAAGAAATTTTACTCAAATCTCTTTTTAAAAGTAAAAGATTTTTCAAAATAAAACTTGTCATTTTTAATACATGAAAAATAAAACATTTTATCTGAAATTTAATTTACCAAAAGCATTTAAATTTAAATGAAATAAATCTATTCATCTAATTTGTATGGTCACAAATCATTATTACTTTTGTCACGATTGAGATCAGTCAAACTAATCCTGATTGATAATAATCATGACTTGAAAAAATATTTTAATCATATCAATGTATATTTTAATGCGATAAAAATAGGAGAGGATTACCCCTTCTGAGGATTATCATAGAAAATTACCATTTTTCATATGGAAAGCAATTGTCATGTATTAGTTTAGATAATATCAGGATTTCTGTCGAAATACACTAGATTAGGATGAAATTTTCCAAAACTACTAAAATCGCCTATTGTAACATGATAAAATTGATCTTCAAGTATCATCTGAACAAATTTCATTCGGATATAACTTTTTATTCTTCTGTAAACAAAATTATGAAACGTTTTTATTGACATGATTTTAACATGAGTTCCCTTTATTTAGATGCAGAACTGAGATAATTATTTCTAACGTATTAAATATGAAATCTTTCTTATTTTTCCATATATATAACAATTTTGATCAGTCATAAAATAGGTTTTTATTGAAAATTTTCATAATTATTCGAAAACATAAGTTGCCTTATTTCTTCGAAGATATTTTTAAGCTGCTGACCTGGAGTCATGCTTTAATAGTATCTCGGTGTCGAGAATATTTCACAAATTTTATAAAAACCAAAATTTAGCTATTAAGATACAAGTTATTTAGACAAAAGTATTACTAATGCAAGTTAACATTGTGGGTTTAAATTTAAACTTTAATTGATGCAGAAACCTATCAAACTGGTAGAGTTATGAAGGTTCAAAAAATTGGAAAATAGATAAATTGGCACCGAAAGGGTTAAGCATTCAAAGTTGGAAAATATATTTGAAAATACTCCAAAATTTCTGGAAAAGAAGTTAGAGAAGTTATTACTTGCATATAATAGTTGAGAAAATAAGTTGAATACCGATAGGTCGTATACGACCTGATCGAGATCAGTCAGAAGGAAATACCGGACACGAAAACGATCGAAGAGAACATTTTTTACGATAATATAGAGAGTGTTGTTTCGAAAAATTTAACTTGATAGCTCTATTCCTTCTAGTCGTGGTATCGAGAGGGTTAACTGTATTTGTAGGTATGGCGTTGTGGATCGTGCATTAGCCATTTGGAAATCACCTTCTTTGTTCGAGTATCGATATGACTCAAGTAAAATATTAAAATATCAAAAATGATAGAATATAAATTTTCAAAAATTCTATATCATTCAACTCACGACAATTAATGCAACAAAATAAATCCAATCCCAGAACGAATGAGCATCTTGGACGTAATACATGATATCAACCCAACTTTCCATACTGATAACCTGTTGGAAAAATATGGTTCTTATTAGAGTAAAATTAAATTTTTTTGATGATTATTAATTAATATAGCAGCAGAAACCATGTGTCAAAATGATTTCGATTTGAAATTAATTGTTAAATTTTCAATGAATTTTGATTCCAAGTATGAGTCTGTTTAATACATATTCGGAATCAAAATCATTAAAGCCTGTAATCATCTCTTTACAAGTTATTCTAAGAACACTTTTAATGAATAAAGCAAATTCAGTTAATTCTAACTTTTATAATTTTTTAACCGAAAAACTCAAATATTCGAGTCTTTTAAATACTTCAATAGGAAATTTATTAATTTTTGGAATACGCAAATATTTTGGCTCTTTCATTCGTCAAACTCGTGCTATACTAATTCAAAGAGAGTTGATTTTTTCCAAAATATTAATTTTTGTTTAAAACGTTTTTTTTGAAAACCTACTTCCCAGTGTCATAGGTAGAAAGTAAGATAACTTTCATCAAGTAATCATACCTGTATAATTCAGATATGCACTTACCTGAACTGTATCTACTAAAGCTTTCAAGATAGTCTGTTTTAAGATCAAAAAATGAGTCATTTTTTTTATCGATACTTCTAAACCAAAAATAATTGCATTAAAACAACTGTAGATTCGTAATCAGCGTATGAGATAGACACAGGATTAAATTCGAATCATGGGATTTTAAGGTTTAAATGAATGCTGAAATAAGCCTCAAACGAAAATCTCCACCTTATTGAACGGATAATATTAGAATATTTCATGAGATTTAAAACGAAATTCATTTCGAGTTCATATCAGTACTCATTTAATCATTAGATCTAAATAAATACATTGCTTATCGAGGGAAATTATACCTGACAGCCATCATCACAACTTTCTATGTGTTATTACAGATGGAACAGAACATTGTTTATTGATCTCTTCTTTTAATGAACTAGAGATCTAGTTATACTCCAATTTTGGTGATAATAAAGTAAAAATCCAGTATTTATAGAATAACAATGTCAGTCAAAAGGAATTTCCCATCCTCTAAAAGATTGTCGACATTTATTTAAATTGTTCCTGTTCTCTTTTTTTTATTCTCGAAAGTAGCTGTACCGGTAAGTTTCAGATTCTTCTATATCTATAGGTAGTTTATATAAAGATACTATTCACAAATCCTTCTCCGGTTGAATAGAGAAAAAATTATTTTTTGAATCCCATCAGTTGTTAAATAAAAATCGTGAAAATCCATTTTTTGAATTTCGAAAATGCACCAAATTTCCAATTTTTTTAATTTTCGACCTCAAAATTTTGTTGTGAAGCAATAAAATGCTGAAATCAAGGAAGTGATACGAATATTGTCACCAAAGTTTACTGAAATTCAGCTTTTTCAAATTTTGTATCGATCTCTACCGTGGTGATTGCAAAATTGATTTCACAAATTTTTTCGAATATCGATGACCAAATTCAATTTTCAGATTGAAATTTTTCATTTCAACATGGAATTCAATTTTTTCCCTCCTTCGAAAAATATTGTGTTTTTTTGTAAAAATAATGGAATTATCATCTTTACTATCAAGTTTTTATAAAATTTTTATGGTAGCACAAAATGGTATAAGAAGTAAATAGAGTAAAACTTGACTTATAATAAGCATAATGACATACTTGAAAAATTGCAACCCAAGCAGCGCCAATTTGATCAAAATTAATAGCACCTTTGTAAGGATTTTTAGCATCAGATCGACATTCTGTATAATATTGGCCCCAATTGATGCATTTGTCAGGTGTCTGGTTGCCTACTAACTCTACTGAATAGTTTTCCCTACAAACAACTGGCTTCTGACCAACCCACATCAAACTGGGTTCAATCTGATCACATTTTAACATTCCATTAGAATCTGGTTTGGCACAAATAAATTCTTTCGGTATCTCTCCAATTTCAACAGTTTGATTTAAAACATAATAATCTGGCAGAGATACACTGGAATTTGAAAATTAAACAATACTGACACTTACCCCTCAAATTTTGTTGATAAATAACATCGATTTCTTAATTCACCAGCCCACATTTGTACAGCAATAATACCGAAAATAAAAAATACAAAGAAACACAGCAGAAGAACATTACCAAGCATGGGTAACGTATCTAGAAGTAACATCACCAAAATTCGCATGCCTGAAAAGAAAAAAAGGATTTTCAATTCAATATTAAAAATGATCATGATTAATTTCATATACAGAAAGATTGAAAAAAATGTTAATATTTTATTCTCAAAGGATATAACATTGTTTATTAATAAAGAGCATTCCATTTAACTTATAAGTTATGAATAATTATTCATGAGTAGTAATTTGATGTGAAACCTTGAGGTAGAATGTTAGAAAAGTATCAATTCTTAATCAGCGTATTGCATCGAGTAGAAGAGTGAATTTTACTGTATTCTGGTGATAATGATTTCAGTAATTTTAATTGAAAAATAAGCCTTTTCAACTGTGAATATCATCGAGTTAAGGTTATTAGGATTTTTCCTAATTGTTTTTTGTTTTATTATCAGATTGCACGTCTATTTATTCATTTTTTTATTCATTCAGATTTATCTAACCAAAAAATTTGTCGAATCAATTTGCACCTCACTGTAAATTATAAGCAAGATAATTTCATAGTATTATTGAGTCAATTGTAAAATAGATTAAGAGTAAAAATATTGAGTTCTCATCTCGATTTCTTTATTCTATGAGTAGTAAAAACTTTTTGAGTTCTATATTTCAAATTCAAGATAAAGTTTCACTGATTCTCATACTTAAAATAGAATGGTCAACTTACGTAATAAAATTACGAAATTAGTGGACAATTTTTCGATATTAGAGGATTCGTTGACTAAAATTAGTGGACAATTTCCCAAAATAAGAATAATTATGATTGAAGGTGTAATTTTTAGAATTAGTGTACATTTTCTCGAATTCAGGGGAATAATTGCTTAAAAAAATTACTGGAGAGTTTTCCAATATTATGAGAATGAGATAATTACAGGTTAAGATCTCTGGTCATAAGCTGCCTTATTTCTTGGAAAATGTTAGTTTGTTGCTGACTGCTAGTCATGCTTGTTAAGGTTAAGATCTATTCTAATATAGTGGAGAGTTTATTGAAACGGAGACACTGTTTCGTCTTTAGTGGACAGTTTTTCGAAATTAGTAAAGAAGCCTAGCGTTTTTAGTGGATTAGTTCAATTTCATATAATAATGTTGAAACTCCTACAGCTAGAATGGAAAAAAAAGATATTACTCCGTCTCCCTACAACCCTCCTTGAATCGCTTCTACTTCCTGGAGAAATTGTCTCCTTTACTTCTGATCTAGGTTTCGGTATAAATCACAAACTAAAATTAAATCCATACTTCAATCTGCCTAAAATTAATTCTACAATTTTTGCTATCCTTAAATTCTCGAAATCAGTAGTCCTGAGAATTAAGGCTTATAAATCGCTAGTTTTCACACATTTTGATTATATTTCTACTTTCCTTACAAATTTAACTAATGAACAAGCTCGAAATATCGAGAGAATCCAAAGTAGATTTCTATACGCACTCTACCCCGAGTTGGAGTCCTATAATGCTCGTATCTCGGCTTACGGTCAAAATCCGTTATGGATTCGCCGTTTTGCCTTCATAATTAAAAAATTTACAGAAACCTCCATAAAAATTGAACAAAATTACAATTTGAGAAACATCTCTTATCAAAATAATATTCTTCTGTCTTCCTATAACATTCTTTATGAAAAATTTGATTTTTCTAATTGTGATAATCTTTATTCCATTAAAGCTATTACAGAACATATAAGATCAAAAATTGATTACTAAATCTTGTGTTTTCATACTACCGAGAAGAGCATACTTGTTTGAATGTAAACAAGGCTTTTTGAGCAGTTAAAATCCAAAGAAACATCTAAGATTGATTTGCCATCATCAATTTGTCGAATAACTTCTTTTTTGTTCAATAGAATGAAGTTTTCTTTTCATGTTGTCAATGAGTAAAATAAATCTGATGAGGCTACTTAATTACAGTGTAAAAAATAATTACTAATTAGCATAAAAATGTGTACGTCTCAATGTAAAAATTGAACAAAATACAATTTGAGAAACATTTCTTATCAAAATAATATTCTTCTGTCTTCCTATAACATTCTTTATGAAAAATTTGATTTTTCTAATTGTGATAATCTTTATTCCATTAAAGCTATTACAGAACATATAAGATCAAAAATTGATTACTCTAAGTCTCTTCTCTATCCTGATCTTCACTAATAGCAAAAACCAGTTTGATTTCGTTAAAATTTTTCAGATTTATTATAACGCCAATCATTACTTTTCTCAGATACGATATTTTTATATTATTTATGACTCTCACAACATGCAGATTTTAAAACATTTTTCATTATTGTACAAATTATTTCACTTTTGTATATATATGTATTTGTATCTTTTTTTTTCAACATAGAATGTTTTTTCTAACAAAAACCTGTAATTATCTCATTCCCTTAATATTGGAAAACTCTCCAGTAATTTTGTTTAAGCAATTATTCCCCTAAATTCGAGAAAATGTACACTAATTTTGATAAACTCATTTGATAATTACACCTTCAATTATAATTATTCTTATTTCGAGAACTCGTCCACTAGAGTACAGCTCAATTTTTAAAACTATCAAAATTACAATTCTCGAACAGATTTTAGTAATAAACAGATAGAGAGAATTTTATTTATGTAAAAATCTATTCTCAGAATTATCTGAGAACAAAGGTAGAAATTCTCAAAAAAGCCGAGGGGGTTAATACTTGAAATTGGGATGGAATAATATTAGATTCAAATAAGGCAGGTAATGTACCCACTGAGCCATCCTGATAATCCAATATAAATTGTTAATTATTTGTAAAAAATGCAAAATATCTACCTTCTCTTCCAGAAAAATTAGAGAATTTTTAAATAAATTTTCAAACTCAGCTTTCAATACTTAAAATGCTTGTATATTCAGTTAAATATGCTAAGGAGTTGAGCAGTCCTCTATTGTCCACTAATTTTAGTCAACGAATCCTCTAATATCGAAAAATTGTCCACTAATTTCGTAAAATGACTGTAAGTAGCAGTAAAATTTAAAACAAATTATTTCAATTCATACTTGGAATCCTGTTTATAGCTCTGAGAGGACGCAAGACTCGAATAGCACGTATCGCTGTCATTGAGAGGTTTTGTGAGTTTGGAATGTAATCAAAAATGCTAAAATCAAAGAAAAAATCATTTGGAATATTTAAATATTAATTGATTATACTCACCCAGCTAAAACAATGAAAAAATCTAATCTATTCCAGCTGTCGCCAAGATAGCCGAGTTTCCCTGTAAGACCCATCGCCATAATCTTGACCATCATTTCAAAGAGAAAAAACGTGAATATCAAATTGTCAATGACGTCAAGGGAAATGCACTTTCTGGTGGTACATGTTTTCGATGTGCAAATGTCATGCATTCCCAGAGTTATGCAGTTGATCAAAATAACGAGCATGGAAATTCTCTCAAACCACGTATTGATCAAAATGATAATTGTGAATTAAGGAAAAATATAATGTATTAAAAGGAATAATTTGAATTCTCTGACTAAGAAGAAAACGTTTTCTTGAATTTATTACCTTGATTTATATCGAATCTTTAAATTGCTACATCAAAAACATACAAATTTTAAAGATTAGTCAAGGTCAACATTTATTCTGTTTGGTCCATAGTTTGTTGAAATCTTATTGGTTAATTTCTTTCGAGTATAAAAAATAATAATTTTTGTGCAATGATCGATATCTAATTAGTCTATTACTTGATCTTTCCCTTTTTTGAACACTCAATATACATTTTCTGAATAAAAAATATCATATGCAGTAGTGCTCGTATGCGATTAAATTAATAAGTACATTAATTATAATACAAAAAAATTTTAGTTTTATATCTACTTCATTTAATAAAAATAGTAGTTATTATTATTATCCCATAAAGGACTTGTAATAATACAAAGAAAGTAGTTGTTGCTATTCTTTCGTGATCACTGATCATCATTAATTTTAGATTATATTCTATTTAGTCTTGGGAATTATAAAGAAAGTTCTTCAGAATGCACGTCTTTTTTAAAAATTAACTCTATCTCCTTTAACAAATTAGAATATTAAATTTCTAAATAAAACCTCGAATTTCAAAAAATCTGATCGAGATTTTAGGAATATCTTATGATTGATCTATTGGATTCAAATATATCGAATTCAAAAAATAATGTTAACTGCACGAGAGGGGTTGTTAAATGTGAAAAATAGATCATCATGATAAAAGTAAAACTTATTTTTCATTTTCCCATAAATTTTCAAAATTTTCTTTAGGTTTGCTGGAAAAACATTAATCTGTGACAAGAATTTTTCACACAATAAATAATAAAATAATAAAGCAAACGCAATTTAGTTTTTTTTACTTTTTGAAATCGAACATTTTTATTTACAGAAGTATAAAGATTAATGATTGTACAAATAAGAGAAAAGAGAAAGAGTGTTTAATGTGCCCGGTGTGGGAGGGTTTGAACCTGGGTCCGAGAGTAAAGGGGTCCGAATGAGAGGATATACTATTGGTCAAATTTGATATAAGTTGTGTCAATGCTCACTAAGACTGATCTATGATTTGTCAAAATTGATATGAGTTATGTCAATGCTCGAATAGACTGACTTATGATTAGTCAATTTTGATATGAGTTTTGTAAATATATCGTGTATATTGATTTAGGATTGGTTATTTTCTCTCCCTTTTGATATACTTTTTGTCATTATCCCAATTTATAAACTTAAAGTTATAAATAGAAAGTAAATAGTTAGGGTTATATTTATTATTTCTCAAGGAACCTTGGTTTATCTTTTATGAATAAAATCCAGACTTAGGGGTTGATTATTTTATTCCATTATTTTAAAAATAATTATAATTCAAAGGTATTCTGTTTCAATCAAACTCAAAGATGCATTTATTCATAACATTAGTTTTTTTGTAAGATTTGAGAATATGAATTTAGGGGGAGGAACAATATCGATCATTGTGCGATTTACTTTTACTAGGTAGTAAGAAATGAATCTAATTTATGATATAGATTTATCAGCAGAGATTAAATCCAGAACTGAACGAATATGATTTAGATAATGTGAGAATGGAAATCTTGATAATACAAATCTTGTAGTTCCAAGGCAATTTATTTGATTTTTATAGCAAACTCTTTGGATTTTTTATGTTGAGAGCTATCATATGAGGGAAATTCGACCAAAAGCTAAAATCGATACAGCTTATTTCTACAGCATTATAACCACATTTTAGACTTTTAATCTAGCAATAAGAGTCTGAGTAGACGAAGCTTATGAAGAAAATCATTATCGGTTGAGAACTTGAGGAGGATTGTACTGTTGCTAATACTTTCCAACCGAAAAGGCAAGCCATAAAAGCTGCATCAGAAGTCACTCTATCGATCCCATTCAAAGCAGATATATTAGCAGAGACCAGTAAATCCAACCCCCCCCCCATTCAAGTTCCCAACTGAAGATCAACACCTCAACCCCACAGATTACAAACTAAACCTAATTGACATGAAGTTGAGAATTTACTTTTTTTACAAAAATTCAATATTTTTCTTCAGAAAGTCAGGTAAAAATTTACTTTTCGAATTCCATTATGAAATTAGCCAATAAGTTGTGGAAATTAAAAAAAAATTCCCGAAAAAATTCCAAAATTACGCAGTTTTTCGAATTTTGAAAATGCCCCTTTTTCAACTTATGAGCTCAAAATTTTTATCGATTTCAAAAATTTGAAGCAGTTAAATGCTGATATTCGAGATCAACATTAGACAAAGAATATGAATTCGGCTGCAGAAATACACATAAATTCGTCAATCTTGTGGGAAATCGAAAAATTTGAATTTATTAATTATCACGATGATTATCAATGATCCAAAATTTAAAAGTTTAACTTTTTCTTGAAATCCTATCTACCTCTACAACTCAATTCAAATTCTTTGTCTAATGTTGATCTCGAATATCAGGATTTAACTGCTTCAAATGTTTGAAATCGAAAAGAGTGGAAATTTGGTGCATTTTCGAAATTCAAAAAAACGGTCTACTTTTGGTCGGACTGAATTTCTTCAGAAAATTATTTCAATTTCCACAACTTATTGGCTTTTTTATGTTGAGTTTTGTGTAAAAAAAGTAAATTCTCATCTTGATCATGTCAATTAGGTTTAGTCATTTCTGAAGTTTTCAATTTTCGAAAATTGCTTTACTTTTTTCAGGAGCATTGCTTTTCTTCTTAACTCTTAAAGGTGTTCAATTCTTGTACTTGAATTTGAGTCTATAGCTTAAAAGACTCAAATATTCGTGGATTTCGAGTCAGATTGTAAAGATGAAATTAAATCTAACTCTTAGTCTCTTAGATGAATCAAATTGATGATAAAATATTGAAAAAACCATATTCTTCTAAAGCTATTGAATGAGGTCTGAATTGTTGATCGATAAACTTGGAATTAGCCAAAATTATTTTGTTTCCTTATCATGTCTTATTCATTTTCTGCTTTACACTAAAAATATTTCTATTGTAAAATCTTATTTTTATTGAAACACGAATATTTACCCCCTAATTAAGCATTATTTATCTCGACCCATCAGAATGCAGCAAGTGATTTCTATACATTTAGATAGAAAAAAGTGAGTTTTTGTGAAAATGTGAAAATTCACTGTGTTTCAATAAAAATAAGATGTTTCAATAGAAATATTTTTACTGTAATTCCTTTTCAGTGAGGGAAAAAATGGATAATAATAATTACATTGAAAGGGAAAACAAAGAGAAATAAATACAGTGATGTATATAAAAAGTGAAAATAGAAAATGAACAAATTATGAATTATATGGTGATGATGATCCATTCTTTTTTTCTAGCTACTCTCTTTCTGTATCTCTCTTCAATTTCATCTTGATCATCTGGTGTTGATGATAATGATGATTTGTTTTTATATATTTTATCTCTCTTTCCTCTTATTTTGAGGAATATACATTCATATATATATTATATAATATGTATTACATACAAAAAAAGATGAAGAAAGATCCTTAATATATGTATGGAATTACGATTAGATATACTCTCAAGACTGATATACTAGCTTACTAATATGAATTCTATTTTACTTTTCTATTAAAAGTAATAAAAAAGATATTACTCAACCTAGATGGGATTCAAGTTTCTCATATTTTTTCATACAGAAATAAGAGTAGGAAGACTGAAGCTGATAATTAAAATTATATTTTCGTTCTACATTGTAACCCCTGCAGAGTTTGAGTAGGGTAAAACAGAAAAGAAGTTGGAATTAATTGCAAAAATGACCGCTAGAGAAAATAGGACTCTTTTTACACAAATTAAAAAATTATAAATACGCAAACTGAATTTATCATTTAGGTTGCATAGACAATTTGGGAATTGATCTCTTTCTGAATAGTGCAGCACCTATACTTACAAAGGTTAACTAGAAATATTCCGTTCTAGGTGCTTGGGTAAATATATGCCACAGGAACGTCTTATTTGGTAATGGATTAGCCCATGTTGCTGAATGTTACAGCTTACTAATGGATCCCACCGAGACTGGTACGAAAGAAACTCTCAAAGCTTTTAGAAATAATCTATGTATGGTAGACATATACGCATGTTTCGTAGAACGAAATATTGCTAGTTAACCTTTGTAAGTATAGGTGCTGTACTATTCATTAGTTAGAAAACCATAGGAGTACGCCATAGCATATAGAAGTAATCCGAGTTGGAATGTTGGACGAGGGGATTGAGCGTTGGACTAAAAGAGGACGAAACGCGAGTATATGTCTACCATATATGTACACTTAGATTATTACTAAATGCTTTGTAAGTTTCTTTCGTACCAATCTCTATTGACAAATTGTGAAATAGTTTATTGAGATAGTAAAAAGCTTCCTGATTGGCTAGTTGATATGAATTATATATATAAGATGAAGAGGAAATCTTGATAAAAAGACGTTCCTAGTTTCGATTTTAGGTTTAAAAGTCTTTAGTAATAATAGACTAGAAAAACTAACTCTCTAACTACAAAGAGAATAATCATTAAAAATTTTTATCGAATCTTATTGCCTTGCTGATTTCCCCTCTTACCATACTTAAGAAGAAATCATTTTATGTATAAAACTTGCCCGTATACTCAGTCAGTGTTACACAACTTTAAAAAGTCATTCTCTCCCTATATTACGTTTTATTATATTCAATTATTTTCCTGGAGACAAATTCCCTAACAATGTTCAATGCCTTAGAAATGTTCTATGAAATAAGTTTAGTTATTCAGTTGCTTGCTGAAAAATAAAGTTTCCTGATCAAACAGAATCTAGCATAATATTAATTCAATGATAAAATATCTTACTGAAAAATTTTAATTCATAATTTTCTTTCATCTGTGTAAACTATCTAACAAGATACACAAATCAATCCTCTTTGAAAAGATTCGCCAAAGACCTACTTGGTTCAAAATTATAATAAATAAACCCCTACATGATCTTAAATCAGGAATATTTTTATCTTTTGAAGATTTGAAATACTGAAATTTGGGATCAACGTGAGAAGAATTTGAATTAGGACATAGAAATGCCATTACTGTGATAAATCGAGCCCTCTTAATTTTCCAAGCAACAAAAGCTTAACTTTCTGTAAACTTCTCTGGTCAAATTCAATTTACATTTCTCCACCAATTTTTGCTGCTTGAGAAAGCACACACCCTGACTCTTGAAACAGTTTTTTTCATACTTTTAAGTAGGACAAATATTTAGATAAAATAATCTTTTGGATTTTTTTTCATTTTTTCGATTTTTGGTCTCATTTTGTAGAAAAATCTCTCCTGATCCGATTTGTACACCTAAAACCTATTGAATTCCTTCGTTAAGTATGCATAAAATGTAAATCTGAGTTTTTAATAGGAAAATTAATTCGTCATCTTGACTTTTTTGTCAGCGTACACTGAGTTATTAAAGCTTTAACATCTAATTTGTATGAATAACAAATTCTCATCTTGATATCAACTAGCTTTACCTTTAATTGCTTTGCATGATAATGTTGAAATAAAATTATGCAATTGAGTAGATTTGATATTTTAGCCAGTTATTCATTGAGCATAAGTAAATAAGGTATCAATCTATTATTCAAATTTCTATGCACTCTGAGAGATATTTACCTCAGAAATTTTTTTATAGCTATTGATTGATTTTGTATCATAAACGTCTATTCTTCCTAGAACCAAAAAATCCTTATGAAAGAGTGCACTGAATTTTGTATATGATGGCCATAAAGACATTAATGAAAAATTTTAATTATCTTGCATCCTATAGATGAATTATCTCCATTTGAACAATTTTATAGTTGCTTGCATTTGTATTACTAACAGAAAAACTGATTTTTTTTCATTCTACACTTGTAACTGAGATTATTTTGCTTATTCTAAGGTTGAACCTTTAAAACAAAATAAACCAGACGATGATATGAAGAAGAGAATTTACTATTTTTACAAAAAACTCAACATTTTTCTCCGGAATGTCAGAAATCTTGAATTCTTCCTTTAATTATGATCCGAAATATTAGTGTCAAAAGGCTTAAAATCATCGAAATTGAATTCTAAAGTTGATTGAAAAAAACTGAATCTTGATACATTTACGAAATTCAACAAAGGACCTAATTTTTTCCTTTATTCTATCAATTTTTAGATGTGTTCGTTGAATAAATCTAGATGTGGCTTTTCCTGCCAAACATCGATCATTATTTTCGTTTGGTGGAAAGAGAGTGATAAATGCCGAAATTTTAACTTTTGCAAGACCTCCCTGACCATGAATTAAAAAATCAGCCCTTGATAGCATCTTTAATTCTTAATTTTCATGAACCTCTGAGTAATTTTCACTGCTGTTTGAAATTGAACGAAAATAATAATTGTAATGTAGATGAAATTTTCATTGACAAATTCTGCTAAATACTCTTCACATTCTGAAAATCGAAAACGTGAAAAATCTCTTCGATAGAATTCGTATTGATTTCCAGCAAGTTGATCACGTAGATTGTTTTCAAGCACTTGTTGAAATGATGTTAAGCAAGAAGTGTTAGAATTTTATTTATATTAAAATAACCATAGCAAATAAATTATTTCATTCGTCACGATTCTATTATATCTCAAATTGATTCTTGTTAGCTGTATTTTCAAGAGAACGGGCATTTTCTAAACTTTTTAAAAAATAAAGTATTTACTTTCGAAAAATCGATAAAATTTTGAAAAAATCGTCTCGAGTCTATAATCGAGTAAGAAAATAAATAAAGTAAGAATATTACCTTTCAAATGGGAATTTATGTTTTTTACGAAATTTTCAATATCTCCGTCGACAAATATTTTGGAATCTAGATCACGAGGGTCACTTTCACGATGTGAAAAAATCAATATTCAAATTCGACATTTTTCCAGGATCTTCATCGATTATCAAGTAAGGAAAATGATCAAAAAATAAGATTTCGATTTACACACGATTATGCGGTGATTTTCAAAATCAGATTCTGCATATTTGATTTCTGTGACTAATCATGATCCTAAAAACCTTTTATAAAGATTGTAATTCGTGTACTCAAACAATTTGAAGCCAAGTATTGTTTAAAAATGTATATGAAAGAAAAATATTGAGAGAGAAACGATTGATGATACATTTGATTCTAACGAAAGAATAAAACTCGTGTTACCTAAAAATACTGCATAGCTTAGCCTAAGAGTTGGTGAGAAGTGGAAGAAAAATACTCAAATTTTATTGGTTGTTGATTTTCATGCATATTATTGGTCAACCTGAAGAGGTATAAATATAGTTTTTGGTATGAAAATAATTCATCAAGCAAGCCATTATGTATGTAATTAACTGTAATTGTTTTTCTTTCAAGTGAAGCTTAGATAAACTCCAAGGAAGAATTCTAGGACCATTTATTTTAGAATTAACTAAAATAACAATTTCTTCGTGTGTGAAATATTATGAGAAAAAAAGAAAAAATATCAAGATTTATGATCCCAATTCCCGTGCAAAGGAATAAGAATCTCAAAATTTTTGAAATGTCAAATGGAAAAACCTTGAAAACTCCTTCATATGTGAAATAAATATTCTCACGTAACTTGAAATAACATGGAAAATTTCTATTTTCTCCTGGGAGAGGAAAAAATAATTAGAGATAGATTTTGAAATTTTCGATTTCTAGCCTGGGTCAGAATCAGAATGGGCTCTTCAGGAGAATTAAATGATGCATAAAACATACGGCATGAAATCTATCTATTTATGAACTGGTTGCAATAGAAACAATGATTTTGTATTTAATTTTTTGCGTGATGAAAAATTAAAAAATTATTCGAACTTAAAATTCATTCTGATCCACATTTTCACCCAGGGAAAATGAAATTGAACATATTAGAATTTAAAAGTCTCTCCCTATTGGGCAATCAGACTTAACTCCCTTTATTCTAAGGAATTTGATAGACGTTAATAATCAGAAAGGAATTTTAATGAAAAAATGATGATATTTAGAAGAAGCAAAAGAAGATATATTTCTTCTTTTTAAATAATTTCAGTGTGTTCATTAAATTCTAGCTTGAAAATGTTATCCATCAAATTAGAAAATTCTGATTGAAATTCATGAGTAATTATTTTCACTATGTTTGGCGATAGCAGGGCTGTACTAAGATCTATAAATTCAAGTGTATTATTAATAAATAACTCGATCGGTATCATAAATATTAACCAATTTCATTCGAATTCTTTTACAACTCAGAATTTTATCTTGAGGTTGAATTTTAAAATTTTCTTATTTTTTTCAAAATCTAATTTGCCATATTAGAGTTTTATCAATTGCTTTAAAAGTGATCTCGGTCCCAATATAACAAGGCATCGTAACTGACTTGTTACGATAAAATTTCTTGAAATTATTAGATTAAATCATAAATTATAATTAAAACAAATATAAAAATTAGGCTTTTGAGATTAAACGTTGAATTAAATGTTACTATTAGTATTTTTTGCTATCGATTATCTTCTCAATATATTATAGTTTAGTTCAGATAGTTCTTTTCCACTACTCAGTTATTATACTTTTCCTATTAGTCTTTAAAAATTTTCTTTATTAAATTAAAAATGGCCTTGGTTATAAATTATTCATGATCCGTTCTATACCCTCAGTAAGGATCCAGCTTATAACTTCAGTTGAACTTGGCATCTATTTCTTAAAATAATTCGTTCCAGAACCAAAGATGGTAATTTAAAATAATATATATATTCGAACTCTACGGGCTTTTTTAATTGTTACAGCACGTGTCAGATGAACTATAGAGCAGAAATCCCGAATCAATAGAAAATTCTGAAGAAGGAAAAACAAGAGTTCCATCTAAATAAATTGGAGAGATTTTTAATTTCCAGTTGACGTGATATTTCTACTGTTTTAAACTGATTTTTTTTGTTAATTTCAAGATGTAAGAGTTGTAAAACGTTACTTTTCAGGACCATCATTAGACAAACAAATCAAATATAGAATATGATATTTGTATTTTAAGAAACACACCATTATTGCGCGATCTATTTTTCGACCATTTTCACTGCTTGAAAATTAATAAATTAGGATGATCTGGTTTAACTTTATTTAATGAACATGCAGATAGACGTTTAAAAGTCTGAAGAAGGAAAAACTAGAGTTCCTTCTACATCTACATAGAGATGCAGGAGATAAGAGATTCATAGATTCTATGCTTTGTTAGTTCACTTAAACAAGGTAACTATTGAATTGTATGGAACTATAGAGTAAAAAACTAGTAATAGATTTCAATGAGGAACTAAATGAGATCAAGGCAAAGTTAAACAAAGGCACACAGACGAAAACTGAGAGATAGTTATAGAGTGTATTGTTGACTATTGTAGAATAGAAAATATACAGATATGTATGAGAATCATGAAGATATTATGAAGAGGTTAAAATCATACAAGAGCAATTTTCTCTATTTTCAGGCATACTTGAGGGGAATCTCATCAATTTATCTCGACAGCGTTAACAATATGCAAAATATTCTATGTAAAGCTAGTTGACATGAAGATGAGAATTTACTTTTTTTACAAAAAACTCAGGTAAAAATTTACTTTTCGAATTCCATTATAAAAAAAGCCAATAAGTTGTGGAAATTAAAAAAAAATTCGATCCGACCAAAATTAGACCATTTTTTGAATTTCGAAAATGCACCAAATTTCCACTTTTTTGACTTTTGAGAACAAAATTTTTATCGATTTCAAAAATTTGAAGCAGTTAAATGCTGATATTCGAGATCAACATTAGACAAAGAATTTGAATTGAGTTGTAGAGGTAGATAGGATTTCAAGAAAAAGTTAAACTTTTAAATTTTGGATCATTGATAATCATCGTGATAATTAATAAATTCAAATTTTTCGATTTCCCACAAGATTGACGAATTTATGTGTATTTCTGCAGCCGAATTCAAATTCTTTGTCTAACTGCTTCAAATTTTTGAGCTCAAAAGTTGAAAAAGTGGAAATTCGGGGCATTTTCAAAATTCGAAAAATAGATATTCTATTTCTCGATGAATTTGGGAATTTATAATTTTTACAAAAGTTTCATTTTTTCATCAAGGTTTCGAAATTTTTTGGTAACGGAATCAAAAGACGCCATTCAGCAGGAAAAAAATTTTGAAATAAATTGGAGAGATTTTTAATTTCCAGTTGAAGCGATATTTCTACTGTTTTAAACTGATTTTTTTGTTAATTTCAAGATGTAAGAGTTGTAAAACGTTACTTTTCAGGACCATCATTAGACAAACAAATCAAATATAGAATATGATATTTGTATTTTAAGAAACACACCATTATTGTACGATCTATTTTTCGACCATTTTCACTGCTAGAAAATTAATAAATTAGGATGATCTGGAATCAGTTCAACATGACGGTTCTTTAAAGAATTGTATACAGTAGTGATAATACGGTTCTTCAGATTCAGATTTCTGAATTTCCACAAATTACTTGGTTATGGGTTAGCCCATGTTGCTGAATGTTACAGCTTATTAATGGATCACAACTTGATAGTACGACAGAAACTCACAGAACATTTAGAAATAATCTAAATATACATCTTTGGTACCTAAGCACCTAGAAAGAAATAATTCTAGTAAAGCTTTGTTAGTATAGGTGCTGCACTATTCATTAGTTATAAAATAAGTTCAGATTTTTTTATCGTATAGAAATCCTGAATATTTGTAATCAAATAATAATCCTCTGCTACAGTTAAATTTTATAATATCTAAGCAAGCTATCCTACTGTTAGGTTGATCTATTATCAAAGCTTGAAGAATGATAAATAGGTCTAGAGAAGATCCTAGGAACCCTTGAAAATGATTCTTGCAAAGAAGAATGAATCAAATCGTTTTTAGACATGTTGTAAACTCTTGAATAATGGTATTTGAATCATTTTTTCAACTCAAACAAAATACTTGTTTTAGTAATTTTATTTTCGAATTTTTCTCAGACAGATCCGAATCTGAACTAACTGAAGACCCTCAAGTGATAACTGGTATCTTTGTTTATCGGTGATTTTGAAAAATAATGTTTGCTTCCTCTAACGCTAGAAATTTTCAAAGAAGAAATCGAAACTCGAAGAATAAAATGTCTGCGAAATATTTTTTTCTCAGTGTTTCTCTTGAATTGGCTTCCAAAAAATCTTCAGAAAATTCGAGACCTTGATGAAAAAATGCATTGTTAAAATTCATCAATTTCCAAATTCATCGGGAATAGCTTTATAATGAAGTAATAAACCCTGAAACTCTATAGTTCTAGAGAAGAATTCATGAAATAGCCATGAATATTACTATTTTGATCGGTGAAAAAACGTTTTAAATTTGAAAATTTTCTCAATTTTGTTTTCTTATTCCAGAAGCATGGAAAGGTATTTTGAAGGGAAATTTGGTGGGATACTTGAAGATTAAATTTATCATATCGATGGGCGATTTAAGTAATATTTTGTTCAAGTCTAATCTATAGTATAGTATTTATGTCCTAATTTAATAAATTTTGCAAATGCATCTTACTTTCTGTCATTAAAACAGCTAGAACGAACTGTTTGTAAAAACTGAAATCAATAAAAAATTTGGCGCCAAATCAAAATTTTCTCTTTTTTATTTAAAATTGTGTTAAAAATTAATTATTATCCTTACAACTTGCTCAATTGAAATCAATGTTGGGAACAAAATTTTTCATAATAGTCTAATAAGGAGTGAAAATTGAAGTTTAAGAATAATTACAGTTACAGAAAGAGCATTTAACTTGTCAATCAAACTGGGATTTTTATAAGCATTCACATACTTATTATTTGATTTTATTTTCTATTGGGTTTTCAAGTGCTTAAGGGGATAGTGGTGGAGTATTTTTCATCTCCAAATTCATATGAAAAGTCACACATCTTTTCATCAAAAATCAGATATGGCAAATAAATGAATCAATTGAATAACAAAAACATACTTTTCCTCTTTGAATTTGATACAAGCTTTTATAAATGAATGATTGAAAAATACTCATGTGCAATCATCATTTATCACTTCACCTAAAACAGGTACAAATTATTTAGATTTCAAACGGATCAAAGATTTATTCCAGTTTTAACATACTATAGATTTTCAAATAACTCCAAAGATGGCAATATTTCCTTAACGTAAATTTCTCTTTCGTTTTATACCTTAATTTGGTTAATTTCAGTGACAAGACTTAAACCTTAACGCTTGATAGCCATTTGATGAAATCACAGATATTTATCTTCTTACAATGCAAAAGAAATTTCTACCAGTGTGCAGAAAACGAATATCTTAAAAATATTCAAATGAAATTTTTCCATATCTATTTCGAATAATAATTTTAACTGATAACACAACTTGAAAGTTAAAAAGTTTAATATTCTAAAAAACAATTTAAGATGAAATTTCATATTTTTTAAATAATTCGTTTTACAGAGACAGAAAGATATTTCGAGCGATATACATTTTATATTATATATTTAGGAAATTTAGAAGAAGGCTTTCTCCTGTCTTCCAAGACGAATTGGGTTTTTCGAAAGAGAACTTAAGATTAAGGCATAAACTTGAAAGCATATCTCTGATCAAATCGTCGCCAAAATTATATAACGCAAACCGCTCAGGACTAAGATCTAATATTCCTGAATTCGGACAGCTTAAAAAAACTTACCATATTTAATAAATGTAAAAATATTTTCAAGAAATTAAACAGAACAATTAAAAATAAGAGTTTAAATTAATTTAAAAAAGAACTTAAAAATAAGATTTATAATGAAGAATAATATTTTGTAAAAAGTTTAACTTAACACATGTTTTGTCAATAAATTATTATTTTTCCAGTTTTAAGTTATACCTAATGAAAAAATTTTTATTCAAAAGTTTAAGATTTTCCCAAATTCAAAAGAAGTTTTCCTCTCATTCATCCTGAGAATCTGATGATGGAAGTTCGGATCCATTAAACCTAGGAAGTAAACTCACAATCTTTTCACTAAAATTACATGAGAAAGAAAAACTTGCAATATAAGGAGAGAGGAATTATCAATATATCAATATGAAAATTTTTATTTCATGTAATCCATTGAATAATAATATTTTCCAATCTAGAATGGTAACATTATTCCCGAATGGGACACGAAATTAAAATTATGCTTCTATGGAATTTGAGTCGGAATACATATGAATTATTTCCCATGCTCATAAATAAAAAAACAGTGTATCTTCTTCCTCTGTCAGGCGATATTTTCAAGAAGAGAATAAAACTGAATTAATTTTGAGCATTTTCTCGGGAAAAATTCAATCACATGTTCTGTTCTGTATAATAACAAGAATGAATAAAATGCAGCTTCTCATTTCTATTTTTTCCTAAAGGTGGGCATTAATCACTGGAAGTCAAAGGAAATGATCGTCAATTTAGAATTTCATGACATAAAAATTGTAGAACGAAGGAAAATAATTTCTTGACGCTTTTTATCTAACTTTTACCATCGAAAAAAATGACAAAATTCTATTCTCTCTTTGAATTAAACGCTTGCTCGTTACATATCTTTTCTGTAAGTGCAGTGTTCATTCAGTTTTTGATATTTGAATTCTTCCATTATTATAATGCTATTAATTTCAAATTTCTTTTATTTTTTTAATTTTGTTTGTTTGTGCATTTCTGTTATTGTATTGCACGCGTGTATTGTTTATGTTGTAGCTTATTAGTACTGAACTGCCAACTTCCATTCAAGCATAAAAGATTAAGACTGATATCTTTTATGTCATTCAACCTTTGAGTTTACTGTAATTGACAAGTTTTCATTTATAAATTTAAAAAAGTGAATTTCATCATTTCCTAGAGATTTTATGATTCATAAAGATTGAAAATTTATAAAGATCCATGCTAATTTATACTTGAGTACGAGGTAGCAGTTCAGAACTAGACTTGAACAAAATTTTGCAATATTACTTAAATCGCCAATCGATATGATAAATTTATAAACCAAAATACCTTCCTATGCTCTGGAATAAGATAAACAAAATTTTCAAATTAAAAACGTTTTTTATGTTCTTTATTCATAATATTAAAGTAAATTCACATTATTTCTTACAAAATTGACTTAAACTCTAATATTAAATTGTTTTTTCAATAGTTAAAAATGAAATTTCTCTTATTTTTCATGAATATTACAATTCTGATCGGTCAAAAAACGTTTTGAATTTGAGAATTTTCTTTTTCTTGTTCCAGAAGCATGAAACGAATTTTGTGGGATAATATTAAAAAAATTGAAGTGATTTTGCAAAATTCAGTACCAATTAGCTAGAAAATATATAGATTACGTGTAGTCTCTTTGAGTAAGATAAACTTCAACTTGACTCAGTTGATTTATATCATCAGATCATATTATCAATGATGGCTCCTTCAACAACAAGTATAAATAAATAAATAAGTACTCACACAGGAAAAAGGATAAGCAATCAATAGAGGATGCCGATATATCAGTCAAAATGATTATCTTATTCCTACAAAGGCAATTATAAAATAATTACTATCCAGCTAATACACTCGTGCTCTTGTTTTTATTGATTAAATGAGATTAAAGTTTACTTTCCCATTTCCATTTTAAATTAAAGACTTGGAGAATTCTCTTATCATATTAACAACCAAAGATCTTACATACTATTCCACTCTACTGATAAAATAGTCCTGTTATATTTCCGATCACAATTGAGTCTATGGTAAATAGACCTTATAGAAGAAGACCTTAACTTTTTTATATAAGTAAAAATACAGTTGAGAACCGTATTTGTGGAGTATAAATCTCCATTCATTTGTGTACATTCACAGTTTTTCAATAAATAAAATAATAAATAAATAACTTTTCATTGTACTTTGAAGTAAGTCTATTAGGGTCCTGGTCTAAAACTAATAGAATAGATGTGAATTAACCAATCAGGACTTTTTCAAAACATTTTCTATTTTGTAATTAAAATTAAATTTCTATTTTGTATAATAAAAATTTTATGAGTACTTAAAGTTTCATCAAAAATTCGGTCATATAAGTGAGACACAAAAATTACTTACGATAAAAATTCGTTATTGATTCTTAATTAGTCATACAGGTGTGTTTCGGAACCAAATCTAAACTTTTCGAAATTTTAAGACAAATTTTATACCAGGACCCTAATAGACCTACTTCAAAGTACTATGACAAGTTATTTATTTAAAAAATGTGAAAATACACAAATGAATGGAGGTGTAGTTTTACACTCCAAAAATACAGTTCTCACCTGTATTGGGTTCCTTACAAACATCAGTGGCCTTATTCTCAAACGAAAATTCATTGCATTATGAGAGAAAAATCCTGTATGTTTCTTACTATTTTCTGATGTTCTCAGCTCAAAATATGCGCCGACATTCTTTAATGATTTTTTACCATGCTTAATAGAGAAAGCTTGATTTGTCAACTTTTCCCAGTCTTAATCTCATTTTGAAGATAACTCAAAACTAAGTATTTTTTCTATAAGCCCATACGTTTTTGAGTAATAAAAATCTCAATTAAAAATGACAATATTTGACCACGTGCCAAGATTATTTCAATGAATTTTACCACGAGAAATGACAAAATTTAGATTTTTGAATAGTTTTTGCAACATTTTAATTAAAAATAGTGTTCGTAAAAATTTAGTAATTTTTTACATGTTTAAAGAAATTTGATGAATTAGGAAAAGTGGAATTTTTGTATATATGAACAGAATATGAACATTAGGGCTGGTACCAAAGAATACCGAAGATAAGCTTGAGGTGTCAACTTATCCTATATTTGAAAAATATTCATTTTGGTATAAGTTTAAGTGTAAGAAGAAGAAAAAACCTGTGAGTTGTACTGTTAAATTTCTTGAACAAAAATATTGATGAAAAAAAATGAACCCCTAATGAACATTTTTCATTTTTGATTTTCGAAAATGTTTTTTTTTCGATTATAACATAAGGGATAATGGGAAATTTTTTCGACTTAAAATATCTAACATGACTCAATTCTAAAAGTTATGTTATGACCTGATCTCAAGTTTAGAAGAAGAAAGATTTTAATTTCGCTGAAAAGTTTTCTTGTAAAGCCACTGATATTTTGAATTCGTTCAGCATCCTGATTGGTTAAAAAGAGAAAATTCGTAATCTGATTGGCTTAAATTATAAGTTATCACTTCTTGACCAATCAGGATGCTTGAAAAATTCAAATATTCAGTGATTTTCAAGATAAGATATATCAGCGAAATTAAAAGTTTTTTTTTGAATTAGTAGAAATATTCATTTCTTAGAGGATTTTGAAGACGAGTGAATAATGAGTAATAAAGCTTTTATTTCACCGGTTCTCACCAGACTCTTACACAGGCTTGATATTTAAACATACAATAATGAAAAATTAAAAATCCTCTGATTGGACAAATGGGAATTGAAAGAATATCACAGGGGGAAGGGGTAAGGTTTCACAGGGCTCATTGTCCTTTCTTGAGAAAGGGATCTAGTTGTAACTGCCCGCTACATCTTTTTCTTTGACTCCTCGTTTTTTAATTGCACACTTTTTGGATTCAGTGATAATTACAGGTTGGGTATCAATTTGATTATCAACTTCCGTTGACTTTTCTTGATTTGAATTTTCACCCTTAGCTGTAGTTGTTACTGGGCATGAACAATTTCAAGACTAATTGCAGATTGAGAACTAATTGGATTATCAACTTCAGTTGACTTGTCTTGGATAGCATAAGTTTTTTTCTCGATTTTTTTTCAAATGTAAGAAAAGTTCCTGGTTCATAGTTTGCTTGGTGATAATTTTGGCTTGAGTTAAAACTTGAAAAATCCCTATATCCTTATTATAACATCCTTTTTTGAAAATTTTTCAAATCAGAATAAATTCCAACTATCTCAGTGCCAAAACGTCTGGATGAGACTTTTGAAAAAGAGTAAGCCATTTGTGATTTAGGCACTTAATTAAAGTTCAATGATCAAAATATCGAGTATTTGAAAAATAAATTATTGAAAAGTCTTGCATTGACATCTTTACTATTTCTTCTCAAAGCTAAATGATTTTACTACTGTTGATCATGAAGAAATAATACCATAGAACGATTTTATTTTTTTAATCAAGCTAATCAATGTTCCAAAGGAAAACTAGAAAGAACTATGTACACAAGAGAAGACAAAAAGAAGAGTTCCCCCTTCTTACCAGAAATTGGGCATTCCCTTGCACTGCTGATGTTCATTTAAATGTCGTAATAAATTAAGAGAAAGATTTATTAATGAAAAATTAGGTAAAAATTTTCTTTTTGACATTTTTTTATCAATAAATAAAGTTTAAATTAAAAATAAGAAATGAAAAGAAAAATTTAGCCAAAGAGGAGAAAAATCTTTTTGTAAGATATGAATAAAGAGATTCTGGGCAAAGTTTTTTCTTTCATTTGTAAAGAAGAAAAGCAGAGAAGAGAAAAAGACAGACACATATAATTGGAAATGTGTATTTGTTTAACTAAGAACCTATTGCTATAAATTTCAATCGATTGAATTTCATAAGATTCCCACTTTGATCGAATATCATTTCAACTACTATTTCTGTGTAAAGAAAAAATATTTTTTTCCATAAAAATATACTTTGGAAGAAATATCTCTGAAGAAGTTAAGTGAATTTATTCTGAAAAGATGCCTTCTTCAGAGTAATTTTATATAAAAATTAACATTGTATTTTACTATACTCAATAGAGTCAACTAAATAAAATGGAATTCTACTAGGTGTAAGTGTGGTTACAGGTTATCAGGTCCGTATGAAATTTAATTGTCTAAAAGTATAGATAATTTCTACATTTATTCAAAACAACTGGTGGTGTTAAAACTATGGGAGTTTTGATAGGAGACGGATGGGAGGATTACTGTTAGAACTTTGAAGATCCGGGTTCCAATCCTTGCTACTGACAAGTCTTTATAAGGACGAAGTTTGCTTCGGCTAATCAATAGAACATTGAGAGACTTAGGGCTTTTTTAACATCGTAGACATGAAAACAAATCCCTTGCGATGATTATTTGAGAAGATAAACGTCATTAACTGAGTATTCTATTAGACCATATTTGTATTACAATTTTTTAGAATTATTTCTTCCTTTTCGATTAGATTCTCAAAATTTTATTTTCATAAAAGAACAAGTAAATTTAGGAGAAAAAAATAATTAAAAATTCTCATTACCTGTGCAATTCGAGTTCATTGTTGCAAGAAAATTGATCGAAAGCAATGGAATATTGCATATGAAAGTAAGATGAGCATAACTCAAGTTAAGCTTTGCTCAGTCAACTGGAACCTTGATAATGTGTCATTTTGAGCAGAGAGCATGAATGAAAAAAGAGATGTATATGGAGTAAAGAAGAGAGATAACAAAAAACAATTATTCGACTGATTTATCGATCCCAATCAGATTAAGATTTTGTAATTTTCCCAATTTTACATGTGAATGAATTTTCAAAAAAAAATTTATGAACACGGAGGCTTTATGAAATAAAATGATTCAATTTGAGAGTTTTTAGAATAAAAATTTTTAATTTCGAGTTAGCGCGTTTTTCCATTTTTTTAAACTTGAAGACAAAATTTTTAGTTGATCTCAAGATGTGAAAGGAACCAAAAATTATTTTTCAGGATCACCAACGGATAAAGAAACAAACACAAGTTTTTAATCTATGAGATCAAAAGTTTACTGGGCTCTCTAGTATTCAAAAATTTTTGATTTGTTGACGAAAATATTGAGAATTTTGTAAAATTCATAAATTTCCATCTTCATATTAACTAGCTTTAGGTTTACTTATAGTTTTACATAGTGATACCCCAAACTGCTAAAACCTATTAAATTATTTCAGTTCTTTGATTGGCTTATTAGTGCAAATCATGAGAGATAACAGTATTTTTATGAAAAAATTTGCGCAAATTTATTCGAGTAAAAATTGTTTCCTACTAAAAACTCAATTTAACAATACAAAGATCTTTTTGGATTATAAAGCCATTTTCTTCTCAATCAAATTTGCCTAACTAATTTTTCGACATTTTCATAATTTTAAGAAAATATCTCGTCAACTTTTTCATTTGTTAAGGACGAAGGAGAGAATGTCTATTTAAGCTTTCAATAAGCTCTTATGTTTGACTTTACGATCTAAATAATCCATTATTTTCTAGAAAACGCTTTGATCTAAATGAACAACCATATAGATGCCAAATTTGAAAAATAAATAAAAAACATAAATAACTTCATCTGATGTAAAGTAAGATTTTCCTTTTGCTTCTGAACTAAAAGTAGATAAATCTAACAATATCTGTAATTTGGGCTATAAATATATATATATGGTACTCTGGTGAATGTAAAAGAGATATTATTGTTCCAAAACTATTTTCCATTCGATATATACAGAGTGAAATAGTATCTGCTAAAATAACGCAGGCAATCAAAGGGTATCCTTTGCTTTCTCCTTTTGGTTCTGTTATCGTTATTAATATAGGGGGTGGGGAAGAGATGGAAATATTTCCATCAGATTTCACAAAATCGACATGTTTTTTTTAACCCAATTTCCATCATCTGAGAGGAGACATACATTTGTGGAAATAGTTTGCTTCTACCTGATTTAATTACACGTAATAATTAAGAATACACCCATGTGCTAAACTATTCAGACGCGAGGAGTTGATTCAACAGAAAAAAAGATAACTTTAATATGAAAGACTGAAACTTGTTTTTAATCCTATCTCTGTTCTCTCAAGATAACTAGGAAATTATGTGAATTGAGGTATTAATCGAGGTAAAACTATAGAACTAAAAGGATGTAATCAATTTTTTTCAAAACTTTCACTATTATTTTGTAATGAAATTTCAATATCTCGATCATAATTGTTGTTTTCAAATTGTTTTCAATCTTTTAATAAATAAAAATCAGTTGTATTCTATTATATTTCTCAACATTACAATTGAATTGTAGTGTGAAATGGGAAAATCTATAATTTTTAAATATAAATAATTAAAAATTAATTTGAACGATTATTCAATTTATGATATGGCCACATATTATCCGTAGAGTGTGCGTTAGTTGGGAAACGGAGAAGACTGACTATACACACTCATATGCTCAACTGAGCAATAAACGATGAAAATATAACCTTCATTTTCATTAAACATTTCATAGAAAAGACTGAAATGTGGATAGATACGAGAGTTGACCAAAGAGTGATGAGAGTCCCCCATCTTATGCGCATAATACGAAATCAATTTTTTTCCAATAAAATGAGGATAGTAAAATTTGAAGAATATAATAATAATATAATTCAAGCACCATAAACACCAAAACTCTTTGATAAAATAAGTAATCTCTTTATTGATTAGGTGAAAGTTTAATATTTAAAGCAATACAAGTATGAACAAAGACAAATTTTCATTAAAGTCATAGTGAGTTTCAATAGACTAGAATGAATTTTTTTTTCTTCGAACAAATCACGAGAGTACCAACTTTTCTGATAAAATTTAGTACTCAGATCATTTTTGCATATTTTTAGAGCGTGAAAGTTATCCTCTATTATGGAATAGCCCATTTTTTCCCACAATATCCAACAGACATGATAAAACAACAAAATTCGACATGAAGGTCCTCTTGATGATAAGATTACTACTTTTGAAATTTAAAAATCATTAAATGGCAAAGATAATGACAAGGATTTTAGTGATTTGAAAAATTCCAAATTTTTAAAACTGAATGACATAATTGTGAAGCATTTCCGACACACGCTCCAATACAAAATAATGCTCAGAATTGATAGTTCTATCAGAAAAATAGGTAGGTTGGAAATTTCACCCTACCCTAGGGAGGAACAAGGTTGAGATTATTTTAATTGATCTTAGTATTTATTGTTTCTAATTGCTTCTCAGTAGATAGAGTATGGATTGAATGACTATTCTTAAATATCCATAAGATGAAAATAGTCAAATTTGCAAAGTTTTCTTAATTCACACTAGGAGTTATTAAACAATTATTGCAATACTAGATGGAATTTGACCAAAACTTTAAGCTAATAAGTCTGTAAATTTTTCATAAAGTACCATTTTAAAAATTAAAAAAAAATCTGTTTAATACTACGAGTAGTTCTGGCAAAACTTATTTCATGAGACCTTTCCACTATCTGAAATAATTATAACTACTGAGTTCTTCAATTTAAAGAGATTTTTTTCAGATTTCTAGTGAAAATGAACAACGATTTATAATTATTGAGGGATCAAAAGTGAGCTATTCGATAAATTTGATTGTTACTTGTTCCAACTAGGGTTTACTTAAGTTTAGATTTAAAAAATCATCTAATTTTACGAAGGATAAAGGATTATCTAATTCACAGTATTATAAGATACACAGTTGAAAACGTAAAAGTGAGACCATGTTTATTGAGAGATATTTCCTCTCTTTTTTCAGACTATAAAATATAAAAAAGCTCACAATGAAGAAGGTGACAGATACATAAATTCAATTCATGAATAATTTTTTTAAGGATTAAGTTCTTACAGAAATATCATAGAAATGATGGACTTAAACAAATGCCTTATCGCGTGAATAGGAAAGATATACATACATATATATTTTCCCTTATATAACAGTTAAGTGTGTCTATATATATATTTATCTATTTATTTATGGTTGATCTTTTTTCCTTTCTTTTCAAAGTATATTAACTTCCAACTGTGGAAAAGTAGAAAAAACGAATTGAATTTTGTTTTAATTTCTCATCATTTATCGAGAGAAAGAGAGGGAAAGACAAAGTCAAATACACGGCTAACATGCAAAGGGAACGTTGAGATGGAAGAAGGATTCTTTACTTCATCTCTTTGTCTTCCAACTCAAATAAATATAATTTTCACCTCACTGAATTATTCATTTTTGGCTTAATTTCAAAACAAATGGTAGAAAAATAGAGGCAACAGATGAATGGATTGAGCAATAATCTGTTTGAGAGTTTGAATTCAAAGCTTTTTTTGCTGGAATTCACAGATGAAAAAAATAAGACGTGTAAATAACAAAGTGCTTCGGAATTGTTTAAAAAATGATGAATTGTCTTATTCAAATGAAACCGCTAATAATTTATTTTAATTTTATGAGCACCTTTCTGAATTATATATTTTTTATAATGTTTGTGGTAAAACAAAATCTAGGCAATTTAAAAGATTTTTTGAAATTAATCTTTTCAATATAAAGCTAGTTGACATGAAGAAGAGAATTTCCTAATTTTACAAAAAACTCAATATTTTTATCCAGAAAGTCAGGAAAAAATTTATTTTTTGGATTCCACTATGAAATGAGCTGATTAGTTTTGAATACAAAAAAAATTTAATCTGACCTAAATTTGAGCCGTATTTTGACTTTCGGAAATGTTTCAAATTTCCACTTTTTTAACTTTCAAATCCAAAATTTTTTATCGATTTCAAAGATTTGAAGCAGTTAAATATCGATGTTCGGGATCAAAATTAGACGAAGATTTCGAATTTGGCCGTAGAATTTGAGAAAAAATTACTCTTTCCAAGAAAAAGTTCAATCTCTATATTTTGGATGATTTTCCCTCGTGATTATCGAAAAATTCAAATGGTTCGATTTCCCACCGTAATGACGAATTTCTGTGAATTCCTGCAGGCGAATTCGAAATCTTGTGCTATACTAATTCAAAAAATTAATTTTTTCAAAATGTTATTTTTAAAACCTACTTTCCAGGGTCATAGGTAAAAAGTAAGATAATTTTTATCGAATAATCATTCCTGTATAATGGGTAATTTTTTCGCATCAAAACAACCGTAATGACGAATTTCTGTGAATTCCTGCACGTGAATTCAAAATCTTCGTCTAATTTTGATCCTGAACATCGATATTTAACTGCTTCAGATCTTTGAAATTGATAAAAATTTTGGATTTAAAAGTTGAAAAAGTGGAAATTTGAAACATTTCCGAAAGTCAAAATACGGCTCAATTTTGGTCGGATTAAATTTTTTTCAGAAATTTTTTTTGTATTTAAAACTAATCAGCTCATTTCATAGTGGAATCCAAAAAATAAATTTTTCCTGACTTTCTGGATAAAAATATTGAGTTTTTGTAAAATTAGGAAATTCTCATCTTCATGTCAATTAGGTTTATGTAATTTTTATCGGGAAATTTAAAGTTGGTTTAGTTCTCGAAAAATTGTTATTCCCTACAATATTTTTAGATCAATGATATGAAAAAAAGATCGTTCATCAAGCTGAATTCTACGATTTTCATATTATTAGTAAGCCAAAATTACCTTTTTACAATTATTTAGTGGTAGATCATCTTGAGGGGATAGTATTTAAATTATAATTTAATTGCCAGAATAAGTGTCTAAATTTTTATTCAATGTTTTTATATTTACAAAAGAGAGCATCATTTTTTTGAAATTAATTCTAAAACGCAATATATTCTACAAAAATCTAAAAGAAAATTTCCACTAATAAAAGTATTTTGTCTAATTCATGCTTTCATTCATCAATATGATTAAAACAATGAGAATTCAGAAATGAAAATTGATAAAAATTCTGGCTTGGAAAAAGCTTAATAACCTCGGAACTACTAATCCTACGCTAATAAAAAGGGAACCATTCGAAAATTAAATTTTACATTGGAATGCTTTTAAAAATTTCAAATTTTATCAAATCTACACGTCAAAAAAGGAAGAAAAACACTCAAAAATATGTATTTTTTAAAGGATTTTTCAATTTTTTCTAACTTGACGCGCGTTCTAAAAAGCTTTGCGAGAGTGTTAAATTCGCGTATTACCCATCAATTAACGCAAAATTTTACGCTCTTTTTAATGGGGATAAAATCAATTTTTAGCGGCCAAAATATTAACGCTAGCGAAATTCTGAAAGCAGATCTGAAATCAGAACAAAATTTAATTCCAGAAAAGTTAAACACGATTAAGATCTTATAGAATATTTTTCCAAATCACTACCCGTGTTATCCTTGTTAACTTGTGATTCAGTATCATTAGGAAAATATCTACAATTTGGAAAATCTTCACTTGATTTAGGGTTTTGATTGATTTGTGTAATAGCATAATTTAGCATCTAAAAATGGGTGAAAATTGTTATTGTAATTTTGATAGGAAAAAGATTATGTAAATTTTTTTAAAATTTCATACATGAAAAGAGTCATTTTCTTGGCAAATTATTGAGTTCTACTCCATAGACAATGATCTACGGCACAAGATACAGCATACGCTAGCATAATTTTATTATTCTAAAATTAAAAAATAAATTCTTTATAATTTTTACTTGCGAAAAGATTCCGGAATTAAAGCAGAAAAATGCTGAAAATTTTCAAATTAAAAAATATCAAATCCCAGGATGTCGCATACTAACGAGTCTAAAAGAGGACGAAACGCGCGTATATGTCTACCATATATGTATACTTGGGTTATTTCTAAAAGCTATCTGAGTTTCTTTCGTACCAGTCTCGGTGGGATCCATTAATAAGCTGTAACATTCAGCAACATGGGCTAATCCATTACCAAATAAGACGTTCCTGTGGCATATACTTACCCAAGCACCTAGAACGAAATATTTCTAGCTGACCTTTGTAGGTAATAGGTACTGAAATACAGTATAATTTTTAGAATTTCGTCTTCATTGAGATTTCCTTTCGTTCGTGTGTCAATTTTTTGATAGAACAAGGTTTTTAGATTTGATTTTTGGTTTTTATCTCTATCAAGATGATCAAATTTCCAGAATTGAAATTACTAGATGTAAATTAAGTAAATCTTAACTTATGATTAACTCATTTTTTATGATTTGAATTGAATTTATCTCTTTTAAATTCGAAAAAAAAATCCAAGCAAACGATTTTTCAAGGAAATCAATGAAACCATTTAAACAATTAAAGCTAACGATTTAATTAGACAAATAATATTTTTATTAATCTTATTAAATGTTTGAGACTTTCTTATGAAAATATTCCAAATTCTAGTAGAGATCAATAGTAATCTGGGATTATCTACCATTTCAGTCCAGAGATATAAAAAATAATAATTCCAAATTTAATAGCTAGTAGAGGATTAAGCAAGCTTTCATTCTCATACCATCAATTTCATCTTTCACATTGTTAATACAACTCCTTTTTTCCTAAATGAAAGAAACATGTCAGACAATACGCAGTCAAGATTTAGTGCTCTCTCCATAATACTGAAGCCTAAATAGGAATTTACCAAAACCAAGAAAGTTTTTAATTCCATATTATCTGTTGCTATACTATAAGACTTGAAGAGAATTCAATAATCTTTTTTAGAACAAAAAGATGAGCACAAATTTTATGGAAAAGTAATCAATTGAGGGAAATTAAAAAATACTGCACAGTTTGATCTCTCCAAAAGAAAAATACTAATGAGAAAATCTAAAGAGCAGTTCTCATGAATTATTAAAAACAAAAACTCTTTCCATCTCTCATCTATTTTTTTCAAAAAACTTGATCTACTCCTTCACTCATCCCCTCAGATCAGTAATGGGAAGAAATAGAAACTAGTTTGAATCATAGTATTATTATAAGAAAGAGAAAAGGATCAGCCTTGATCTATTGGGGGGAGGGGGTTAAAAGTGAAACTTTTACCAGTGCTCATCTGTCTGAATAATAATAATGAAAATTAAAAATATTGACTTGGTAATCAATACAAATGTATTTTAATGTAACTGTTCATATGGAAATTTTATTGTGTTATTACTTATTTTTTCTTGGAGAGATTATAATTTTATTTTAATCTGGTAGGGAAATGAAAACATGCTTTGCAATTGTTTATACGTGTCTTTCTTTTCATTTTTTTCCTTGGGAAAGAAAAAAAAACCTTCAAGATTTCAAATAGACATCACCCCTATCATTTTTGATGATCATATTTCTAGTTTTTGTTAACTCTATCCCCCACCTATTTTTTTTAATAAACAAATTGTTTAGCAAATTCCGCTCTTAGCCATTGAGACATATTTTCAACATATGCAAATCGTAAAATGGACAATTTCCACTAACACAAAATGTGCACTGAATTTTAAATGTAGCAAATAAAAAGATTCGATAATAAAAAAAACAAGGAATTTTTTTTCAAGTTCAAGAAAACTCACGCATTCGATTCATGTATTTCTTCTCCTTTCGTCAGATAAATCCAAGGGTTAATTTAATTCTAATAATAAAAGGATATGATAAAGTTATCAACTTTAAGCACCAATCTCTTGGATGTCGAGTCTGCGAAAAGTATTTAAATACAACTGAATAAAATCCAGGGAAATTCTCAATTTCCTTCGGGCCATCATCGTCCTCATCATTGTCATCGGCATTCTCAGAGTTGCCATAGTCCATCTCCTTATTCTCACAGAGTTGGCTTTGTTTTTGATTTTGCATGAGTAGCTTAAAGTTTTCATCACGATTCGGTAAATCAATTAGGGACGAGCGCTTAATATAGTTTCTATCAAGATTTATAGATTTGTTCTCTTCGTGGAATACAGCCGCCTGGGCCTCATCAATTGATTGGGACTTTTTCTGTTCAAATTCACGACGATATCGCTTATAAACTAATGGTGATGCTATTGGTGTTATGGACGGCGAAACCCAGGGTGAGGCCGAGAGGATATTCCCAGTAACACCACGAGGTTCATGTTCTTGAGCTCTTGAACCATTATGACTAATGAATGACATTTGTTGGATGATATTCTATTAATTTTGTTATAATCCAGAAATATTTAGTTTGATTTTCATTGCTGCTTGAAAAGATTGATTGCATTTTATATGTAATCCAAAATAGCTTGATTTTGATTAGTAATAATTTATTACTAATAAACTAGACAAAAGGTTTTAAATTTCTTGATTTTGACATGGCTTTTTCCTTTCCTCTAGAATTGTAAATTGATCAACATTCTTTTCTTTTATGCACACAAAATGCACGTATTTAGTTTAATTTGTAATATCCTTGATATAATTCTGTTGCGATATTTGAGCTTGGCGTAGCTTATATTAAATTTTAAAGGCTCAGTAATATATTAACTTTATTCTCTAGTTTGTTAAAATCACCCTTCTTTTTGCACAAACAAGAAAATTATACATTAACCAATTGGGATACTTTTTAAAGAGGAAACAATCAGGCAACTTTTTATTGTACATTCACAAGACGACCAATCAAAATGAAGGTATACTTAATTTTATATCAATTCATTCAGTACATTATAGAGGAATTATTTTGAAATAATTTCTTGAAATGTTACGAGTAGCATATATAAAGCTATGTAATCTGAAGATGGGAATTTATGAAAATCTCAATTTTTTTAATTAAAACTGAGAAATTCAGTAAAATTTATGAAGAAAAAAAAGTTATAAAGATCAATTTTTCAAATTTTGATGATCCAATGACAGTTTCTATGGTGCCAATCGGTTTGTAATCTTAAAAATCAACTTTTGATCCCTTTCTTACTTAGAAATCAAAAGAATCGGAACTCGGTGCTAACTCGAGATTCATTTTAATATGACAATTTGTTGATTTTTTTGGAAACCGATTCAAAAGGCAAATAATTTTGAAGAAAATTCTTTTGGAAAAAATTGAAAACATTTCATATTTCGAGTTGGCGCGATTTTATTTAAACTTTGAGTTGAAATCTTTTTAGTGATTTCAAGGTGTGAGATCACTTTCAGGATCTTGAAGAAAAAAGGATGCCGAAAAGTGAGGAATAAGCGCTATATTTCAAGCATACTCATCGGCCTCTTACATGCCAAATATATAGCAAAAATACAACGAATAAATATGATAAATTAAAATTTTAACAAAAGAATTATATTTTAAAGAGATATGTACATTTCGCCAGGTCTCGTCAGTCTCAATTCCTGGTTCAATATTTAATAAAATTGTTATAATGAATTGTCTATGAATGAAATTGTGAAATTTTCTCTTGAGTAACTCCAATTGATGAAAAACCAAAAAACTTTTCTAGTATTCAGGTAGAAAAGAAAAATTAAAAATCAATTGGGCCATGGTAGTTCTAAATTGTGTGTGTAGTTCTTTTGAATACACAGATTTGGATCTTCCCTCATAATGTAAAACTTTTCTCTGATTTTGAGGTCCGTCAGTTGATCGCTTGAATTTTTAAATATAATTCTGAAGTTGCTTTCGTTCGCCTCACACCCGCATCTATCAATGTGTTTCCTAATTGACGAACTATTCTTGTTCAAATGTTCATTGATCCTAATCGCTAACCTTCTCTGCGTTCGACCTATATACCTAGCTTCACATGATGCTTCGAAGCGATAAATGAGATTTGACTGTTCAGCTTTTCTTTGAGTTGAAATCTGAATAGATAGATTAGATGATAAAATCTGATTGGCTCTCATATGTTGGTTATGGGCTGGGTGACATCAATGGGGCAAAAATGTCAAACATGGGTCGAGGTTATGTGTGAAAGGTAGTATTTCCCACCTTTGGGTAGGATATGTACATTAATGAATCTTTTACAGTAATAAAACTTGGTATGATATAATCTTTGTAATCCTTTGGCACAGGTTCTACTGGCTAAACTATTTTGTAATTTTGTTATTGTTGTTTACCCCGTTTGAAACTTCTAGGCCAGTTTAGACCCAATGATTTGACTTTTTTTTTTCTTTTTACTATTTTTCTTCAATATGCCCTCAACCTTTGCACAGCTAACAGAAGACATTAAGAATTATGTTTCTACAATAATCTTCGGGATCATCATTAGACAAAGAAACGAGTTATCACTACTAAATTTTTGAAAGAACTATCACTTAGTAGACTTTCATACGGTGTTTCCTAAAATCTCAACAACCAATTTTTTTTATTGTCTAATGGTGCTCCCTCTTACACCGTGAAATCAACAAGAATTGACTTATTTTCAATTAATTTTACTTTTTATTAATTTGCTGGCCTGTCTTAAATATAATAGTGATCGTTCACAAGGAACGTGACAATTTTTTCTCTATTTTCTTTCTCAACAAAAATTTATTTTGTAAACGTTTTTCCAAGTATAATTAAATAACTTGACTCAAGAGTAAATATTATATTCGTTAGATGGCATACTTTTTAGAGCAACATTTTAACTCAAAGACACAATAGAAGTATAATAAATCTTATCTACTCTTTCATCGTCTTTGAGAGGGGGAAGGAAGTTCTTTTTGTTATCACTTCCTTGATAACTAGGGTATAATCATTGTAATTATTGAAATTCCCTGAAAATATATGAATTGATCTTTCATATTATTATTCGATTTTTCTTGTAAGTAGTTTGTGTCGGAATTTTTGGTGAATTAACGATTGAAATAATACCTTAACCCTTCAAGTCCCACAGTGACTTTAAAGTCACTGGCTTTGTTGAAGCTCTATTGAATTCAAATTTACATTTATCGACATAAGGCATTTTTCAATCAAGAGATTATAAAATAAGCTTTGAATTTATATATTTTTCAACTCTATTTGGATAAGATTATTTTTGGTTTGAAAAATTTTCGATCAGTAATTATAGCACAAATCCTTCATAAAATTTTTTAAATGAAATAGAATAACTTATTTTGAATAAAATGAACAACTAAGTACCAATGATGAAGAACTGAATATCCAGCCATTTGAAGAAAAAGTAAATGAATATGATCCTTAACAATCGAATTTGGAGACCATCAAAGCTTGCTGTTCCTGATTCTGAATATTTGAAGAAGAAAAAGATACGGTCTATTCAATGAGATTCGTTTTGATTGTTTTTGAATTATTTCTAAAAGGAGGATATTACATATTACAACGTCCTTGAGTGCTTGCCCAGCGAGCATACGACCTGAGGTTCGATTCTCAGAAGGCTTACTGAAGATCATTCATGAGGGTCAAACTATAGTACAAGTTCTCGCTTGGTCTTTGGATGTGTGAAATTCATTGTAAGTTTCATTGAGTTAGTCATTTGAGGTTCAATTAGAGCTACAGTAAGATAATATCAACTGTTTGTGAGAAATATACAATTTTATAAAAGATAGAAACTGCTATTCATAGTAGTGATCCATTACTAATGAATAAAATTCTATTTATGAAAGTATTATTTAATAGTGGTTCATGACTAATGATTCATTAGATTTCAAAAAAATTTAATCTTAAATTTGATTCTTTATTTTTATGTTATTTTCCTTCAATTCTGTTGAAAAATTAATGGTCTCTTGGTTTCAGCATATGCGAAGACTATTTCCAGAATAGCTTTACCCATACATCTATGCTATCATCCCCAGGATTTTTGTATAAAACGGGAAAATTTGAAATTGAAGCTGTGTGGTTTTCCTGCTTTGTCTTCAATTTCATTTTTCCTATATCTCATAAAATTAGCTTAGTAATTGGTCTAGGGAAGAGGATAAGAAGAATCGCAAGTCCTGAGGAATGGACAAATGAAATAGAGAATTCGAAGTCATGTTTGATGAAAAATGGTTATCCGGCCAAATTTGTGAACAAATTCATCAATCAACCTATGGTTAGAGATGAGGTTTTCGAAGCAGAAGAGGTGGATAAAATTACTATTTTCATGAAGCTTAACTTCAAAGGAGATGGTTTCAGTAATGATATAAGAAAAAGACTTAATAATCTCATAGATCAAAATTATAATAATATACAATTGAAAATTGTATTTAAAACTCAAAGATTATTCAGTTTGATTCATAAGGATTTACTAAAACCTGAAGAAAAGACTCTTTTAATTTACAAATTCCAATGTGACTGTGGAGCTTCTTATATAGGTCGTACAATTAGGAAATTATCAACAAGATCAAATGATCACCTCAAGAAGGATACAACTGTGACCAGACACATCAAACAGGAGAATCATGAAGCTTCAATTTCCAATTTCTCAATTTTATATAAAAATGCGGGTGATGACAGCACGGATTTATGGGTGAAGGAAAAATTCTTCATCAATCACTTTAAGCCAAATCTGTGTGTTCAAAAAAACTACTCTTATAACCTTCAATTACCCTGGCCTATGTGAGCTTTTTCATCTTTCTCTCTACTGTTGCTATTTATTGGAGAGTTTTGGTGTTTTTTCAGCTCACATATAATCTAATTTTCAACTTTTACTATACTTCTTTCAAAATTTGTAAAATATTATTTTCAATGAGTTCTTAACTTTTATCATTATTTATGTGTCACTACTGATGAACCATAAAGAAATGTACATTTAGTGAATAAAATTACCTTTTCTTATATACCTACAAATTATAATAAAAGGAAAAGTAAAATTGCTAGGAATGCTATACTGATTTAAAAGCAAAAAGTCATAACTTTATTGTCTTTACATTTAAAGAGTTAATTCTTCCGAATTTATCATGCTCTAATAAATTGGGATTATGTTGTAAAAATTCTTACTCAAAAAAATATATCATGGGACTTGAAGGGTTAAAAACAAAACATTATTAATAGGGAAATTGCTTTGTACCATGATGGAATCTGAAATTTTCAATCCCCTGAAGGTACTTGACTATCTCAGTACCGAAACGAAGAGGCTTTGGAAAAAGGTCGGTTATATTCCAATTAAATCTACTTTTACTAATTTTTATTTAAACATAAAGGCTTTTCCCCACAGTGGGTCAGGAGGCTGGCTTTTGTGGTAAAATTTTTTCTAAAATATGTCTCTAAAATAAATAAAGGCTATAATCTCAGGAACTCCTGTTATGAAAAACTTCTTGGCTCCACAATCTAAGCTTTTAGAAAAAAAATTCTCCCTCCAAGAATGTGACAATCTTAATGATCTCAAATCTATAATTGCTCATATAAGATCAAAATCCCTCTTTACCCCCACCTTCATTAATCTTATCTTTTTGATCGAATATTTAATTTGAAAATATCATTGAATTTCAGTATCTGACTTTTCGACTGCTCCTAACTCAAGTAAAGGAAATAGTGAAGTTTGACAATTATGAACCTACAATGCCAATTGTCCAAGGATGAGGTTTTATTTCAACCTGCTGTAAACATCTATTTTGTAATAATGTTTATTTTATAAATAATGATTTAATTTTGACTTAACCCTTTCGGTGCTGAGACTATTTCACAATTTTTATAAAAACCAAAATTTAGCTATGAAGATACCAAGTTATTTGGCCAAAAATATTACTTATGCAAGTTCACATTGTGGGCTTCAATTTAAACTTTAATTGATCCAGAAACCTATCAAACTGGTAGAGTTATAGAGGTTAAAAAAAAATTGGAAAATGGACATATATGTCCATCAGCATCGAAAGGGTTAATAAAATGTATACACTAAACTTCCTAGAAAATGTATTATCCGAAAAATAATCGATCGAAATATTTCTACCTGATTACTCATGAGTACGACCATTAATTTTCGAAAATATTTTCAGCACCTCGTGTGTTCTGAAGCGCCAAATAAGGTTTGAACTCCACAATAAAATAATAAAAATTTGTAGTTTAGCTAATATCACTTTGCTCTTGCCTCTAAACCTTTTTCCATTAATCTAGCTCCATTATTAAGCGAAATATATTTTTTCGTTCTACATCAATAAAAATAACTTCATCCGATGCAGAATGAAAAGTTGTTTCACTTGCCTAAATTTTATGCATCAATATCATAATCGGTGAAAACTAGACGAGTTCAAAGTTGATATGATCGGGATTTTCGTTTTCGAATGAAAATCGATAAAATTCCTTTTTAATCTGACTTTAATTATGGACCCCTGTTTTTTCTTACCGATGACGTCATATCATGTAAGCTTTGCCATGTTGGGAGACCCCCGTTCTTATTTCATTTTAACGTTGAGGTTAAAAAGGTTGGTGTGAAGATAGGGATCTGCTAACATTATAACTATTCAACATCCTTCATTATTAGAATAAGAACGGGGATCTCCCAACATGGCAAAGCTTACATGATATGACGTCATCGGTAAGAAAAAACAGGGGTCCATAATTAAAGTTAGATTAAAAAGGAATTTTATCGATTTTCATTCGAAAACGAAAATCCCGATCATATCAACTTTGAACTTGTCTAGTTTTCACCGATTATGATATTGATGCATAAAATTTAGGCAAGTGAAACAACTTTTCATTCTGCATCGGATGAAGTTATTTTTATTGATGTAGAACGAAAAAATATATTTCGCTTAATAATGGAGCTAGATTAATGGAAAAAGGTTTAGAGGCAAGAGCAAAGTGATATTAGCTAAACTACAAATTTTTATTATTTTATTGTGGAGTTCAAACCTTATTTGGCGCTTCAGAACACACGAGGTGCTGAAAATATTTTCGAAAATTAATGGTCGTACTCATGAGTAATCAGGTAGAAATATTTCGATCGATTATTTTTCGGATAATACATTTTCTAGGAAGTTTAGTGTAATTTCAAAGAAAAAAAATTATTTTTTAATTCATTAGATCTAAAAATAAATTTTCATCATATACAGTAGATAAATCGTTCTTAAATCGTATTCATCTTCACTAATTTCAGATTGATTAAGGCTTATTCATCTTCCATAAAAATTCAAGAATCTGCTTCAAAATCTAAATCTTCATCATTATTGAGTTGTTGATGAAAAAATCAAATTTTTAATTAACTCCCAAATTCATATCAAGCAAGTTTAGATTGAGATTACACTTATTTGCATTTGAGAACAGTTCAGCTATGAGGAAAGAATCATCTAGCAATGAGAATCAGATAACAATGCAAAAATACCACGAGTTACCATTGGTTACTAATCGATAAAAAGATCAACCTTGATTGAAAAAACTGAATATCTTCCACATGCAAACTGAGAAAAAATTTTCCCTCATCAAGATTTCAACACTACTGACATGATAAAATGTTTTTCGATTTCAAAGATTTGAAGCAGCTAAATCCTGATTTCTGGGATTAAATTAGACATTCTATTCGAATTCGCGTACAGAAGTTCACAGAAATTAAACCATTTGAATTTTTCAATTATCACGAAGAAAAACTATCCAAAATTTTGACGTCCAAATTCGAAATCTTCGTCTTATATCAACATTCAGCTGCTTAAAATTATTATTCCTTGAATTCCATGATGAAATGTGCCAACAATAATTTTAGGGTTAATTACAAAAAGTCTAACAAAAAAAAGTCCTATTTTACAATTGGTCCAAGTCATTTTTACAAAAAGTCTAAGATCTATTCGGTATATTATCAAATGGCCTAAGTCTGTTTACAGAAAGTAAAAGTGATATATGCGGGTATAATCATTTGGCCTAACAAATTTACACGTTCTATAACTTTGCATAAAATATTTATCAATCGGCATAAGTTTTTTGACGCCAAGTCTAAGTTTACAATATGAAAAAGTGTAAATCAAATTTACTCCGGCTTCTGATAACATCCTTCCATTTTTCAAACATACATTAAATTTAAAATTTTAATTCTCTATTAAATGGTGTTCAAGCCATGGTTTTGTGTACAATATGTAAAAATTTGTTGATAATATGTTAAAATGAAGTAATTTCACGTAAAATCTAAATTAATTTTAGCAAAAATTACCTCTCTGAGACGAAAAATCTCTTCAGATAATTTCGTAAGAAAACCACTTGTAAATATTTATTTTGTCACGATGCTACTTGTAAGTATCATGGTTATAGGAATAAATTAAAAATGAGTGTGCACTAAGTGGAGGTACCAATGTATTCTGAAATAGGGAAGGATGCTATCAGTAGCCAAAATAAATCTTATTTACTATTTTTATCTTAAAACTTTCATTTTCTAAACTTAGACTTGGCGTCAAAAAACTTATGCCGATTGATAAATATTTTATGCAAAGTTATAGAACGTGTAAATTTGTTAGGCCAAATGATTATACCCGCATATATCACTTTTACTTTCTGTAAACAGACTTACACCGAATAGATCTTAGACTTTTCGTAAAAATGACTTAGACCAATTGTAAAATAGGACTTTTTGTAATTAACCCTAAAATTATTGTTGGCACATTTCATCATGGAATTCAAGGAATAAACTTTTCCCGGAGAAAAACATCAAGTTTTTTCTATAAAATTTGTGAATTCTCATCAAAATCCACAAAAAGTTATGATTTAAGCACTGTCAATAAGAGTCTCTTATCAACTGTTGGCAAATCTCTTAGAAATTATTTTTTTTAATTACAAACGAATGTAGAAAATTTATTCTGAATTGGAGGGGAAACGATAGTTAGAGCAAAAGCTTAATTATGGAAATAATAAATGTTTTTTTGGGTGGGGCCAGCTTGTGATTGATTGAATAGTGAGAATAAATTTCTAATAAAGCTAGTAGTTGATATGAAGATAAAAAATCTTTATCAATTGAAGTATTCTCATGACTTTGTAAAATGAACAATAAATGAAGCTTTTGAAATCGGTAGTAAAGCCTTTTGAGATAAAATTTACTATTTTTAGGAACAAATCTATTTCTTGAATTCAATGATGAGCTGTTTAAATTAAAAAATAACATTTCTGAATAAAATCACTCTGGCTGAAATCCGGCGGTTTATCGAATTTCAAAAATGCGCCGAATTTATACTATTTCCATGTTTGAGCTGTATTAGGAATCAACACAAAAATATTGAGTTTTTGGGAATTCTCATCTTCAACTAGAAATATTTCGTTCTAGATGCTTGGGTAAATATATGCCACAGGAACGTCTTATTTGGTAATGGATTAGCCCATGTTGCTGAATGTTACAGCTTACTAATGGATCCCACCGAGACTGGTACGAAAGAAACTCAGATAGCTTTTAGAAATAATCCAAGTACACATAAATGGTAGACATATACGCACGTTTCGTCCTTTTTCACCATCATCAGTATGCCACAACCTGGGATTTATACCTCGGACCTCTCGCATTGTAGACCAATGCTCAATCCACTTTTTAAGTATAGGTACTGCACTATTCATTAGTTGGCAAAACCCTAGGGGCACAAAAGAGCATATAGAAGTAATCCCAGTTGCATGGGATGTTGGACGAGTGGAAGTATAGGTGCTGCACTATTCATTAATTTTCATCTTCATTGCTTCAATTTTACTGGGTGAGTTCGAAATAGGAGCGTGTTCAACCTTTGAGCTAAAAATTTTGTCGGTTTCTCGGGATAAAATACTGTTATATGTGCTCAACATTTAGACAAAGAAGTGTCATTATTTTGCAAACTCTCTACCCTTCTAACTCTGGAAAACATAAGGTGTTATTTTGTTCAGACTGTTCAATTTTTCACAATAATAGCTCTAATTAGGATATATTTACTTTGGAACTTCTGAAATAAAAGTCTTTGAACTCTTTTTCTAACGTGAACGGTTCTTATTTTTAAAAATGGAATGAATTTGAAACAAGAACATTTGCAGAACGAGCACTATATAACTAAGTAATGTTTAAATTTTTCAAATTTCCGTCAGGTTCTAATGAAAACTAGCTTTATTATTAGATTTTAAGAATCGATTTGATTTTCAGATAAAATAAAAACAGAATCTTGAATTTTCTATAATAATAAGCACTTCATTTTGTTAAACACTGTTCTAATAAACTAAAATATTTATTATGCTCATAAATATATTATATATATCATGCAACTGGATTGAAAATTCCTCTTTGGAGTCTATGTTTGAACCGTTTCATTGCACTCTCTTCTCTCTGACAACTTTGGTTCAACCTTGCAGATAGCCTCAGGTATCTGAGAGCACTTAGGAAGTCATAGATGCTTAGTTTTTCTTTGAGTAGCGTGAAATTACATGCATCGGTTACAGAATCAGCATTGTCTAATAGAATAGCCGATTCGGGGCATTTCTCACAACAAAGGTATACAAGCTTAACATCGTCTCTTTCTTCAACCAGTACTTCTTCAACTTTATCAGTTAAATTCAACTCTGTGATTTTAATTTTCGTTATAATGCCAAAACGGCCAACAATATTCAAGTCACATGTTTTCTTGTGTTCATCTTCATCAGGTTTGACCTCCAAAATTTCTACATCAGAATTGAAAAAACTTTTAATTTCATCGGAAGAACAATAACGATTCAGTAGAACCTTGTTTTTGCTATCCCCAAAAATGAGTTTCGAACGATATGCTGCAATAAAACGTGTATTTGGCTCAGTAACTGTTACTTTGATGGCTGTATTCGTTCCAGTGACCAGCAACCGTGATAGAACAATATGCGTTTTTGATTCCATAATATTCTGCCCATCACAAAGAACTCTTTTAGCATGTGAAAACTTGAATTCACCTGTGGGAACTGGTTTTGGGTCTGGTTTTTTCTGTTTACAGTAGTCCGTCTTTTGCTCAATCTCTCCAATTAAATCTCCTGACTCTGACAAAAGCTGGTGCTTGAAAATATCTTTCTTGGTTTTTATTCCGCTGACTGTTTTAGCGATTGCCTCTTCCAGTTTAACACTATGCTCAGCTTTGATTAGAGAATAATCTTCAGTTAAACTGTAAATGCCCTTTGTCTCTCTGTATTCAAACTTTTTATCAGAAAATTTAAGATCGGAAACACTCTCATATTTTTGGTCGTGTTTACGCTTCATGACAATATCACTACATCTCAGTTTGAGCTCTACTTCCTTTACAAAATCTTTAGTTTCTGCATTCTGCTTCTCTATGACGGCAGTAAAACGTGTCAGGAATCTAATGATAAAAATGTCCGTATAGTCATCATGGTTGGTTATGTCAACTTTACTCGTTTGATTCTTATTTTGATTGCTGATTAAACCTTGATTTGAGAAGGTCATTCCTTCAATTTCTACCAAATCTTTGATTAACCTTGAAATTATTTCTTGACTCAATTCCCTGATATTAGGCATTTCGCATTCTTCTGTAAAGCCATCCCCCTGTAATTGAAAAATTGTTTTAATTTCATTGATTTTTTTCTCTTCAAAATTGAGCACTTTTTCGAACTGATACTCATTTATTTGCTTAGCTTCGAATCTGATAGAAGTATTTTCAGTTTCTTTTATGCTATTGACTGAAAGAAGATTCTCAAGAATATTCGTCGTAAGCCTGCACTCCTTAACTGTTATTCTTTTGTAATCTGAAGGGTTCACAATGACCTTCAGAGCTGTATTTCTATCGAGGACATTAAGAATTCTTTCTTCTTTCTCTAATCTCGGATCATTTGCAGAAATTTCTCCAGCAATGTCTAGAGTTTTCTCGTAAATCTCTTCTGCCTTGACAAGAACGCCCCGGATAATATCTTTTTCATATTTCTGATCTTTCGATAAATAAAAAACTCTTGTTAAAATACAATTATCTTTTGGTTTATCTTTTGGAACTTCAGCTTTATTAAGTTCATTTTCTATTCGCACAAATATCGGCTCAACAAATTCAGTGATTTTATCATTACAATTTATTTTGACTCTTCGAACAATGACGAAGGCTTTATTTATTACATATAGATCTCTGCCGTCAACTTTCAGAACATGATTCAGTATACTACTGACATTGGGTCTAGTTACAATACAATGTTTCAGATCCTCACCTGATTTGTATTCATGTGTCGTTCTTACAAATGCGTCCGTTGATTGAATTTCAATGATTCTTCCGTTTTTAATGGCACTTCCAACTTCTCTTGGTAAAGGATCAAAATTTTGACAAAAATTGTTTTTCAATTCAATCACACCAAGTGTATTTACCAGACAAAAAGTTGAGAAATCCATGTCAGAGTCATCGAGACTGGTACCTGTCTGTTCTATGAAACCACCTCTGTGTTTAGTTATTAAATCTCGATTTGTTTCCGTTTTATCTATATCATAAAAGTTGAGTTTAGTTTCTGTAACAATAGTCTTTTTCTCTTCATCGTAAAATGACTCAAAAACTTCACCATTCGAAATAGGCCCATAGTTGTGATACCTTTTAATTGGTGAGCTCATAGAGAAATGTTCTCTGAGACACTTTAGAGTTCTTTTCTCTTTGCAGACAATACAATTATCCTTAATGCAATAGGATTTTATTTCATTTTTGATGACCTCTTCAAAATCGATTTCCCCAAGAGTTTGTCTTTCCATTTCGATTATTTTACTATTTGCAATTTGACTCTCACGAACATTAACTTTTTCATGAATATACTTATCAAGATTGGCTTCGTTAATAATCTTGAGGGAATCATCAATTATTTTTTCGACTTCTTTGTCAATATCATGAATTCTTTCTGATAGAAAATTTACAGAGATGATCTCGCCCTTGGTGAGTTCTTTTTCGAAAATATCTTTTGCCTTCTCAACTAGAGTGTCTCGGAATAATTTATCTTTTTCAATTGCTGAATCCATCATAATTATGAAAGTTTATAAAACTTTTCAGACAAAGCTTTTATTCTTCAGAAATGACTCGAAATTTAAATGTACGTAGAAATTATATAGTACAAAGCAGAAATAAGCAGTTACAATATTCTGGTTCTTATTATTATTTTCTTCTAGTTGATAGAAAATCAATTACCCTAACTAGTAATAATTATTAATTATAATTTGATTGCATGTCATTCTAACTACTTCTTATTAATTCATTTGTCCATTTCATTTTCAGAAATATCTTTCTTATGCATCATCCAGTATCATTTATCAATTTACCGAACAAAAGAACTTATTGGGCTAATCTATCGGGGAATTGCCCCCTCTTTTTTTGCAGTAATTTTTAAAGAGATTATGGGCTTTTTAACATCGATGAAATGAAAACGAATCCCTTGCGATGAGTTTTCATGTCATCGATAATAAAAAGACCAACACGATTCAAAGTAAACTTGGAGAGAAATAAGAGGGGGGAACTGTTATCTAATTGTTTTACAGCTTTCACTATAATTTTTATCATCTTCAGTTATTTCTTGAATTTAAAATTAATACTGTTCATAATTATTATTAAGAAATGGAACATTGCCATTCCCAAAAGTTTAGTTCAAAAATTCTCTTTTCTTTCTAAAAGTATTATGGAGTATATGATACATAAGATCAAAATGATAATTGGCAAAAAAGAGATGATTCTTTTGTGATGTTTGGCGGATAGGAGCAAATTTATTTCTTGAATTCCATGAGTTGTTAAAATGAAAATTCTTGGACCAAATTCGAATTATACCTTTAATGATGATCCCAAGTATCAGAATTGAAAAAATTTTGAGCTCAAACGTTGAAATAGTGGATATTTGGGCTACTTTTGGCATTCAAAAACGGTCTAATTCTGGCCAGACTGAATTCTTTTCATTTGGGTGCATTTCATCATAGAATTCGAGAAATAAATTTTTCCTGACTAACAGGAGAAAAGTTTTTTTGTGGATTTTAATGCCGAGCTTCCTCTTAAATATTTTCTGTGGATGAAGATATCTTGATGAAGAATTAGAGTGATTAAGCTTATATTTCACCGGATCTCATCAGACTATTACACCGGCTTGATATATATACTTAATTTTTGAGCATAAGCAAATTCCTCTTATTAGTTCAAAAAATGTTTTTGGGGGATGTAACATAGGGGGTGAGGGTTGCAAAATATTAAAAATTAAGTTTTTTGTAAAACTAGTGAATTCTCGTCATCAGGCCAACTAGGTTTATATTGTTTTAAATACGATTATCTATTTTAAATAATGAAATGGAAAAAATAAATAAGCCTTAAGGTACTAATTTCAAATTTTTTCAATGAACTTTACCGTTTTGAAAGTGCCTGGATAAAATTGGACTGACATGAACCCTTCCGGATCAAAACCAACGATTTTGAAGATCGCCAACCACAGCTAGTCAGAACTCAAACTTAAGAAGTCCAATAGTTTCATCGTATCTAAATTTTTTCATCTCAAAAGACATAGACTGATCAGAAATGACTCATTTTTATATTAGATTTTACGAAAAATATATTCCGAATAAACAAGAAAAATATGAACATTATTTAAATTTCGAATTTAATTTAATTCTTAATTTGAAGATAATTCTCTTCTAATTCGATTAGTACCACTTAATACTATTTGAATTCGTTAAGTATGAAAAATATCGAAAATATACTTGGAAATTTATAAATTGAGACACATTCATATCATAAAATGAACCTTGTGAGTTATTACAAAGATTTATTTTAAAGATTGAATACAATTATTTTGAAGAGAAGATGAATTATCTCAATTTTTGAGCATAAAATATTCCTGAGTACCGAATCTTCTTAAAAAATAAATAAAAGAATATAAATAATGTTCAATCAACTTCATCAATTTGGCGAATGTGAAATGTAATCATGAAAACTAGTGTCTGCAAGTAAACCGAGAATCATCTGGTTAATAAAGATGTGAATAAAATAAAGATTTAGTGTAGTCCAATTTAGATCTAATGTGAGTCATCACAATCAGACAATTCATATTTTAACTTAATAGCGTTGAAAGTAGATAATAAGTAATTAAAGCTAATTGATGTGAAGTTGGGAATCTATGATTTTTACAGAAATCTCGATATTCTCATCAAGAATTCGAAATTTTTCGGAATTCTGCTCATGTTGCCAAATTTAACAATTTGAAGAAAAATTAATTTTATGAAAAATATGGCCATTTTTCAAATTTTGATTTGGTGCCAAAATCCTATTTTTTAGAACTTTTGATTTGATTCCCCCAAAGAATCACTAAGACTTTCAGTGAAATCAATTAGTGGCATGGTTGTCTTTATTTCTTTTTTTTCTGCATGTATTCTGTACTCAATCCAACCATTTATTATACAGGCGTTCAGAAGCCAGAAAAAGAAGGCGTTGGTCCATTTTTTCGTTCTGTGGTTATTTGAATATTTTTCCATCAGCATATCAAAAAGATCTACTCCACCCATATTTTTGTTGTAATCGGAAACAACAGCCGGTGTTTCAATGGTCACTTTCTTCTTTTCTTTTTTAGAGTATCCCTGTACTGTAATTTGAGGCTCAATCGATATATGACGATATATGAAGAAGTTTGGAATCTAGCCATCTCGTGATGTAGATTGAATTTTCTTGGTCAAAATAAACTTCATGCGAACCTCTTTTCTTCGATAAGAATTCAGATTCTAGCACTTTAAAGCGATTTGCTCGGAAAGTCCCAGAAGAATGGATATTTCTTTCTAGAAGAATTTTTTGTAGAAGGGGATATGTGAAATAATTATCGAAGTAGGCTGTAACATTTCTATTTTTGGGAGGCGTGTCAAAACAATACTCTATTCGTAGTTTTTTCTGCAATAATTTCAGTTCCGTCGTTCATGAAGAAATTGTGTAAGAATCCACGTTTTGAGGCCCGGGCAAATAGTTTTAGTCCCCATTTATTTGGTTTATTGGGAAGATACCTTTTTAGATGAGTCTTTCCTTTGAATGGGATCATGATTTCATCAATGGATTGGCATTCTTCTGCAGGAAATCTCGAACAATTTGCTCTGAACATTTCTGAAATATCTCTGATTTTATATATGGGATCCTTAGCTGAAGGGGTTTTGGAACGATCAGCAAAATGCAGAAATGACATCCATTCCTTAAATTTGTTTCTACTGATTATTTGAGTAATACAATCCATTCGATACCGATCTTGCCAATGCTTATTATAGGTTAGAAATCTGAATATTCCCATTTTGATTATAATACTAATAAATTTTTTGAACTCTTCAACATTAGTGAGGAAAACTTTGTCTTTTTGAGAAGCATAAATAATTGACTGTTCAGTTATGAGGTTCATCATCTGTTCATTAAAATAATTATAAAAAATGAAATTCCTCATCTTCTTCAGAGGATGAGATACCACCTCCAATGTCGATTCCAAATTCATTATCTGAAACAACTTCACATTCTGATAAATTTTGATCAGGCAGAATAACTACATTATACTGCAGACCTCTGATTCATTTTGACACCATAAAATAAATTGAAGAAGTGTTATTGACACAATTGAATTCGTTAAAAAATATTATATTATGTATAATCTACATTATTCATGAAGAAATTTATAAGTAGTATTTAAGTAAAAATACTATATATTTTTATAACCCCTGAGGTCCATTGGTCCACATATGGGCCAACATATAAATATAAATAACTTTTTATGTATCTGCTTAATAGAGTAGAGATTTTGAATTTTTGATTTTTCATAAGACAACTAATGTTTATCGAGTGTTTCTTAAAGAAAAATTGAGATACGAAACCCTGAAAATTTTGATGGAAAAATGCATAATTTTGCTAAAAAATGCAGAAGCTAATGCGAATATCTAGATGATTAAAAAACATTTCTTTCTTGTACAATAATTGTTTTTCATTTTTTGAATTTAAATGTTTTTTCTATTTCGTTAGACTATCTTTTAATTTAACCAAAATATTTTGATTTGAACAGATATGGGCCACGGACCTGAAAGGGTTAAATTTGGCAACATGAGTAGGATTCCAAAAAATCTTCAAAAGATTCGAATTCTTGATGAGAATATCGAGATTTCTGTAAAAATCATAGATTCCCAACTTCATATCAACCAACTTTAGATTCATATTTAGAATTTCTGAGGTTATAATTATTCACTTGATCGAGTTTTCTTAAATTACGTGTTCCATTTAGTATGAAAGTGAATTAGAATTTTTCCGGTTTTCTAGAGGCACCAATTCTAATGCTAATCCTGTACTTTTTCATAGTTAACCATAGTTGGAGTGTCGTCTGAAGAGGAACGAGGAAATGAAGCTTTCTTAAAAGATAATTATTTACCAATCACACTCACTCTTGGACATCACCACTAGCCTAAAGTATGATTCTCGCTTCAGCAGCAATTGCAGTTGTAGTGAGATTCTAACGCATCTCTCAGCCAGTGCATGATATCCCTCCTTCACAATTGCTCTTTTTATTCATATTTTTCTCCCTTATTGTTTGTTCTCCTCACACTCCTTACTTCTATGTTTTGTGTATGTTTTTCAACTCTCACCCTCTCTCTCTCTCTCTAGATCTCTTTTTAGAGCATTTTGATTTTTTAATGAAAAAAAAAAATATTCGTTTGATTGATTTATCTCAAATGAGATTGATTTTTCGTCTTCATTTTGCTTCTTCTTCTTTCTAATTCTTCGTCTCATCAACATCCCCATTATGAAGTAGTAGCAGTACAGATAAAAAGGAGAAGAGAAAAGTTTAATTTTAATTTCCTAAAATAATTTCCTTCTCAGAATGTTTTTCTCTTACTCTCTCTTACATGAGCAGATGAACTTTTCGGAATTTGTAATAAGTCACTTTTTTATGATGCAAAAGTTATGATTAGGGCCACAAACTTGCATATTCCGAATTTTGATTTAAAGCTAGTTGACATGAAGATGAGAATTTACTAATTTTACAAAATATTTAGCGATTTCGATGATTCTAAGCAGTTAAGTGAGGATATTTAAGATCAACACTGAACGAAGAATTCGAATTTGGCCATAGAGATAGCAAAGAACTCACTGTTTCCGAGAAAAAGTTAAACTTCCAGATTTTGGATAATAAATGTTCGATTTCCCACAGTAATGACGAACTTCATTGAACTTCTAGAGGTGAATTCGAGTTCTTTGTCTAATTTTAATATCATCACTTAACTGCTTCGAATCATCGAAATCGATAAAAATTTTGGGTTCAAAAGTTGAAAAAGTGGAAATTCGGTGCATTTTCGATATTCGAAAAACGGCCTAATTTTGGTCAGATTGAATTTTTTCGAATATCCACATCTTATTAGTTTATTCCGTTTTAGAATACAAAAAATTATTTTTTTCTGTGAATCCGGAGAAAAATATTGAGTTTTTTGTAAAAATAGTAAATTTTCATCTTCATGTCAACTAGCTTTAGTTATTTCTAAAACGTAGGAATTTATAAACTAAAGATAAAATTGTTTTTATTTTTATAATAAAATTTTCTAAAAAATTTTCTATCTAAAATTTATAAAAAATAAAATTTTAAGGTTGTTTTTAAAAATAATATAAGTCTTGTTGATAAAATTTCCAAAAATGAAAATTACATTTATGAGGGCTGTGGTATTTATAAATTGAAGTGTAGCTGTGATAAAAGTTATATTGGTCAAACTGGTAGGAATTTTAGAACAAGAATCAAAGAACATAAAAACAGTATCTTGAGAAATGATAATAAGTCACATGTTTTTCAACATGTCTTAAACAATAATGGGCATAAAATAAATTTTGAGGAGGTTAAAATTCTTAGTGTGCAGAAAAACTTTAGAAAGAGGTTAATTCATGAAGCTCTAGAAATAGGCAATAATGATACTTTTAATGGAAATGTTGGTGAAGTGAACATTGAGCAGTGTTGGATTCAGCTTTTTGGCAAAAGAAGGAAGTTAAATCAAATCTGATGAAAAAATTATAACTCTTTTCTGTCCTGATTATCTATACTTTATTATCATAGGTCAGCCTCTTGTATTATTCTATTCTCTCATCTGATTGGACAAAACTGATAGGTATGAGATCATGAAAGTATATAAATAGTAATTTGTTTTTTGACAAACTTGTCGTACCACTGAAGAAGGCGTGTGAAGACAATCACCGTCGAAACGTTTGGATGACCATGGCTGAGAATTCTAATATTGACCTAAGTTTTAATAAATTTTATTATAAAACTAATTTTAGATCATTTTTCACTGATTCGGAAATTGTTTTTATGTTGTACCTACAGAGTATGAAACTTTCAGATTAGCATCGGTTTCCATGTTTAATATTGAACAATGGTCTCTCTCATAATCGGCAAAAGGATTATTGATCTAGAGAAAGTAAAGAATAAAAATTGGTTCATTCATCATAACATAGATTATTTCCTTACGTTGGAAACTATTCGTCCGAGAAAATGAAAACAAGTGTTTCGGAGAAATTCAAATCAATCATTTTATTATTTTTGAAATTTGTAAAAGGAATATCATAAGAATTTTTTCTTGTATTTGATTTTTTTCTCGTTCTTAACTTGCCTTTCTTTGTAGACTCGATTTTATTTTCAACACTATCGATTACCAAAACGATAAAATAATTCTAATTTCAGCTATTTCCGTTTGTATTTCTAATCTGAAAGATATATTCCTAAATAGTCTACAATTAGACTCAGACGAAAGTGAAAAGAGCCAAAATAAAGAGACAGGTTTTTGACCAATGGATTTGCAGAAAAATATTGCAATGTAGAATATGAATGAAATTTTAAAGTTGTTTGAATTCAATATCGAATGATGTATCTTATATTGCCTGGTGCAGATCAAATTTTTGGTTTAAGTCGAATAGCTCGGAAAAATTTTCTTAAAACTCGGATTTTAACTAAACTCAACATGCTCTACAAAATTTATTTGTTTTTTTAACAACATCATTTCTGATAAACAGAAAAAAGAAGTTAAATTTCTAGAAAATCAGTCATTCTAAACAAACAAGTACGGGATTTACTGTCTTGAGTATGTTCATTTTCTTAAAAATAAAAAATATTAGTAAAATTGATTGAAATTCAATCAGCTATTTGATAGGTACCACTATTTTTTAGGATATTAATTGTTCTTAAAAGATGTTAAAAATCATTTATTAATAAATACTAGGACGAAATTTTATAACCCTAGTATGACATATTACGAAAATCGCATTTTCTATAAATGAGGATTTGTGAAACCCCTTGGACCAAAATTTGAGTTAACAAAATTATCTACATTATTTAGAACATTGGAAGCAGAAGTTAACAACAATGCTCATTACAGATATTTTTTCCACAAATTTGATAACATTTTTGAATCATTCTTCCTATCACAATAGTTGCATCTAGCTCATTTACCAGATTTAGGGCCATATGTAATTCCATCTTCAGGAGCTTCTCGTTCCATGTAGTCTATAAAACTTTTACAAATTTCATAAATAAAGTCTCCACTAGTTATGGTGAAAGTTGGATTATTTTACTTCATGCTTATCGAATATAATACACATTATAAACGGTCAAGTCGAGAGTGTTCCAATATAAAGCAAGAGGCTATCTTTTTGTCCCCCTTTTCGATGAGTAGAAGCTTACTCTATTTGATCTAAAGAATCGACTCCACCTTTGTCAAGAATGATTTCCCAATCGAGTATGCTCATAAGATAACATCAAAACTGGATGATTTTTCTTTTGACCATATTTCAAAAGTGTTATTTTATCTGGTTTTTTGCTATTTTCTTGTCCTGAAAACTAGGATTCTCCGGATAATTCAGATTCGGATCCGCTACTGAAAACTGAAAGGTAAAAATCCGATTTGCTCTCACTGTCCCGTGAATAAAAAAACCACAATTCAATCTGATTTTGAATAATTTGAATTTGTCTATGAAGATTTATAGAAATTTTTCATTTTCCTTCGAGATAGTTGATAAATACCCATGGTTAGATTCCTTCAATAATGAAGAAAGTTCAAAGCTAAAAGTTGGAATCCAAAAAGATGAAACATTTTTTACCAAGCTTGGATGCTGAAAATTATTTGTTCATCTATTTTAAATGGGTAGTCATTACGATTCAGAAAAAATATTTATCCAACTTTTATTTATGATAAAACAGTTTTTCAGGCTTATTTATCTCTGTCAACGTTTAATGACTAGATTAACTAAATCTTGATTTATATCCTTCTTCAATCTTTCAGGCTCTCTCTTCAATTAAAGAGTATAAATGAAATCATAGGATAACTGATAAATCACTTTTGTTTATGTCTTGTGGATTCAATGAGGATTTCTCTCAGTACTATCCATTGTATAGCTTACACACACTCAGCAAAAATATAAACTACTATAGACTTGGACAAAAATTTTCAAAATTACTAAAAATATGATAGAGCTAATCTTCAAGTATTTCAACATCATCTCACTAAATTTGGCTCCAAAATACCTTTTTATGTCTCTGTTATTAGATAAACAAACTTAAGGATTTTTCTAATAAAAAACATTTTTTAACCGATAATAGTTGTAATAGTCATGAAAAAAATGAAATTTCAATTTTAAAAAGTCTGCATTCGGAATTCAAGTTAAAATTAATTAATTTCATCAAGTTGACAGGTGATATTAGTTATTTTGGAAAGTTTCGTTCAAGTCTACTGAATGGAAGGAAGAATAAAGTAATAATAAACTTGAGCCCTACTAGGCAGATAGTTTTTTCTTCATAATTCCTTCAATTGAATTTGGTTGCGTATAAATTATAATTTATCATTATTATCTTCATATCATTATTATTTATTTGTATGATTAAAAATGTCAACATTGGAATGTATGACTTTTACAAAAACTTGATTTTTTTTCATCAAGAACACAGATAAGATCTTTTGGAATCTGTAACATGACGCCTAATTTTATCAAGTGTAAAAATTTTGTCCGTTTTTTTAATTTTGATTTGACAAAAAATATTTTGATTGGTTTTTCAAAATTAGACAAGAAAATAAAATTTCTTAAATGTGATCCAAAGAATCCTCAATACAGGTAAAAGCTCTGTAAAGTGACACGACTTGTGTGAAAATGGAAGTTGAAACTATATATATGCCATTTCTGACCCAAATTTTATCTACAAAATTAACTAGTAACAAGTTTACTGGATTTCAGTTAATCTTGTTACTCGTTTTCAAAATTATCTGATATTCTCAAGAATCCCAGGAATCTTGTTACTAGTAACAAGTTCAACTGATAATAACTAGTTTTTTGACTTTCAGAATTTAGAAAGAAAAATCACTCAGTTTATTCATAACACCACTAGGATACTTTCAGAATCTCATTCTGAAAGTCATAAAATTAGCTATTATCAGTTAAACTTGTTAACAGTAACAAGATTCCCGGGATTCTTGAGACTATCAGATAATTTTGAAAACGAGTAACAAGATTAACTGAAATCCAGTTAAACTTGTTACTAGTAACAAGATTCCCGAGATTCTTGAGACTATCAGATAATCTTGAAACCGAGTAACAAGTTTAACTGATTTGTCAGGGACTCTTGAGACTATCAAGAGTAACAAGATTACCGGTAACATATATATAGAGTCAACTTCCATTTTCACACAAGTCGTGTCACTTTAAAGAGCTTTTACCTGTATCTTGTTGGAAATTAATTTTGAATCCTTGATGATTTTCATACATAGATCAACTTTAATTTTTGATCATTTCTCTTAGAAAAGTCTTAGAATTGGGGTAAATATAAAAGTAATAAATTCGTATAAAAATGGAACTATGCTAGCTAGGTGATTTAAGATGAGAATTTACTAGTTTTACAAAAAAACTACATACAGACTTTACCTACGGATTGCCAGAGAGACAAGTATCTCTCAATAGTCCCAAATAAATTAGTCGTAATAAATCCGAAAGAGATTCAATCTGACAAAGGTTAGGCCATTTTTTCAACTTCGAATCAAACTAAAGCTAATTGATATAAAGTTGGAGATCTATGATTTTTACGAAAACCTCGATTTTTCATCAAAAATTCGAGTATGTTAAAGATTTTTTCGATTCCTACTCAATTCACGGTTTCTTTAAAAAATTTTGAAAACAAGACGGATTAATTATGAGTAAATTTAGATAAATTCGAGCAAAAACATACTGAATCTGAAAATAAAATTTGAAAAAAAGAAAACCTTGGTTAAAACTCGATCAAAAAAGGTTTTCTTGATATTAAGAAAAATTCATCAAACCACAATTTGGTCGAGTTGTACCCAAATTCTTCCTTTTACAAATGCAAAATTTCAACGAAATTTATATGAAACTGAAACAGGTATGGATTTGCAAATAACCCAGGGTGAAGTTATCACTTCCTTCACTTTTGAGCTCAAAACTCTTTTTTATTTGGATGATTTGAAGCGATTATATTCGGGATCAACATTAGGCAAAATTTGAAATTTGGTGAGAGTTTCAGAGGAATATAGATGGAAAAGATTTCATGTGATGAATTTCAATAAAAACTCCACATGAAGATCCCTTCGTCACCAGAGAAATCCTGAATTTTCACAATAATTATGAATAAATCTTTCAACTGAAGACATTAGTTTAGTAAAACTGGAGAAAATCGTGTCTCACTTAATTACTAAGTGAGAAGAAACTAGAATCATTCTATTCTCAAGTTACATTCTTGGAAATTGATACAGGACTTACAGATGGTATAATCTCAAATTACACGAAAAAGTTGAAGACATATTTTCAAAGCTGATTGATCTCCCGATTAAACTTTGGATTTTAAATTAGGTTTTAGAATTTTCAAATGACAACTAGATTTAATTTTTGGTTTAATAATTCTGAGCCCATTAAGAAGGTTAGAGAAATATTAGCATATATTTTACCAAATTATTATTCCGGGGATTAACTTTATATTTGACCGAATGTCTTCAGACTCTACCCCGGTGAAATTTAGAAAAAATCAATTTTTAAGGAAAATATGTCAAATTTGAAATCTTGAAGTAGCGCCAAATTCCCATTTTTTTGAACTTTAAGTTAAATATTTTTGTTGATTTCAATGTGAGAGAGTGATCAAAATTTGATTTTTAGGATCACAATAAGACAAAAAAACAGATGATCATCATAAAAATTTTGATAAATTCGTCATTTTTCTGGGATGTTGAAATATCAAATTTCATCGACTTTCAAGTAGGGAAAATGATGAAAAATTCAAAATTCAATTTTGACACGGTTATGGGGTGATTCTTAAAACCAGATTCAGCCTATTTAATTTCTTTGTCTTATTGTGATCCAAAAAATCAACTTTTGATCACTCTCTCACATTGAAATCAACAAAAAAATTTAACTTAAAGTTCAAAAAAATGGGAATTTGGCGCTACTTCAAGATTTCAAATTTGACGTATTTTCCTTAAAAATTGACTTTTTCTGAATTTTTTTTCTCCGTATCGTGAAAGAGAGACTCATGATCGAGATTCCAAAAAATCTTGATCATATTCGATTTCTTGATGAAAAAATTAAGAATTTTGTAAAAATCTTAAATTCTCATCTTCATATTAACTAGCTTTATTTAAAAGATGCTAAATATATCCACTTTCTCTTCCAAAAATTTGGAGTATTTTTAAATATATTTTCATACTTAGCTTTCAATGCTTAAAATGCTTGTATATGCTTAAATACACTAAGCAGTAGAGCAGTCCTCTACTAATCATAATTTTTTAATTAAGTCATTAAAAAAGTCACCTAAATAAATCAAAAATTTTAAACGCATATAAAAAATCTTTTAGTGTATTTTTTGAGGCCCTACTAATAATATGAGCTCGTTTTTCTCTGGTCTTGTGATTTTTAGAATCAAATGAAAATATTCTTGATGTTCCGATCAAAAGAATACAGCAATAATCAACACTTTTAGCTAGAGACTTTGCACAAAACCGGTTCTAGTACATGCCCTTCACTTCAGCCCAGCAAACACAGTAAGAAACGAATTCTTTAGATTCAGAGGTTAAGTCGGCTAATCCATAAAAAATTTGCCCCCTCTTGTTTTCCAGGAATTTTTCTGAGTGACAAAGAGACTAAGGGCTCTTTAACATCGATGAAATGAAAACCTTGCGGTCAATCAAACCACCAAGAAGAAGACAAGAATCATAATAAAGAATTCATTCGAAACACACAAAGACAAAAATATCCCGCTTTCAAATCCAAAATCGTTTATATATTCTTTTAAATTAATTATTTTTGTGTCTATCTAACGTGAATTCAGACGACATTAATAACTAGCCAATATAAGTACAGGCATGATTTTGACATAAATTCATCAATCATGTCATCAAAGGAATTCTCACTTAAAGAGCTGGATATAAAATTAGTAGGCTTCTCACGAATCGAATTCATTCCCACATTCTGAAAATGAATTTAATTCATCTTCTTTAAAAAGAACATTTTTTTCATTTCATAGATCATTTTGTATTTTCAATTATACTTATGATAATTTTTACCACTTTTAGTAAAAGTATTTTACTACGAGTTGTAATTATTACAAGCTAAACAGAGCGATTGCTATTGGTTGCGAAACTATTTGGCCAATGGCCACCCTTAATCCTTTCGGTGCCGATGGACATATATGTCCATTTTCCAATTTTTTTGAACCTTCATAAGTTATGAATCATAACTCTACCAGTTTGATAGGTTTCTGGATCAATTAAAGTTTTAATTTAAGCCCACAATGTGAGCTTGCATTAGTAATATTTTTGGCCAAATAACTTGGTATCTTCATAGCTAAATTTTGGTTTTTATAAAAATTGTGAAATAGTCTCGGGACCGAAAGGGTTAAGAACCATTTTAAGGAGTAAAATTCTGAATTATAATTATTAACGAACAAACAATCATTTTTTCTAATACAAAAAATATTCTAAAATATTTATATCATTAGCTGACTACTTTGAAGTAAATAATTAAATTTTCATAAATAAAATCAGTTTATTAGTACAAAAAGAAAGACTTACTACATAATGAGGACAAAGGAATATTTTGAACCAGAAATTAAATAAAAATTATACACTTTCAGTATTTTTATAGTGATAGGTCACAAAGAAAAGAAAAATTCTAGGCAATACATTTTTTTCAATCGATTCTTGGTACACGAGTATTACTAATAGAACGATGATTACTCTTGTTTGGAAGATAATTGAAAAGTCTTACATTGTATACAGAATTTATTTATTTTGATTTTATATAAAATATATTTCATGTATAACTTGTATAAATATAGTAAATATGTATTACGGTTATATCAATTAAAAAACAAAATTCCAACTTTTCTTGCATTTCAATCTTCTTCCTCATCAGATTCATCAAATACAAAGTTTTTCTTCACGGCTCTTCTGGCTGAAAAAGATTATTTTTGAATAAAAATTCATAAGAAATTTTGAAGAGTGTTAACTTACATCTCGAGGGAGCAATAACTTCCTCTTCAGATTCAGAATTTTTTTCCGACTTCTCATCATCTAGATTGAATGAATCATCTGAGTCTGACAAAACTTTTTTGGCCCGCGATTTTTTTGGTTCCGGTTTTTTTGTTACTTTTTTAACCTCGGAAGTTTCAGAACTTTTTAATGATTGACTATCATCTTTATCAACATTAAAAGATTCATCAGTTTCCTCAAGAATCTTTTTAGCTGCTGGCTTTTTCTTGGGGGCTGCTGCAGTAGGCTTTTTTGCTGGAGCAGTTTTTTTTTCAACAATGGGCTCTTTTGTTGCCAACTTTCTCTTGGGTTCTCCGTCGTCTGATTCTTCATCATCGTCAAAGTTGAAACTTTCTTCAGATTCACTAACTTCCGTTTCCTCTTCTGAATCAGAGCTATTGTTCTTTTTCTTCTTGGGTTTCGAGACTGTCTTTTCACTTGGCTTGGCAGCAAACATGTCGTCTATTTTTTTGTTACCTTTTGCAGAATCTGCTTTAGGTTTCTTAGGAGCGGAAGGCTTAGCAACATCAATGGTGTTACGTTTGCCTCGTCCTCGTCCAACTGGTTTTTCAGGGTTTAATGAGAGTCGTTTGGCCAAAGGTTGAGTGATGGTTTCCTGTGTAGTAAATAAAATTTATATTTCTACCAGTACTTAATTATAATTAATTTGATAATTATCAAATGTTTATTCAGATAGTGTGAACAGAGGGAAAGATATTAATAGAACTAAAACGTACCTTGAAGTCATCATCAGCCTCTTCCTCTTCCATTTTAATTTTTGATGTGTCATTGACTCCTTTCAACTTGTCTGCTTGTATTTTAGTTTCTTTCTTAATGTCCTTGATGCGTTTTGTAGCAGCCTTATCAATAGTATCCTTATCAATTTGTGGGACAACCCTAACAGCATTAGGATTGGGAAGTGTATCTTGATGTACTCCTGCATTTTTCTTTTTACCCCTACCTGAATTTGCTCCCTTGATTTTCTTACTCATCTTTTCGTGTAATTCAGACAATTCTTTTTCTTCTTGCTCAAGGCTTTTCTGTAAGAAATAAAAAGATGAACAAAAATTGTTGACAATTTTCTACTTGATAACAAACCTTATAAACTGTTTCCACAGCAAGTAAATCTTCCTCGTATAGGTCTTCGGGAGATTTACTACGAATGAGTTCTAATTCGTGTCGTTTCTTTTGCTGCTGAGCAATAAATTCTTCCTTCTTTTCATAACTTAAATTCCACATTGGCATATTGAGTATGTAGTTGAAATCATACTTTTCCTCATTTTCAGGTGCCGTTTCACCTCTCTCTTCCATCTCAGCCATTCTGTCTTCCAAAGCTTCTACAAGGGGGAGATTAAGTTAAATTTATTTATAAATTATCATGATTAATTCTAAACTAACCTAGCTTATTGAGAGACTCTTTCCAAGCCTGAATTGGGTCAGAATCATAACCAGCTTTGGCAAGCATTTCAATGATAACTTTTCTTGCTTTGTTTTCAATCAAGATTTTACCTTCAATCTTCTCAACAATAAAACGAGCTTGATTATCAAGTTTAAGCATTTCAGCAGTGAGTTTTCCATCAAGGTAATTCTTTCGATTGACATAACTAGAATTGAAAAGAAAAAATTAATTAACCATAAACTATGGGAAGATGATAACTTACAATTTAAGTCTTATAGTGTAAAACTCCTTGAGTATATCAATAACAGAGGTATATCTCTTAATACAATTTAGAGAATCGAATAGAACCATCGAATTCATAGTGTGAGGACTATTAAGCTTGAAAAATTTGTGAAGGCCTATTCTTTCAGCATCTTTAAGACCTTGGGCAGACATCTTTACAACAAATTTTACTGTTTCATCTGTGTGATATTCTTTGTAATCTTCAATAAGAGGCGTTTTAATTTTTTCTGATCCATTCAACATTGACTCCAAGACATTTTCTTTATAGTTTTGGGTCCAGACTTTAACAGGAAGTTCAGTGATTTCCACAGTAGTTTCATCGACAATAGCAATTTCACCAAAACAAATATATTTGTTATCCTCTAATTTATGGAATTCGCCCCTGAATCCTCTAAAGCTTGGAAGCAATTCTTTGGGTTCTTTACCTTTGATTAAATTTCTTAAATTTTCAACAATATCCAACAGATCATAGTTTAGAATTTTAGTAGACCATCCTGTTCCAATACCTTCAGCACCGTTGATCAAGACAAGAGGAACAACAGGGACATAATACTCAGGTTCAATTCTTTTATTGTCATCTTTAAGATATTTCAAAATAGCGTCATCATCAGGATGAAAGATAACTCTAGTGATTTCCATTAAACGTGTGTGAATATAACGAGGTGAAGCAGCATCTTTACCTCCATTAAGACGAGTACCAAACTGACCAGATGGAAAGAGTAAATTAACATTGTTAGATCCAACAAAATCTTGGGCCATACCAATTATTGTAGACATTAAAGAGGCTTCACCGTGGTGATAGGCTGAAATTTCAGCAACAGAACCAGCCAATTGAGCAACCTTTAATTCTTTCAGTAAATTACGCTTAAGACAAGTGAATAAGACCTTTCTCTGACCAGGCTTCAGACCATCAACAATCGAGGGTATGCTACGCTCATTATCCATGTTGGAAAAGAGTACCAGCTCTTGATGAACAAAATCATGATATGAAATGGCTTTTGTGTTGCTACCATATAGAGGAGTTTCAGGAAGATCCAGTTCAATTCGCCGTTTCTTTTCAGCCATCCAATTACTTAGCCAATCCTTACGGTCATCGGCACTCTTACCAAAAGCAAGAACAACACTTTTATCATCCTCTGGACCAGTATAGGTAAAATCAATTTTGTGGCGTTCCATATCATTAAAGTATTCTTTAGCCTCTTTACTCGAAGAGGTACCCAAACCTAAAATAAATAGGAAAATGATTTAATTAGGAAAATTGTAGGATGCAAAAAATTCAAACCTTTGTAGTATTTTGCACGCCAGGTATGCCAGTTTGGAGTATTTTTTTGCCATTCTTCGAATTCAGGAAGACTATAAAAAGATTTTTCTTCTTTTCCCTTGAAAACTTTGACAATGGGAGTAATAAATTCTTCTAGGAAACTTCTCTTCAGAAGATTTGGCCAAAATGAATGAATAAAATTTATCAAGAGACCTTTAATATGAGACCCATCTTGATCCTGATCTGTCATGATCATGATTTTTCCATATCTGAGTGACTTGAGATCTTCATCTTTATCATATTTAACCTTGTACTGAAGACCAAGAATTTTGAGGAGCGCAGTTACTTCAGCATTTCCAGATATTTGTTTTAGAGAAGCCTCCCGAACGTTGAGCATTTTACCACGCAATGGGAATACTCCATAATGATCTCTACCAACAACACCAAGACCAGCAACAGCCAAAGATTTGGCTGAGTCTCCTTCAGTAAGAATTAAAGTGCATAGTTGAGAGTTTTTACCACCAGCATCGTTAGCATCATCGAGTTTGGGTATACCTTTTATTTTTGAACGTTTAGACTTGCTGCATTGGTTATCCATCTTCTCCATTGATTTAAATTTGGCCCAGGACATGACATGTTCTATTATACCACTCTTACCAAGCGATGTCATAAACTTTTCAGTAAACTCGCATTTGGATCCAAATGATTTTTGTGGAAGAGTCATATTTTCCTTAGTTTGAGAGTCGAATGTAGGATTTTCTATGAGACAATTGATAAAGACCCACATATGATTCAATACCTGATGCTTCTTAAGGGTAATATTGGTCTTGCCAAGTTTTTTCTTCGCTACATCAACCAATTTATTCGCAATTCCATCAGCCACATATTCGACATGAGTACCGCCCTTTGTTGTGGCTATACTGTTGACAAAGCTAATTTGTTGAAAACCTGTCACACTCGTTGTTATCGCGACTTCCCAACGATCATTAACCTTTTCATAGTGAATTACATGCTTTTCGCCATTTTCATCTTCAACGCTCTCATCGATAAACATTTGAACATAGTCCTTAAAGCACTTTATAGGGAGCTTTTTGCCATTCAAGAATACTTTGATACCAGGACAAGAAGCAGCTATGTCGTAAGCCCTTTTGCTAAAGACCTCACAGATATCTTTCTCCAATTCTTTCATACCAAAGCGTTCTAGGTCTGGGTAGAAAGTGATAGACGTGAAATCGTTTTCTGAACATTTGTCAATATCTGGATCATCGGTTTTGGTCATATTGTCAGTCCAGGTTTGTTTAAACGATTTTTTGGTTTTAGAGCTTGATGTTTCAACAATAAATTTTTTACTGAAAATATTGCATAATTTGGCACCGTAACCATTCCTACCACCAGTGACTTTCTTTTGAGTGTCGTCATAATTTGATGATGTCAACAAATGACCGAAAATCATGGTTGGAACGTACATTTTCTGTTCTTTATGAAAAGCAACGGGAATACCAGCGCCATTATTCCAAATAGATATCTTATTTTTCTCTGGCTTGATTTCAATTTTAATGCAATTCATAGAAGAATCTCTTTGCTTGTTATCTGCAGCGTTTACGAGAATTTCATCAAAAACTTTGTACAAAGCAGGAGCATAGGAAACTTCTTTATGAGCCATTTTGTCAAGTTCTGTGTCATAAACCCATACTCGGAAGGGATTTTTTTCAACGGAGCCAACATAGGTATCAGGTCTCAGTAGTATATGCTCTAATTGAGACTTTTTCTGATAAATTCGTTCAATTGAGAGTTCGTGTTGATCAGTCATTATGATATTTAAATTTTGAAAATTCAAACGTGAATTTAATTTAAGAAATTTCAACTCAAATATTTATTATTGTTTAAATATATTAAAATTACTAGCATTAAATTGACCTAGAATTTGAGTATTTTCAAAATCATAAGTAATAATCTGAAATACGTGACGGATTAGTACAATGAGTATGACTGATGAGACTATTTTGAAGGAAGTGGAAAATGTTCTATTACCTTTTAATCTAAAATTTGAAGACTATGAGCAGATTATGCATTCAATACTCCAGTCAATGAATAATGGTCTGACAAAATCTCACAGAGACTCATCTTCCATTAAAATGTATCCTTCCTTTGTCGTGGAAATACCTAATGGTACAGGTAAATTAATTTTTTCTAGTTGTCCTACATTAAAGAGAAAGGAAGATACCTAGCACTGGACCTCGGTGGCACAAATTACAGGATATTAGTCGTCGAAATGACAGGCCATAAGAACGAAATCAGCGTGGATGAGAGAGTTTTCACTATTCCGAAAGACAAAATGCTGGGCACTGCTGAATCGGTGAGATAAAACTATGAAAAATAAACTTGCTTAATGATGGATCTTGAATATTTTCATTTAAATTTTAAGCTGTTTTCCTATATTGCTGAGACATTAAAGGATTTTCTCGTCAAATATAATCTTCAGAAAGAGGAGTTACAGCTTGGATTTACGTTCTCTTTCCCATGTCATACTAAAGCTTTGACTGAAGCTCGACTAGTGAAATGGACAAAAGGATTCTCAGCCACCGGCGTTGTCAACGAAAATGTTGCTGAACTTCTCCAAAAGGCAATCGACAAGACAGGATTAAAAGTTAAAGTACGCGGAGTAGTAAATGATACAGTGGGAACTCTCACTGCTTGTGCTGTTAGTGATCCTCAGTGTGCTGTTGGTTTGATAATAGGAACTGGAACCAATGTTGCTTACGTTGAGAGGATTGAGAACATTGAACTGATCAAGGATGATTATAGAGATAAGGAAAATATGATAATTAATACAGAATGGGGTGCTTTTGGTGAGAAGGGTGAACTCAATCATATTCTGACAGAATATGACCGAACTCTTGATGAAAATAGTTTACATCCAGGCGAACAGCTGTAAGCCAATTTATTTTACTTCAGATTCTTCCTGATTAACAGAATCATAAAAGTAATTGATTCTTTTGTAAATGAGAGGAATTAAGGAATTTGTATATGATTTTGAACTGAAAAATGATTGTTAGTAGATTAATAAAAATAAATCAGATTGTGTAAATTGGCTGAGATTCAACCGTTGAATGTAAAAAAATAAACTTTATTTGATTTTATTAGATTTGAAAAATTATGCTCGGGAATGAATCTTGGTGAGATTTGTCGGAATGTATTACTTGATCTTATCAAGAAAAAACTACTGTTTGACGGAGAAATTCCAGAAAAGTTGAAAAAACCCCACGGCTTTGAAACTAAATTCATCACAGAGGTAGAAAGGTGAGCAGATTCATTTAAAAATATATTTAGAGAGCTTTTGAAAAAAACAAAGATTTTTCAGGATTTCACCATGAATGACTTTTTTTGCTCGGGATAAAAGTGTTGGATTTAGAATAATATTTTTATTATTACAGAATTTTCTAAAAACAGATTTTGAAATTATCAAAATCTCAAACTCAGACTGAGAGACTTAATGTAATCAGTTTTTAAGAAGCAGGTTATAATGATCTAAAAATAGATTTTTCAATGATTACTGACATAGACATGTACTAGACTTTCATTATTTGGAATAGTTATGAATAAAATTATAATTTATGTCCGTAATTTTTACCATTAAATTGAGCAAAGTTAATTTCAAATCTGGTGCGGAGAATTGATTATCGTCGTACGTAATTTGTATTGGCCATTAGGGTGGGATCCGTACTTTGAGTATAAGACTGTTTAAGAAGAAATAAGTTAGCACGGTCAAGTTAGTCTTTATAAGAGCGAGGGCCGTAGCAGGATCTAAGAATCATAAAGAATTCCAGATCCATAATTCAAATAGGGGGGGGATGAATGATTTGAAAAATGAGATTTATCAGATTTGAGATACATCCAGTACTTAATTGATCTGCTTTTAAATTTTACAATATTCCATTTCAGAGATCCACCAAACTTGTTTTACAGTACCAGCTACATGCTTACAGAATATCTCAATGTCCGAATTGTCCAACTGTTAGATAGTAAAATTGTTCGAATGGTTTGTGAAAAGGTCTCAACAAGAGCCGCTTATCTTATTGGAGCTGGTAAGTTTATTTTTTATAGAAAGAAAGTTGATAAAAAGTAAATTTACAGTTTTGAGTCAGGAGAATTTGAGATCAAATAAATATTCCTTTCCAAAGGTGGTTCTTCTCAAACTTCTCATTAAAGATATTTAAAAATTAAGAATTATTTCCTATCTTTAGATTCATAAGAAAGGCTAGGCTTGTTACATGAAAAATTTCTATTGGTCAAACAAAAGAGAGGTTTCTTAACATCTCTCAAACAAGTAATATATCTATAGATTGTTTTTCAGAATAGGCATCGAACAGGTATCAATATCTGCTATTTGGGCTATTTCCAAAGATAAGCCACAAGAAAATTATTTCCTAACACCTAAAAAATCTATTAAAACTAAAATTCAATAAATTCAAATTCAAAGCATGAATTAAACTCATATTAAAAGTATTCATGAGTTATTAATATAGAAATTTCGAATCGAAATCTTCGATTGTTGATTGTTGCTCAGAATCGGTAGAAGAGTTGTCGACTTCAATAACGTATAATCTTGTATTTCTTCAAAATTTAATGGCTAACGATGTAAAAATCTATATAGTTTTTTTTTAAAATTGAGAGAGGGATCAAAAGTTGATTTATAGGATCACAATAAGACAAGTAAGCCAAATATCGCGGACACATTTTGGAAAGATCCACTATTTTTGAGGGATTCCGATTTGTCGAAATTTCATTAATTTTCAAGTAGTAAAAATGATCAAAACATCGAAATTCGACTCCCAAACGAGTTAATGAACTCAAAAAAATAATCATAATTTATAACTAGATTAAGATCAAAAAGTTTAAGTAGGTGTCTAGCCATTAAATGAATCCCACGAATTTTTCTAATCTTAGTACTTTTCTATTCCTTAAGCTAATTTGATTTGGTTATCAGCCCATTATTCTCTGACTGAATATTGTAAAAATATTAAGCAAAATGCTGTTCCTGTTTTGATAAAAAAACAACCTCTTTGTGTTTAATCATCATCATTCATGCCCATTAACAGAATTTAATGTTTAGGCCTCTTCTGGTTAATTTCATTTCGTGAATATTTCCTCTCGGATTATTTGGGTAACAAAATATACAAATTTAATTAGAATTTAGAAAAAACTTTGACTTCAAGTTTGTATTTTCTTTAACCTTATTAGTAAAAGTCACTCATCTTTCTTCAGTTCATTCAGTGTTGAAATGCATAAAAATTGTATCAAATAATGGGGTAATTCTTGCTTAAACTTAAACTTATGGGGAAATAATCCAAATTATTTTTAAATCAATTTAAAAATTGATTGACTCTATTAGATTTCAGACACACCAAGAATATTTTAAATTTTACTCTATGATTATGTTAACATTTGACTTTCTACAGTAAAAAATTGGAAAAATCACAATTATTTGGACCCAAATATTTTTAAAATTGTCTGATATTCCTTGTTGAACCTCGACTTTCGCAAGTGGAAATTATTTCATCAAAAAACATAAGAAATTATTTACGATTATAATACAGTATTATGATGTAGTATTACTAAGAAAGATTTCAGTCAACCTCAGGAGTTCTATTGTTCTATCAGCTGAGCATTGATTTTTTTGTATAAAATATAACCCCATGTTAAATCTCGGGAGTAGTGTAATCAGAGGTATTAGTTTTAGGATTAAGTTGAATATTATTTTACAGAGATTTTCTTGTTTCATTAATATTCTTCAATAGGTCTTGCCGCATTACTCCATAAGATGAAGCGTGATCGGGTCACAATCGGAATTGACGGATCCTTGTATAAGTTTCATCCAAAATTTGGCGAAAGAATGATGCACATAATTCACAAGCTCAAACCAAAAGATACCGACGTATGTACCTTCGTTTTATTCTTTCAGAAATAAAGATTCGTTTTTACTTTTTAAATTAACTCAGTCTTACAAGGAAATGTACTACTCAATAATATTTTCCACTTTTGTAGAGAATTTTTCGCTGATTTCAGCTTCTTAAAACACTCTACAATAAAGTTTTCGAGTTTTATTCGGTAAAAACTGTAAACCCGACTTTTGCAGGGCTTTGCCTTTCAATAGAGAAAAACATGAATGAAATAGAAGACAGAAATGACATCATCTTGTTCAGGAATAAATTATTTTTAGGAATAAATTCTTAACAAAAGAGTAGAAGGACAGTTTCCCTTGACTCTTCTGGTGTTTGAGCTATTCAAAGTCTAAAATGAAAAGTTACCTATTTATTTCAAAAATACTAAACTTCAACTCAAATTTATGCCTATTTAATAAGTATTTGAAATGCTCAGATTGAATAGAAAAAATTTGGTATCGATAAGGAAAAAAGATTTTATAGAAATAAAATAATTATGATTTTTCTTCTTCGATAGTTCTATCTCAGACTCTCAGAAGACGGAAGTGGCAAGGGAGCTGCCGCCATAGTTGCTGCTCTTGATAGGCCAACAGAATAAATCATTCAGTTCTTGTTATGACCAAGGTTCAGTGTAACATCTTGTCAGCGAATTTATCAATGATCATTTGCCATTCAACCGTCTCATACATGTTATGCCTTTCAGACTGAAAGTTTCAGTAAATAATTTAGCGTCTAAAAGAGATATTATAATCTATTCTAAGATGAAATTTTATCAGCTTTATTTTTAAAATTAAATTATTTGTGAGAACATGATGGAAGAAACAAACAGATTTAAAAATATCTGAGAAACATTAATTATTTTCATTTTGTAAAAAAGAGTAGATGTGTTCTTATATTATTATATAAATTATAATTTATTATTACAACTAGAATAAAATGTAATTTAAATTATTTTCATTATACTTCTCGGAAAATCATCGACTGAAGTAGGCTTCATAATCAACTGTGAGATATAAATTGTTTGAAAAATACCACCTAAGCTGTTGTTTAAAAATTATTTTTTAATAAAAATCGTTTTAGATTTTAAGTGAAAAAGTGAAAGGACTAGTTATTAATAGCCATTTGATTTATCAGATAATTTTATTAAAAAACGATCATTTAAACCAAAATATTTAGCTACAGCTTTCAAGATTAGGTTCATTTACAAAAGTCTTCATAACAAGTTTTTAATTTTTTCAAAGGACAAAGGAACCATCCCTTTAACCTTAAAGTATCGTAAACGTTTTTCTATATGACATTATGAATTTGTTGTTTGTGTATTCTCTAGCAAGTAATAAAGAGATTCTGAGCCATCAAAAATCCTAAAAGCATTTCTGAACAAGTTAGGCCAAAATGAATCCCATATTCTTATTCAAGGTTTCTTAAATTGCATGAGAAATCGGGTGACTTTCTTACTATTCATGGAGAGACCTGTGCAGAATTAGCAGTTAGACTCTTGATCAAGGGTAAGAAACCGGGCTTGTCCATTAAGGCTCTCACGTCCGGGTCTCGGGCCCAATTCTTCAATCTCTTGAACAGAGCGTCCGAATCATCTTCAATAGGACCATGGCTAACGTATTAACCTGGGTCTCCTGGGGGGTGAAAACAAAATCATTAGTCATTTCTCCCACGTCTTTTAAATTCAAATTAGATCAAAAAGTCTCTAAAAAGTCTTAGGGCATAAATAAACAAGATTCTTTATTGATAAAATAGTTTTGTTTTATTGTTGATTGTTAGGGATTCTGAAATACTTCTAAAAAGTTTTATTATTTCTATAGTCTTATTCCTCGGAGTTCTTCCGATCGCATATTTCTTACTTATCATCTCACCACTTTTTCCCCCTCTTTTTATGCGGAGCATTGAAAAATAAGGTGGGCAGTATTAGTAGTCATATCTCACTTGGAGTAAACGAAATTGTCTCTCTAGTTTTTATGTTTCTCTTAGGTTTAGGGTCACCTGAACCTTCTATTTCTTCTTCTCTGCCCTCACAAATCTCTGTGGGGTTATTCTCTTCTATTACGGGTTCTCCGCGGGTCTCCGTGAATTCCTGTTCAACCAACTTATCCCTAATTGGGAATACTTCTGTTTGGTCATCTATGCTATGACTCAATTCTCTGAAAGGCTCTAGTGTGTCAATGCTGACTTCGTACTTTTCACCATTCTTATTCACTAAGAAATTCTTCTCTCCTCTCTCTATAACCTTATAAGGTCCTTAATTGTGTTTAAATGATTTTTTAAGCCATTAGTCAATTGAAGAAAAGTTGAGGGCATATTGTGAAAGTAGAAAAGGATGCCGAAAGTGGGAGGAATAAGCGCTATATTTCAGGCATACTCATCAGCCTGAATAGTAAAATATTAATAATAAAAAATAATATATAGTAAAATACAAAGAAAAAATATAAGATAATCTGATTGGCTCTCTCATTGTGTTGAGGTACATCTCGAAATTTATCACACTGTCAATCGGGTAGGGTTTTTTGATAATTGATATTTCCCACCCTATTATGATACATTAACAGAGGTGTAACATTGAAATCACATATATATGTATGGTTTTGCATGTTCTATGATTGAGGCGATACAGTTTCGATTTAACATAATTATAAATAGTTTGAAAGCAAAGGTTAATAAACATAATAGGTGGATTTTCATGATATCTTTTGGACTTCATGATTATTGGATAAAATACTTTGTAATTTTGTTGGTTTGTATTATTGTGTCCGAGTTTCGGTTTCTCTTTCTTGTTTCCTCTGGTTGGCTGCTAGTTTCGACAATTGAAATATTTCCATTTCTCGTATTGGGCCAATTTAGACCTAATGGTTTGACTAGTTTCTTTTGCTTGCACAATATTGGGTTTTCTCTTTTAATAAAGAAAGCTTTTGCAGTTTTCAAGGTGTTGACATACCTCCCATTTTGTCGATAGAGAATATAAAAGTTTGATGGGGAGGCTTTTTTGTCACATACCTTAAGATGATCCCTCAGTGCTGTGTTTCCAGTATAGAGATGTTCATCTACTCTATCCTCGAGTCTCCTTGTAGTGTGACCAATGTACTCTGCTTTACATGGACACTGGAATTTGTACACGACATAAGAAGACTTATTATAATCCAAGAGGTCCTTCGATTTATTTGTAAACATTTTATTGGTCTTGAAAATATATCTGATTTTCTTTAGAGAGGTTGAAAAGAAGAAGTGACACAATTCTCACGAAATTGGACAAAGGAACAGGCCCTGATCAAGAGGGAAGACTACAACAAAGGAATGTACAGTATTATTAACGATTCCTCCAAATTTATCAAAACAAAAACAAAAATGAAAGATTTTCAACCTGGGATATTTGAAAAGAAGGTCAATAAGACGCTGAAAGAAATGTTATCAAACAAGGTCATTGATGATACACTTTACAATAAACTCAGAAGTTCAAACAGTAACACTAATCGTTTATATGGCCTTCCCAAAATTTACAAAATGGACCTACAGTGCAGAAATCAAGAAATTCCATTCCGACCGGTTTTGGACCAAAGCCAGTCTGCTACCCATTAAATAGTGAGATGGTTGGTGGAAATTCTCACACCAATGAAGGAAGAAGTATATGGTACACAACGACTCTTGATCGATGGGTTGTCTTGATAAAACATCTGCTACAATATTCGCCTCGCCGCAAATATGGTAAATTACGGAGACAAATTGTCCAATATACTCTAATCTTCTAGCGACACAATCACTCCTCATATTAATGTCGTTCCATTTCTGGATCGATTGGGTGGCTGTTTTGTTGTCAAAATAGATCTTAACCTCGCCATGACGGATGTAATGGCTGAACTTCCTACAAACCTTATACACACCGATCAACTCCAAATTGCATATTGGGTAAGTCTTTTCGCTAAGTTTTAAACTTCTAGAATAAAACGAGACCGGTCGCGGTCCGTCTGTGGTGTTCTGTTGAAGCACCGAGCCTATTCCTAATTTAGATGCATCGGAATAGATCTCGAACTCAATATCCGGCTCTGTATATTTCAAGATAACTTTCTGTGTCAACAGCTGTTTCAACTGTTCGAACACTGCTATTTCTTTTTTACCGAATTTAACGGGTCCGTCCTTGGTAGTTATACTCTGGATACAGTCCCACAATACTTTCTCATATAGAGCCATATTTGGAATGAAGCGACGATAAAAGTTTACTAGTCCTAGAAAAGACATGACTTTTTTCTTTGTATCTGGTTGAGGGAATTTCTGACCTTATCATTTAATAGTTCTAAACCTACGCGACTCAACTTATGTCCCAAGAATTCAATTTACTCTTTCAAGAGTTCGAACTTTACTAAATTGACCTTAATATTATATCGGTCTTACCTTCGCAATACTTCTTCGATCATCTCTAAACCTTCTTCTACCGTCTCGGAAGCTATTATAATGTCATCGACATATGCTCTGACATTTTCAAGACCGGTCAATGCCGTGTCCATGACTCTTCAGAATGTCTCTCCAGCATTCTTTAGTCCGAAAGGAGTCCCAATATATTCGAACAAACCGAACCCAGTATCCACAGCTGTCTTGTACTGATCGGCTTCTCTTACTCGAATCTGATAGTACGCTTTGTTAGCATCTAACTTAGAATAAAATCTCTTGTTAGCAAAATGTAAAGTGGTATCCATCAGTTTAGGCATAGAATACTTGTCCCGTTTCGAAAGCTCATTAACTGCCCGGTAATCGCCACAAACTCTAACCTTCTTTGCGTTCACAGCTACTGTCAAAGGTCAAGACCAAGGACTGTTGGATCTTCTGACTATCCCTTTTCGTTCGAGTTCCTCAAACTCTTTCTTGATAGCTAACTGCTTTTCAGAGTTGAGCCTACAGGATTTTATTATAACACTCCCAGCAGTAGTCTCTATTGCATGCTCAAACCCTACGATGAAGGAATGTCATTCAATGTCGAACACTGAACGATATTTATGAATTAATGCTTTGAGTCTAGACTCGGTCTCTAACGCCTTCAAATCAACAGCTGAATCAAGCATGCTAGGAATCTCCACTTGTTTCAACTGGTCGTATATTTAGAATAGAAATTTATGTATTTAAATTTACAGTACTAATAATATATACAAAATAGTCGTTAGAAAAAATAGTTCGTTAAGTTATTGTGGTTTTCAGGAATAAGGTTCTTTTTAAAATAATCACATATGGTTTTAATGTTTGTTTTGGGGATTTTTTAAATATCAATTTGCAATCTACAGGTGATCGGGAGAATATTTGATAAAATAATAGAGAAACCACGTTTTTGTCTGAGATTGTGAGCTGGGACCTTGGATTTTGGGCTATCTTATAGCGTCTTATCCCGCCAAAATAATTTGAATTTTATAATTTAAAAAATGTAACTTAGCGAGTCAAACACGATGCCTGGCCATGTCGAGTGCCTGGCAAATGTCGGGACCGAGATCAATTTAGATCCGTTTTGTCGGCTCGCCTGGCAAATTCTTTAAAAAAATTTGTTTTACTGAGGTCACAACTTTGGTGTCTCGTCTACCATAATATTCCCGGATTTTGCGTATTATTGTAGAGGATTATAGAAGCTGATATTCTTCTAAGCCAGATAGGGCAAAGGTAGGTTTTTAATAAACATTCATGGTAGCTAATTGGGCCAACACACTTCCTGATGAGTCTAAATTGAATGCGTTCTAGCCTAGAACTTCTAGGGCTTTCGATGAGGATTGAGAAATATTTACAATGAGAGCTGAACAGTAGTCTAATTTGGATAGAATAAAGCTATATATGACTAAGACAGGAATTTTGTTGTAAAGGTATCCATAAAAGTGATCAAGTTTGAGGCAGTACTTTTATTGGGCACAAATCCGTGTTGAGAGGGATCGAGGGAATCCAGAAAGATTGGTTTGATAAGCTGTGTAAGAATTGAGTCAATAAGCGAGAGGAAAATCGGCAGATTTGAGATTGGTCTAAAGTCATTAGGCGCTTTGGGGTTGGGGCATTTTGGAATTGGAGTTAATCTTATAATAGTCCATTGCTCTAGAATTTTATTGAGAAATATAAGACGCGACAAATAGTAAGCTAACTTTGAGTGGAAGTCATCAGGCAGAGTTAGAAGATCCAGGCTTTGGAAGGGTATGTGTGGAAATCAGCTCGGATAGAATTTTCAAAAATAATTTGATCCGTGAGTTGGGACGATGAAAGACTGTTATTTGATGTTCTTGTACATCGTTGAATCATATGTAGAAAAAAATCGAAATTGAAATCTGGGTTGAATAATTGATCAGAGTATTGAAGATAAATTTGTCTGAGTCGGGAAAAAGATGTGACGAAATGTGGGATAGAGGCATCATAGTTGTTTTTTGATTCTGGCAAAGACGAGATCAAGGAAGCTTGAGTCTCTTGACGGGAATTGAATAATCTGTTTCAAGTTCATTGAATTAGCTAAGTCGAATATTGGGGAAGAAAAGTCCAGCTTTTCTGGAGTGTAATGAGGTCTGTTGAAGTCTCCGCATATAATTTTGTTTTTTTAAGTAAATGAGTGATTTGAGATATGCATTCAGATATGTGTTTTTCGGAGATTGAAGAGACAGGAGGAAGATTGTATATAAGGCATATTGAGAGATGGGGATTTTTCTTGAAGACGTTCAATACCAGGACTTCAGGCTGAGATGATTTAGCAACGATTGATGTTGTTAGGTCTGATTTTATAAGAGCAGCAACCAGGTTTTGTGTGGGTTCTGTCTGATCTGAAGATGGAATAGTTTTTAGCTAAAATATCAGAGTCTTCAATGAACGACTTAAGCCATGTCTCGGTGAGTAAGATTATATATGGATTATGAAGAGATATAAGTTGCTTCAAGTGGTGATTTGAGGTAAGAAAAGATCTTATATTCCATAGTATAATGGTGAGCTGGACTTGGTTAAATTTTTCCCAAATGCTTAAGCTTTGCAGAGGCGGTAAGAAATAACTGTTTCTCCTGAAGATCACTGTTATTTACTTTGTTAGTCAAGGTGTTGCTTTTCACAGAAATATTTGGTAGAGACACTCAAGGTCTTTTGGATAGTTGATTTGAAGTGGAGGTTTCATTACTTCTTTTAATAGATAAGGGGTGAGAGAAAGTGAAAGATGATGTGGATGGGATACCCGTTGGGGTGTTTGATGTTGTAATGTTTGAAATAATATTTGGATTGACCGTTGAAGGCAAGGTGGGGTTAACTTTTAATGCAGGAGAGCGAAGTTGTGCCTGTTGGATTTTTGAGGAGCTGGTTTTTGATTGAGTAACAGGAGTTTTGAACCTTTTGGGTATTGATGTTGGGAGTGGAGTTATCACTTCGAGGTTTAGGTGGTTTTCTTTTTTCGGCAGGTTTTGAGGGTGTGATTATAATTCCTTTCGGAGCAAATTCATTGTAAATAAGGCTGAGAAGTTGATTTGGAATATATATATACTAGATTTTTATTTAAAATAATTATTAAAATAGTTATGAGAATCTGGTACAAGTTTTAAAAGAATTTGACAAATTTTTGAAATGTTTTTGGACTTGAAAATATTAAAATCTATTTGGAATCTGGTTCTGAGCGGGAGAAGAACATTAAGTAAAATAGAATATCCACGTGATGCTCTCAAATTGTATTGACTAGTGGAATTGGGCGCAAATTTAGAGTAGAGGACAGCAGAAGAGGCCGTTCTTCTTAGCCAAAGGGGATGGAGATTGGCTCTGTTCAGGAGATCCTTGTAGGGAAGAGGTCCAAGACAGCTTTTGAGGTATGTATATTGAATCCTCTCTAATTTCTTACTAGTGCCAACCGGAACATCACAGAGAATATCTGATCCATAGTCAAGATGAAGTAGAATGAGAGATTTGTATAGGTTGAGACGGAGAGACGGGTCATTGATGAATTTCCTGAGAAAATAGGTTTTACAGCGTATAATTTTGAGGATTTCTTTTGAATGGATATTGGTTTTGAGATTATGGTCATATGAGAGACCAAGATCTTTGATGAAGGACACTGTATTGAAAGGTATATTATGATTTAAGAGGGAGCTCTTAATGGGCATGACTTTGTTCTTACTTTGATTGATCTTGAGACCTATTAAAGAAAGAGATTGTTGAAGGTGGTGCATTTCCTCATTGATCAAAAATCTGTTTTGAATGATTGGGATGAGAAGCTTGATGTCATCAGCGTGCTTGAAATACTTTACAGATGGGTCAGCTGGTTTAATGTTTGAGAATATTAAATTAAATATGAAAGGGCCAATAATGGAACCTTGTGGGACACCAGAGGAGATGGGAGAGAGAGTTGATTTTTGTTCATTGAGTACAACCTTTTGATGCCTATTTGATAAGAATGACATCACAAGGTTGATTATAAACGGATTAATATTATGGTGACTTAGTGTTCTATGAATGACAGAATGGAAGACTGTCAAAAGCTTTTTCTATGTCCACATAGACTACTACACATGGAATATGAGATCATGAGTAGAGTCGAGAAAGCTGATGAGATTGGAGCATGTACTTCGACCAGATACAAATCCATGTTGATTGGGGTCAAGTTGAATAATGTGTTTGAGATGAGAATATATGAAAGCATCAATTAAAGTGAGAAAAATTGGAAGAAGAAAGATCGGTCGAAAATCACATGGTTGAGTTGGTTTGGCAATTTTTGGGATCGGTTGAATTGAGATGATAAGCCATTCCTTGGGAATATCACTGATATTGAAAATATTTTGATAGATGAGTAAAAAATACGGTAGGTAAAGCGAGTAAAAGGGAGGGAGATAGAAATGAGTTATCTTTCCTTGCCTGGTTATTTGTGTTGAGTAATAAATCTCAGGGGGCGAAATTGAAACATTTGGTTGAAAACAAGCTGGGCAGTCATTTACCTTGAGTGAAGAAATTGTTTATAGCATCAGGTGAGATTATTACTGCTGAGGTTTTGGTTGAGGAATTAGAAAGGAATCTAATTTTTTTCCAAGCCTGTTTAGGATTCGTTTTGATATCCGCTAGAATAGAGGACTCAAAAAGCGCTTGGAAGCTTAGAAGTTGTAGATTGGTGCTGTTTTTAGACAGTCTAGATGAGTGAAAAATTAAATCATTTAAAACTTTAAAGTTAAAACCCTTTGGAAAAAGAATCGAAATAACTGGAATAACCGAGGAGACAAATTTTGAGATGTCCGTTACCAGATGTGGAATTTTTGTGTTATATGGTAGAAAGTCTGTTGTAGAGTAGATCAAAATAAGATGATCCGATGAGGGGACTTGGAGTACTTTGTGAAGATATAGATCTGGAATGCCAGTAAATATAAGGTCCAAATATGATCCTAAAGGTAATCGAGTAGGTAAATTAGATATCTGTTTGAGGCTGAGAGAATTAGCCAAGAATAAGACTATTTGAGGACAATATAGGAGTCGACTACCCATCCAATATGTGCATACCGGAGTTAGAAAAAGAAATGTTTATATACATTATATTTATTAAATCTTAGATCTCTTCTTAAATTACCATTTGACGATATTTTTCCGCCTCCAAGAACCGCTATTGAGTCGATTTCGTCGGAACTACCATTGCCTGTATGAAAAATAGAAACATTAGCTCTAGTGTCCACTAAAAATTTATCACCCGAAATTTCGCAGGTCACCGCAAGTCGAGTGTTTTCAATCTTATCAGATCTTACTTTACAAGCTTCCTGAATTCACAGGTGCCCGGCAACTTGCAATCGATCGACTTCTCTCTGTACTTATTGTGACTAAAGCACAACTTATAAGCAATCCCATCTATTGTTGCATTAAATAGACGCTCGGGATAGACCTTCTTTGTCACCGGCTCAGCAACTGAAAAAGGCTTGACGGGCATCGCACGCTTCGCTCCTGGAGGTGGCAAAACATTTTAAACTATTTTATTAGATAAAATTTCATCATTCTGTTTCTGTCTAAAAATTTACTCTCTACTACTTTTCTTGGTAGCGTGAGCCACCTGAGCAGGTTTTTCTAACTTAGGCACTAAGTTATCAATGATAACTTATCATATAAAGCATTAAGGTCTAGTGTTTGGATATCACTAGACTCAATAAAAATAAGAGGCATAAAATACTCACTGCTGACAGCTCCAACCTCTTTCTTTACTTCACACCCTTCTCGGGCCTCAGCCACCGAAAGCGAATCGGCTTTGTCTATCAACTGTTCACTTATTTGTCTCGGGATAACAGCTAAAAATAGGTACTTCCCATTCTTCGGATCTCCATGATGAACCATCTCGAAGATCCGTCGGCAGCTGGTGAGTGGCGAACTCAAGTCCCTCCTCATTTGAGCGATTATCTGGCTCGGGCTTGGCTCGCTCACATCAACGATGGCTTTTAATATTTCGACAGCAGACTTTTTCATCTCTGACTGACTGACCAACTCGTCAACAATCTTATTGTTGATTTTTTGCCTCCAATTCGTTTTAGGAATTCTGAGAATTCAATTCTGAAATACTTAAAAGTTTTATTATTTCTATAGTCTTATGGTTCGAAGTTTCTCTGATCGCATATTTCTTACTTACCATCCTAAATCCCCACATTCTCCCCTCTTTTTTATGCGGAACATTAAAAAAATAATGTAGTGGCTGAGCGGTGGTAGTAGTCATATCTCACTTGGAGTAAACGAAATTGTCTCTCTAGTTTTTATGTTTCTCTTAGGTTTAGGGTCACCTGAACCTTCTATTTCTTCTTCTCTGCCCTCACAGAATATCTTAAATCACCACAGAGTCTGTGGCACAGACCCACCCTAATTTTCATCCTATTTGATTTCTTGTTGATATTAGAGTAAAAAGGATAGATTCCGGTTTTTAGAAGGTCTAGTACCTGGTTAGATGCCGCCTAAATTAAAAAATTAATAAGACTTATCACATAACAGTAAATAAGTTTTGTTCTCCCTCTGGGGGCTTTCGTGACAACAAATTTTTTACTTCACAGATTACTTCAAAAATCATTTTTTTACAAAAAAGTGTTTTTAATTTGGAATCAGCAGATTATTGTGTCAAAATCTCATTTCAGTTAAATCTATAATTTCGAATTTAGAGACGAAGAGTAAGACCGTTAGCTTTTGAGTCTCTCAGCGAAAACGATATGGTAAGAGAAATAAATGAATCTCTGCCTCTCCAGAATCACTAATTTTAAATATTTTAATGTACATACTTGCAAGTAGTTTCATAAAAAAAAAACTGAGAAAAGGAGTTAAGATGAGAGTTAGAATTAGGGAGACCAGAAAAAGGCATACTTTATGGTGTAAAAAGGCAAATTCATAAAATTGAATGTCTCTCACAAGAAGCATCCCAAGAAGATATCTGCTAATAGAGAAAATTATTACAAATCCTAATAAGATCTGTAATTTCGTTACTATTCATTTCAAAACCTTCGTGTTCATCAATGAATGATATTTTTACATCAGGGCATCTCTATACAATAGTTTAGCTGCTTTAAGGAATAATGACATGAAATCTAATGAAATGCTTTCCCTAAGTCCTATATTCAAATTCTTTACTCTTACTACAAGAGCAAAAGAAACTTTAACAACACAGTAAAACAAAAAAGGCAAATTCATAAAAATCGAATGTACCTCTCAAGTAGTGATTTAAAAATTTATTCAATTCTTCAAGCCTCTATACAATGAGAATGTAATGTTGATTTGAATAATCTATTTACTGTGAGTCCCCATAAAAAATTTGAATTAGACAATTCAAATTCAACCAAGATGAAGATAAACAATGATAAAAAACTTGCACAATCCTTTAGAAAAATGAAAAAACTAACCTTTATAAAAAAGGCAAAAAGGCAAACTTATCCCTTATTAAGAGGTTTAGAGAAAGAAGGACTGAAATTTTGATCGCCCTAGTTAGAACTTAAAAGACATAAAATTATACTTATTAGTGATATATTAATGATTCTTGGATTCGTAATGATATAAATTAAAAATTTGTATGACTCAATGTCCTTACATCGTAACCATGATTTCAAAATCCAAGGATAATATACTCTTAATCGAAAAATTTTTCAAGTATAAATAAGTATAAAAAGTTAGCCCAAATTGTAATCATTTATTAGAATATAAGAAATGCAAATAAAACCAAAATAAATCTTACTACGAAATATTGATTATAATTATAATAAACCTAGTCCATCGTATCAATATTAATTATAATTACTCAGAATAAAAGCGTACTTTATGAGTGCCAAAGATAAACAAGTACTGGATGAGGTAGAAAAGATCTTGGCAAAGTTTGAGTTGAAAATCCAAGATTATGAGCAGATTATGCATTCAATACTCCAGTCAATGAATAATGGTCTGACAAAATCTCATAGAGACTCTTCTTCCATTAAAATGTATCCTTCCTTTGTCGTGGAAATACCTAATGGTACAGGTAAATTAATTTTTTCTAGTTGTCCTACATTAAAGAGAAAGGAAGATACCTAGCACTGGACCTCGGTGGCACAAATTACAGGATATTAGTCGTCGAAATGACAGGCCATAAGAACGAAATCAGCGTGGATGAGAGAGTTTTCACTATTCCGAAAGACAAAATGCTGGGCACTGCTGAATCGGTGAGATAAAACTATGAAAAATAAACTAAACTTGAATTTTAAGCTGTTTTCCTATATTGCTGAGACATTAAAGGATTTTCTCGTCAAATATAATCTTCAGAAAGAGGAGTTACAGCTTGGATTTACGTTCTCTTTCCCATGTCAGAAGAGCAACCTACTATACGCCCGACTAGTGAAATGGACAAAAGGATTCTCAGCCACCGGCGTTGTCAACGAAAATGTTGCTGAACTTCTCCAAAAGGCAATCGACAAGACAGGATTAAAAGTTAAACTACGCGGAGTAGTTAATGATGCTGTTGGAACCCTCACTGCTTGTTCCTTGTCGGATTCCAAATGTACCATTGGTTTAATAATAGGAACTGGAACCAATGTTGCTTACGTTGAGAGGATTGAGAACATTGAACTGATCAAGGATGATTATAGAGATAAGGAAAATATGATAATTAATACAGAATGGGGTGCTTTTGGTGAGAAGGGTGAACTCAATCACATTCTGACAGAATATGACCGAACACTCGATGCAAACAGCCTTAACCCCGGTCATCATGTGTATGTTCCATTGAATCTTTTAAAATAGAATTGTCCAGTTATGAGAAATTATGCTCGGGAATGAACCTCGGTGAAATTTGTCGATACGTGTTTCTGAATTTGATCGATAGAAATTTACTCTTTGATGGAGTCATTCCTGAAATTTTCAAGAAACCTCAAGGATTTGACACAAAATTCATCACTGAAGCTGAAAGGTAAGATTCTCATAAAGAATATTTTCAGGCTAGAAATAGGTTCATTTCGATTTTTTATTAGTATTACGTTTCTAAATCAATCATAAACCTGACACGAATTGCACTCTTTATACAATTGAAGAATATTTCAATAATTTTACATAATATTCATTTTTCTAATTGATTGTATATTCAGTATTTCAAGTTAAAATGGATTGAAAAATTTCAAATTTAAACCTAACCCAGTTTGACTTTGAGGGTTAAGTATTCCTAGATGTTTTACGTTCAAAAGATAAAAAATAAATTAAATTGTAGATTATAATAATTATTAAACTCAAATAAATTAGCTTCAATTTGATGTATCTTCCACCTTAATTCGAGAGGCAGAAGTTTTATTAATCTTCAGTAGTTTATAGAATGGGAAGACGACTATAGCTGAGTGTGGGATTAAAAGGGCTAAAAATATACTAGAACGAAATGATTTTGTAAGTTTTAACCAATTTTTTCAGAAATGCTGAAATGCGCAATTTTTTGTTTTGGGCGACACTCAAGGTATCATTAGATAGGAAATTAAATTTTGATTCTAATGATGCCTAATTAGGCATTTAGTTAATAAAAATTTAATTGTTTGAAATTATATTTTTATTTTAAATTCTTAAATTTGGTTTTTTCTATTTATCTCAAAAACCAAACACAATTTAGAAAATATAATTACAGATCTGAAATCAGCACAAAATTTCGATCCAGGAAGTGTTTGGGATCAAGATCCTATTGCACATAGTGTCCTACTCTGTAATTATTTATCTTTACGTAATGGAAAAATAAATAAAGCTTACTTCGTTATTACAGTAAAAATATTTCTATTGAAACACAGTGAATTTTCAAATTTTCACAAAAAATTACTTTTTTCCTATCTAAATGTATAGAAATCACTTGCTGATTGGTCGAGATAAATAATACTTAATTAGAGGGTAATATTCGTGTTTCAATAACAATACGATGTTTCAATAGAAATATTTTTACTGTAACTAATAGCTGAATTAAAGACCAAATACTACTAGAATATTCTCTGAGAAATTTCTAGACCTTTCTTTTCCAGAACAATGAATAAGCTCCTATGATATGATATAGGACCTATATATAAATTTTTATTTATTTCAGAGATCCGCCCAAACTTTACTATAGCACTAGTTATATGCTAACTGAATATCTCAATGTACAAGTAGTTCAATTACTTGACAGTAAAGTTGTTCGAATGGTTTGTGAAATGGTCTCAACAAGAGCTGCTTATCTTATTGGAGCTGGTTAGTTGATTTATATCAATAAATTCTCCGTTTTTCATCCGTTAATCTTGATCATTTCTCATTTTTGTAAAAAATTTCTATTATTTGAGCTAACTTTTTTCATTGATTTTAAGTTGAGAGAAGGATCAAAAGTTATTTTTAGGATCACAATTTGAGAAGGAAATCACATAAAATGGAGTTCTTATAATATGCGATACAACGAATATGGTAACTTTTCCCGCCAAAATAATTTGAATTTTAGTTACATTTATAACTATAAATATTTGATTATAATCAAACACGATGCCTGGAAAATGTCGGGAGCGATATCAGTTTATTTCTAATCTTTGTTTTACATTTAGAGTTCAAAACATTTTAATCCTTTCGGTGCCGAGACACAATTTTTATAAGAACCAAAATTTAGCTATGAAGATACCAAGTTATTTGGCCAAAAATATTACAAATGCAAGTTCACATTTTGGGCTTCAATTTAAACTTTAATTGATCCAGAAACCTATAAAACTGGTAGAGTTATGAAGGTACAAAAAATAGGAAAATGTCCATCGGCACCGAGAGGGTTAAAGCAAGTGCAAAATGATTTGATTGGTTCTATTTAGATATTGGTATGTTAGAAGGAGACTGGGGAACTAACCCATCTGTATTTATATTTTTGTAAATTTTTCTTCTGAAACCCAGAAAAAGATTGATGAAATGATTGATGGGTTTTTCTCTCTTTCTAAAATTACAGGCATATCTGCTCTTTTGCATAAAATAAAACGAAAAAATGTTACGATTGGTATAGACGGATCATTGTACAAATTCCATCCAAAGTTTGGCGAGAGAATGATGTTTATCATAGACAAGTTGAAGCCAAAAGAGACCGAAGTATGTTTTGATGGATTCAATGAAAAATATTCATATTAAATTCTCTTTAGTTTAATTTAAGACTTTCAGAGGATGGGAGTGGCAAGGGTGCTGCTGCCATAGTTGCAGCGCTCGACAGACAAAAACAATAAATAAATCGAAAAATTATTAATCTGCTTGGGCATAAACTCGTAAAGAAAATGTATTAATGTATTAACTTTATCAAAAGAAGAACATTGATGTTGGCCCTTAATCCAAAATGTGTCTTTATCCTTATTTTTCATTCAATAAATAAATGGATTATTATTTGACTATGACGTTGTTCGCTCGCTACCTGGCTATGGTTTCTTCTGGCTTGTATTGGTCTATCTAAAGAAAAAGAAAATAATGAAAAATAATGATTGTATAATATACAATGTATATGTTACCGTACAAGTCGTGAATCAGGAAATATGAATATTTCCTCGTCTTGAACTCATGAATAGAATTCTTCTTCACAGGTTGTACTAAAATTAATATATTTTGTGAATGATTTAGGGTGGGGGGTCTCTTGAAGAGACTCTCTTCCTCATCTTTAATACCTGTAGGGACTTCATTCGAGAAGGGGGGTAATGCATATTAGAGGTAGATGAAATTTTAATATCGCTTGTAGAATCATAGATTATAGAGAATCCAATTTAAATACTAAAAACTAATTTATTCAGCTATAAAAATTTCATTTCGGTCTGAATTTTCAAAAAAAAGATTTTGCCAATTTTGGTGAATCAAATTCCCGCCAATGATTTTCGCGCACTTTATCTGATCAAATTATTCTTCATCAAAATCTAAATCAAAAGGACCAAAAGTATCAGAATTTCATAAATTCTTAATCAGAATAATTCAGGGATTAAAATTCTATTCGTCTTGATTAAATTGATATTTTTATTTGTTTTAATCATTGAAATAAATTCATCACTTTTGAATTCATTCTTAATTAACTTAATTAAGAATTATTAAATAAAGTAATAGTAGCAATTTTCATCATGCTCTGTTACACAATGATTAAAATCAACAATGAGTTTGAAGAGCCTAAGAGTCTTCCTCTCAACATGCTGCCAACTAATCTGGATGTTTACAATCTTTACAAGCTGAAGAGTGGACCACATCGAAGCCGTAATAAAGCAAAGACAAGACGTGTGGTTGCAGATGAACTAATAGATTTTTATATTAAAGCCGTCCTATTCTAACAAGTATTGATAAATTACAGAAAGATCGGCATGATATGAGAGCAACTAAAAAGTGTCTAATTAACTTTTGGAAAAAACTTTTTCCTGTTGCACAATGCTCCTGCTTATCAAGTCAAAAATCCCCTTGCATATCTTAATTTTTTGAATTCCTTGATGAAATGAATCGAAAAGTTGTTGAAATATAAAAAATTTCTGAAAAATTAAAATATGACCAATTCCCTATTTTTCAACTCGAAGGTAGGCACTTTCAAAATTCATGAAAATTTTTCATTTTTAAAAAAGATATCTGAATAAAATTCAATTTGAACAAAATTAGGTCAGTTTTTAAATTTTGAAAATGCTCTAATTTCCCACTTTTAAATCTTTGAGCACAAAAACTTTAATCGATGATTTAAAGCAATGCGATATTGTTATTCCGGATCATCAATAGAAAAAGAAGATTTTGCCATAAAGGTTGAGAGAAACTCATGATTTCTAAGAAAAAGTCAACTTTGGGTTATTTCCCGTAATGACGAATTTCTGCGAATTTGGCCTAATTCGAGTTTTTCGTCTTATTCGATATATCAATATTGAATTACTTCAAATCTTTGAAATCAATATAGTAAACATTTTTAAATTAAAGGATTTTTGAAATTCAAAAAACAGTTTATCTCGTTTTGACTAGAATTTTCTGGACGAATCTGATCACTAATTTAAACTCAAAATTCGATTTCATCGTCCGCGAGCTAAAGAAGAAAACGCAAATTGGCATAAAATTTTAGACAGTCATTTCAATTACTGAATCTTTTTAAATCAGTGCTCACAATTTTCCTATCTTACAGGTTTTGGATATAATTTGGGAAAATGTAAATAAGTAGTGAAATTTGTAGTGAGTTAAAAAAAAGTCTATTCTTAGAAAATGTTAGACGAACCATAATAATAATTATTATTATTGGAGGTACATTTCTATTGTAAGAGTTTAAACGATTTGAAATTTATTAGTTTGAGAAAAAATATTTCATTTGCCTAATTTAAAAACCTGATAATTTCGAATATGAAATAATAGTTAATAAGAGTATTTAAGAAAAGGAATCCCATTAAACATCTTATTGTAATTTCGATCGAATGTTTTTATTAAATCTGGTTATATTCGCAATTTTCGTCGACTTTTCAAATGCCTGTACACTTAGAGCTTTCCAATTATTACCAAACTTAGTAGCAAATGGTAAAACCTACGAAGAAGCTGCTAAAGAGACCATTCAAAAAATTCAAAACTGTGGTCAAAAATTGAAAACGTGCTTGATTCAAGGCATGCAGGAAGCTACAACCATTGATGAATACAATCAAAATGGAAATGAATGTATTTTGACTGAGAATTTATACTGTTGGACTGAGGCTAGAGATGAGTTCATTTCAGAACGAGAATTGATCACGCAAAATGCAGAATCATTGCCACGAGCGATTGCCCTATTCAAAGATTCAGCACAGCAATGTCAAGAAATTAGCTTATGTCAAGCACAATGCTACAAAAGACAAATTGTGCTCATAGAAAATGGAGAAGATGAGACTGATATCAGATCAGATTGTGGTTGTTAAAATTCTAATAAAATTTCCTCTATTAAATTGTACAGAATTTTTTGTTTTGTATTTCTTATTAAAAATTCTTTTTTGATTTGCCAATCAACTTAGAATCTGATTTTTGGTGTTCTGGAATAAGTCTATGTAAATTATAGGCAGTTTTTCTCAATTTTTTACACTAATGTCGTTTAGAATGAAGATTTCGTTCTAACTTTATACATTTCTTTCTAAATTAATTATTTTATTGAAGAACATGAATAACGCCAATATGGCTAAATTTTTATGGAAAGAATTTGTTAGAAAATTTAGAAAAGTTTCACATTAGCATGAAGCGATAAAAGTTTCCTTTTTTTCTATTCGATTTTTGTGAATGGATTTTGAAAAAAACGGTCATAATATTTTCTAGAAAATTTTTATATTTAAACACGAGTCATCCTTAAACTTTCATAACATCTCAATGAATAATAATTGAAGGGTATTAACTCGTAGTTCTTTCAAAGGAGTATTCATTGTTCTTGCAAAATATTGATTTTAGATTCTTCAAAACTGAATTATGGCTTAAGAATGTTTTGTTATTTTGATTAGTTATTATCTGCTAGATTATTTTCTAGACTGTCTTATCCGTGATAATTTTTAACGTATTAACAGTCTATTAACCTAACATTAAACTTAATATACATTAAGATGAGGATTTACTATTTTTACAAAAAATTGAATATTTTTTTCAGGAACTTCAGGAACAAATTTTAATTCCCGAGCCAATAAGCTGTGGAATCTGACAAAATTAGATTTCGAAAATGCATCAACTTTCGAACCCAAAAGATTTCAACCAATTAAATCCTGATTAGAGAAAAATATTAAAGAAACTTGCTGTTTCAAAGAAAAACTTTACTTCGATTTGATCAAAATATTCAAATGATTATGATAGATTCAATAGATTAGAAAATATTACGTTAATTTAAACTGGTGTTTTGGGCAAACTAAGCATCATGAAACTACAGAAAGTTAATAATATGATATTAAGCATATTGTAAAATATCTTTAATCGAATTATCTCCGACCATAATAACTAACGAGAGATTCCATTCTTCCTCCATAGTCCAATTAGAATTCTTCATCTAATGCTGATCTCGAATGTCTGCATTTAATTATAATTCAAATCTTTGAAATCGAATGAAAATTTGAAAGTTGAAAGAGTGGAAATTTAGTGCATTTTCAAAATTCAAAAACGGCATAATCTTGGTTAGATTGAATTTTTTCAGAAAATTTTTTTCAATTTCCACAACTTTTTGGCTTATTTTATTATGGAATTCGAGAATAAATTTGTCCCTGACAAAAATATTGAGTCTTATTGTAAAATAAGTAAATTCTCATCTTCACGTCAATTATTCATGCCAATAGATAGACCATTATCCAAGAAGTTACTTTGAAAGTAATGTATTTTAAGCATTTCCATATTTTTGCCAAATACCTATTTTCGTCAAATTATTGCTATTTTCTTACCGCCCGACGAAGTGAAAATTTATGAGTTTTATTCAAAAGATATTTTTAAGACGCTTCTCTATTAGATTTTGAATTCTAATTTGGTTCAAATTCAGACAACCGAATTTATTCAATTCCAAAAATATTCTTTTAAGCAGGTTTTCAAAGATTTTATTTTTTTAGCTTGTATGACATTGTTTTAATAGATTAATATTAAATTGATTTATTATTGAATTTCTTCCAGTATAAAAAGAAATGAAAAATTTTACAATTTAAAAATGAAATTCTATTCAATTCTTTTGATTTTCACACTTTATATTACATTTTCTTCTTCCTGTACCCTTCGTAACTTCCACTTAGTACCTACTAAAGTAACTGGTGGAATGGACCTTACTGAGGCTGTAACAGAAGCAGTAGAGAAAATGAAGAAATGTGGCTATGCCGCAGCTGATTGTTTGATTACAAGTTTAGAAAATGTTAAAACAGAAGACGACTATCAAGGTATAAGATGCCTAGTCGATAATAGTGTACAGTGTTGGTTAGATGCTAGGGATGAGTTTTTGTTGAAAAAGGATAATGATGGTTTAGAAGCAGCATTGGCTATTTTCGAAGCTTCCATCGTTGAATGCCAACATCCAGAAACGTGTTTAGCTCAATGTTACAAAAGACAAGTTGGCCTAATCAAAACTGGAGCAAGTGATGGGGAAATAAGGCTGGATTGTGGATGCTAAACTTTTCAAGATAATTAACTTGATATTTATTAAATAAAATTCAATATTAAATTCGCAAGTTACTAATGAGTAGATATATAAACATGATAATTTTACAATTGAGAGAAAATATTCTATACCTGACAAATTCAAATCTGACTGCAGTAGACTGCCAATCAATGGCCAGGCAAAAGCTCATCGAAATTTATACTTTATCGTTCACAGAATTTTTAAACAAAAAGTAAAGCGATTTTTAAGAAACAAAAACCTATCTCATGAACATAGAACATCCATTTAGAGGATTTGGAAGTCAAGTGGATAATTAGTAATAAAGCTTATATTTCACCGGATCTCGGCAGACTATTCCACCGGCTAGATATAAAGCTATCTGACATGAAGATGAGAATTTACTATTTTTGCAAAAAACTAGATAATTTTCTTCGGATTCACAGGAAAATATAATTTTTTGAATTCTAAAACGGAATGAGCTAATAAGATGTGGATATTCGGAAAAATTCCGAAAAAAATTCAATCTGGCCAAAATAAAATAGTTTTTGAATTTCGAAAATGTACCAAATATCCACTTTTTCAACTTTTGAACACAAAATTTTCATCGATTTCGATGATTCGAAGCAGTTAAGTACTGATATCAACATTAGACGTAGAATTCGAATTTAGCCATAGAGATAGCAAAGATCTTACTGTTTACGAGAAAAAGTTAAACTTCCAGATTTTGGATGATTTGCCTTCGGGACAATCGAAAAATTCAAATGGTTCGATTTCCCAGAGTAATAACGAACTTCAGTGAACTTCTACAGGTGAATTCGAGTTCTTCGTCTAATGTTGATCCCAATTACCATCATTTAACTGTTTCGAATCATCGAAATCGATAAAAAATTTGGGTTCAAAACTTGAAAACGTGGAAATTAGGTGCATTTTCGAAATCCAAAAAACGGCCTAATTTTGGTCAGATTGATTTTTTTTCGGAATTTTTTCGAATATCCACATCTTATTAGCTCATTGTGTTTTAGAATTCAAAAATTATATTTTCCTGTGAGTCCGGAGAAAAATATCTTTGTTTTTTGTAAAAATAGTATATTTTCATCTTCATGTCAATTAGGTTTATATAATAAATTCGATTATCAATAATATCCTCTAATTGGTTACATCATTCTACAAAAGGGGAAGGTTTAAGGTTGGTTTAGAGTATCTTTTTACAGGTCATAGAAACTAGATTGATGGAAAAAGGTAGAATAAAAGGGTTTAATTATATTATTAAGAAGATTTTTTTATTTAATCTTCATAGTGAAATTACTTGGGTACAATGCAAATACAATGGGTATATCATGTTTCTCATTGATTAAATTTTACTGAAACATGCATATCTCTCAATGATTTGTGTAACATTAAGAATAAAAACCCATATTTTGAGTTTTTTACTTCCACCTATACTTTTTTTCGTGACAATGATTTTATTCCCGGTTATGATTTTCACATTTTACCTGAACTTTTCTGAAGCGTGTATGATAAGAGCTTTCGAATTATTACCAAGCTTAGTAGCAAATGGTAAAACCTACGAAGAAGCTGCTAAAGAGACCATTCAAAAAATTCAAAACTGTGGTCAAAAATTGAAAACGTGCTTGATTCAAGGCATGCAGGAAGCTACAACCATTGATGAGTACAATCAAAATGGAGAAAATTGTCTTAAAACTGAACAGTTGAGTTGTTGGACTGAAGCTAGAGATATGTTTCTTGAATATAAAGAATACGTTACACCAGATGTTGACCCATTAGAGCATGCGATTGCCATGTATAAAAGTTCAACTGAAAATTGTTCACCAATAACAATCTGTCAAGCCCAATGCTATGAACGCCAAATAAGACTTATTGAAAAGGGGTCAAGTGACTATGATATCAGATCAGATTGTGGTTGTTGAAAAGAATAAAATTTTGTGAAATCTTTGATAACATTTTTTATGACGGTAGCAAATTAGATTCGAGAAAAAAGGGCTCCTTCCAGATCTTGCGAAATTCGGTGGGATAATATTAAAAATACCTGAAGATTAAATTTAATTTTCTAACTATGAAAAGCTGAAAAGTGGCAATTTGGTGAATTTCCAGAATTTTATTCATAGAAATAAATTCATCTTAAGGGTTAGTTTTATACACATAATCGAAAGTTCAGAAATCAATCAAGGTTATTTAATTTTTCTCTTCTTTTCCTACTGAACTAAGGGCTCCCATTTCCATTTCCATGAAGGTAATATTAATTAAACTTCCAAATAAACTTATGAAAATATAAACATTACAATGACAAAATGGAAAATGCAAGAGTTCAAAAAAGTTGAATGCATTTAATGTATACTTCTCTGAGGAAGGAACGTTTTTTATGAAATCTATACTACTGTAGAAGACAAAAAACTACAAATTCCCTTAAAAGTGCATATCTTTTAACATCATTTTTTCCAAGTTTATTTTTATTTTACCAATAAAATCCTCCTTTTTTATGTATACTGCCTTGTTACTGATGGTGAGTGAGTGAGGGACTCTGAATCTATTTGATCTATTTTTTCTTGCTTAGTGTAAACAGATTTTTAATTTATTTGCTATTTAAAATTAGCATTAGTTATTTTGTTCAATTTCACATTTAGCTGACTTACTTTGTATACATAAATCTGAACATTATTAAGTAAGAAGTACACCAGGATCGAGTCCGGATCTTTAACATTGAAAATTATCGCTTGTAATGCAAATGCGTTGACATTCAACGTTGAAAATCCGGGCTCAGCTTTTACCTATCGTTAACTAACAATTTCTAATGAGGACTTGACGAGTATATATATAAAAATCTTCCTTTGCTACAACTAAGTAGGTATCAGTTTACGGTCTTTCTTCGATGATAGTCAATGTGATCTTTCTTAATTCCTTTGAACTTCAGGAGGTTAGAGAAAATAATTCCTGTATTTCCTGTCAATTTAAGCTCAACATGGACCAAAAATTTTGTATGACCTGATATTTTTATGGAACCTAAGAGAACATATGGGAAACATGGATTAAAGTTTTCGAAAAAGAGGGCTTGAAGGATTCACATGACAAGAGATATTTTTTGTAATTCTTATCGTTTCAATCTCAATTCTTAACAAGTCCTTGAAGTCTTGCTTGTTGTGTCCGCTTGGTTATGTTGAGCCCTAAATAGCCATGCGTTTTGTAGTTGTAAAATATCTTCAAAATAAAAGAAAAGGTATTTTTCTTGAATCTCACAGTCAGTTATCCAAATAAATAGCTGGTTTAGCAGCAGTCAGAATAACTGAATCATCTATGTTTGTCATAATAATTCACCAAGAAAAATATGAATAAACACCTTTCTCAGTGATTATGATTCTAACAGATGCCATCATGTTATCTTTGCTTCATTTTCCAATAAGCCTGTGAGATCTACTTCAAAGGCTTCATTTATTTCAAGAGAAAATCAAAAAATAATAATAATTCATAGCTACTCTTTTTTGTGTTTCTTGTAAGAGAAAACTTGTGTGAATGTCAACATGATGAGAGTGAATTCATTTTGCTTAAAGTGAAGAGAATATTTTTTTCTATTTCTTTATCAGAATGTATAAATTTAAATTGCTAATATTTCCACAGTGAACTTTAGCATTGAAACAAAATATGAAGAAAAAAAATTAATTTGAAGTCACATTGGCCGGAGGAATTCAAGATAAAGAATAGAGTAAAACATAATTTTTAACTTTTCGAGTTTTTGCTTTCATTTGATAGGAAATAAGAGAAGAAGAAAATATTCCTATCGAACCTTTTGTTTTGAATTTTATTTAATTTCAATGGAAGATATCAAATTTTCAAATTTGCGGGAAAATTTAGGGAAATGGGATTTATGCATTTTTTTTAAATTAATTTTCGTAAACGGCGACCACGATTGGGCACACGAAATAGAAGTGTTCAGAGTAAAGAAAAAAAATTTCTTGCTTTTCTAGAATGGATTTTTTAATTAAGAATCATGAATTCCTCTAACTCTCAAATCCGAAGCCAATAGAAATCTTTAACTCAAATTTCGAAATTTTTCACCAACTAGAAATTCGAAAAAAGGCCAGTTCTTCAAAATTACTTTACCATTTGGATTTACGATGAAAAAATAAATTATTTATTTATGAGAAAAAATTTTAAATCATTGACATTTTACATCATGAACCGGTTACCAAAAAAATAATTAGAAAATCCTTGATGAAAAAATGAGACTTTTGTAAAATCATGAATTTCCAAATTCATCAAGAATAGCTGTAAATTCAAGTTTGTGCTTTAGAAGAAAGGCGGTGCTCTAGCCAGGGTTATTGAAGATCACAGAGTAGTTTTTCTGAACACACAGATTTGGATTAAAGTGATTGATGAAGAATTTTTTCTCCATCCCCAAATCCGCGCAAAATTGACAAATTGAAGCATCGTGGTTTTCTTGCTTAAGATGTCTGGTCATCGCAGTATTATTAAAGTAAATTAATTTTTTTGTAAAGTCCTATGATTCGAAACTTTTGAAAACCTTCTAAATACAGGTAAAATCTCCGATTTATCTCATTTAGTTTTATACCTGAGTCTAATTACAATGTTCTTCAGTTATTCTAAAAAACGAGCTAGTACCGAGCTCTAAATTAGTGATACTGATATTTAGCATTTTTCTGTCTGGTCATAATAAAATGCTAATGAAGGTGAAAAATAACCAACACATTCTGTCAGCATCATCATCGTCATCAACATAATTACATTGAAGCTAAAGAAAGATTTGATTATAAAATTAGACAAGAGAAAAAATCATGGGACTTCTCTATATTCTACTACTACCCTAAATAAATGAGTTATTGAATAAAGGGTGGGTTACTGACGGAATAAAATGAATGAGTCAACTAAGTACTCTGGATAAATGCGTTCGAAATTGTAATTCATTCAAATGCTCTCTCACAATTTTCTCAGTCATACGAGACTATAGTAGTCATTCAATCAGAATTCAGAGGGTAATGAGATATATACTCTCTGGATATGTTCTTTCTTTTGTTTAGGGCAAAAGAATAAATGTATACAGTCATATGGTAAAGCAGTTTACATTTAATTTGAGACTGTAGATTAGCAATGCTCACATTTTACTTCAGATAACCATGAAAAAAATAAGGGAATCCCTAATAAGAATTGGGATATCCAATATTTCGAATATTTCGAAATACAAGAAATATGAATTACAATAAAGTTTATAACATAAGTAAAAATACTCTATTCTTCTAATATGATATCTTAAGATATTATGATATTTTTGAAATTTATAAATTTATAACGTTCAAATAGAATTTTTATCGCTGAATATTCACCCTTCTTCTAAATCCTCAAAGAAATAAATATTTCTACTACAAAACTCTCGAAGATACTTGGTATTATTTTGAATACAGTAGTTTGAAAATTTTAATTTTAGAACGTTTTTAATGCTTTCAATGTGTAAATCTTCTGTTTCCAAAGGAACTTTATGTAAAAATATTTACAAACAATTTAATCTACTTCTAGAAAATCTACATAAGAACTAAATCCAGGCTTTTAGTTAAATCAGCAGTTTTTTAATTTGCCGAATAGGTATTCATCAGTGGCAAAACTAGAAAATAAGTGATATTTCCCCAGCAAAATAATACATTTAGACATTCACTGAGTATTTTTGCCAATGAATTTCTATATAGTTTCTCTCATTAACGAAATTTCACTTTAAATACTCATAAGTAGATAAGAATTTCAATTTATTAAATTAAACCCTCATGAAATTAGGTAAGAGTAAACATTTTCATAACATTTAATCGTGAATTATTTTTACGTAATTCGGCGAAGGAATCAAACTTCAGATTGAAAAAAATTCAAGTTCTTTTCTTATCCCACGTATAAAACTATAAAAGATTACACGAATGTAATAATTATAACAAAATTCGGCGAGTTCACTTTGTTTTCCCTTCATATAAATTTTCATCTATTATCTTTTTCATTTTCACGTGTCTCATGATCCGATTTCAGCGTAGAGAGATAAAATATGCTGTAAAAATTTGATCTCCCTGATCGAAAATAATCATATCACCCCTTTTCAAAGGTTAAAACGGATATTTGAATTTATAATTTTGATAATCTGTCCAAATGTAAAATAAATGAATGAGTCATTTGACTAAATAAAGAAAAATTCTGTAGAAATCTTAATCTCTCCTCCTCCCCCCAAGTTCCTGTTCATTTTTCAATTCATTCATCTCATTTACTATCTTTAATACTTCTCTTAAATGAGCGACAATAAATCACAAAGTCATTCATTACTCATAGATGGGATACTCGTGTGTAGTAAGATAATCTCTTTTAGTAATGATCAATTCTTTAAAATCTACCATATATAGAATGTATATCATGAAAACGCAATAACAAATAAAATCAGAGTGAGATGTATTCTCAATTTCTGGGAGAAGAAGCAAGGAAATCTTGACTTGAAAGTGTTATTTAAGGAGAAAAGAGTCTTCCTTTCTTTTGATTTATTACTCTCCTCTATTATTTGAAGTATTCCCTACTACTTGTATGGGGATTGGTTGCACCTTAACCTCTATAGATGAATAACTCATTTTTAAAAAGGGATTTAAATTATCAAAATTAATTTGAGTCATTCTCTGAATGAAAAGAGAGCGAAAGTTATAACCAGTAACTACCTTGGAAATTACTCAAATAGTGAAGGGAAAGGTGTCCTTAGGAAAATTCAAAAAGTATAATTAATTATCAGTATACTATAGATGGTAAAATTAATCCGAGATTAGCTGATAGTTGATGATAAAAGTTTAGTGAACTAAAGTTCAACTAATCATGTAAAGAATCTTTTCAAAAAAATCTGAAAATCCGCTTGAATTAATATGTTAGATATATTAGAAGGGGCTATTTTATTCACTAAATGTACACAAATAGCAACTGTGAAGAATCAAGAATCATAAGTTATAAGCCTCAATTATAAGTTATAAGAGTAATTTTTCACTGAACACTCAGATTTGGTTTAAAGTAATTGATTCACCAACAAATCAGAATGGTTTTGTACATAAAAAACAAGAAAAACTTCTTACTTAAAAAGTTCTCACTTAAAATATTCGATGGAATATTTATCCTAAGATCTTGGTAAAACAACATAATTATATAAAAATTCTCATCTCTTTATCAACTAGGTTCAGGAACACTAAAAAGAAAGCCATTGAAACCCTGTTCTGGAGGTTTCAGGACTGAGATAGTCAAGTATATATTCTTCAGTTGATGAGCCGCAAATTTTTAGAGGGTTCAAATTACAAATGTCGAATTGAACCGAAACTAAAGCTAGTTAATATGAAGATGGGAATTTATGATTTTTACAAAATTCTTATTTTTTTCACCAAGAAATCGAATTTGATCAAGATTTTTTGGAATCTAGATCATAAGGCCCTCTTTCACGGTACGGAGAAAAAAAATTTGGAAAAAATCAATTTTTAAGGCAAATTTGAAATCTTGAATTAGCGCCAAAATCGCATTTTTTTGAACTTTGAGTTGACATTTTTTGTTGATTTCAATGTGAGAGAGTGATCAAAAGTTGATTTTTTGGATCACAATAAGACAAAGAAATTAAATAGGCTGAATCTGGTTTTAAGAATCACCCCATAACCGTGTCAAAATTGAATTTTGATCATTTTCCCTACTTGAAAGTCGATGAAATTTGATATTTCAACAGAAAAATGACGAATTTATCAAAATTTTTATGATGATCATCTGTTTTTTTGTCTTATTGTGATCCTAAAAATCAACTTTTGATCACTCTCTCACATTGAAATCAACAAAAAATGTCAACTCAAAGTTCAAAAAAATGCGATTTTGGCGCTACTTCAAGATTTCAAATTTGCCTTAAAAATTGATTTTTTTCAAATTTTTTTTCTCCGTACCGTGAAAGAGGGCCTTATGATCTAGATTCCAAAAAAATCTTGATCAAATTCGATTTCTTGGTGAAAAAAATAAGAATTTTGTAAAAATCATAAATTCCCATCTTCATATTAACTAGGTGTATTTATTTATTGAAAAACTGTGAAAATTCACTAATGTACACAAATGAATGGAGGTGTAGTTTTACACTCCACAAATACGCTTCTCACCTGTATCAAAAAAGTAAAAAGATTTTAAGCATTATTTATAGGGTTCTTCAGATTCAAAAATATTCCGAAAATTTCCAAATCGCCACAATTTAACTTCAGATTGAAACAAAAAATAATTATAAAATAATTTCTGATTTTTTTTATTTTAAAGAAATTTTTAAGCGAATATCAATTTTTCTCAAGAGTTTTATAATTTTTAAGCAAGCTATCTTAACATTAATCCTTATTATCAAAGCTTGAAGAACGATAAATAGGTCCAATGAAGATCCTAGGTACCCTTATTGATGGCTCTTGCGAAAAAGAAGAAGAGGGTATCAAATTTCTTTTAGATATGCTGAATTTAAATTTAGAGAAATTTTTCAAAAAATATATTTCACAAGATTATCGAAAATTAATAATTTTATCTTCGGTACCTTTTCGGATTTTTTCAGACGGATCCGAATTTGAATTATCTGAAGAACCCTACTTAAGACTCTCTGATTTAGTTTGGCATTCTAGAGACATATATATTTGTAAGTTTTAGACATCTGTAGTTTCTACCATGTCTCAGAAGCCTTATTTTGCCAACTACACTGGATGGAATGTAATACATAGGCACAGAAAACGTTCTTGAATAGTTTCAAGAATGAAAGATACTCATGAATTTCACCTGATGAGAATTAAGATGTGCAATAAAAACACAGATTAACCACTATTTTTATTCCCCATCTGATTCATCGAGTTTTCATTCCTGACTAGATAAGAAGAAAAACATGCATTTATTCTGTTTACCATATTTCCTATTTGTAATCTTTTAAATCGAATTACACAATGATGACGATGTTGAAGATCGAGACAAGCAGTTATAAGGAATGATCATGCTAAATTGACCATAGTTGGAAATCTATTCACAAGAGGAACTGTTTTTATTCTTTTTCCTCATAAATTCTCTTCAGGATTCAATTGAACGTGTAATAAATTGAATTTTCCATTTAGGTCCCACTGTGACTCTTGGGGCATATTATTTTCTCAGTTTTGATTTTCAATGAAAATGAATAAAAAATAGTATTAGTAAAAATGTATCGGGATTCTGAAAAATTACATCGAATTTTAGATCGTTCGATAGCTTTTTATTTCTAGACCAAAGCAGTACAATCAACTTGATTTAAAACCACCTTTTCAAAGTTGATATGAAAACTTACTGCAAAGGATTTGTTTTCATGCCATCGATGTTAAAAATCTTCTGGTTATTTTTCGTTATTAAGATAATTTTCTGTAAAACAAGATTGTGGATTCCTATTCATTATCCGATAAAAGTCTCTTGTTTGCAAAAGGCAAAACAGGAAAAAAATTATTAAAATAATCTTGAACATATTTCTACTTCATATAATTAATAAAAACGAATATACTAAACAAAAATTGAAATTAAAAAAAACGTACAAAATTTGGGAATTTCTAAAATCATTTAAAAAACTAAGAAAGAAACCGTTTACATGCTATAGGTGATGAATGAAGATTCTTGCAGATTCAACATTTCTGGATTGAGAATTCTACTCAATTTGGTATATTTTCCATAAAATTACACAAGAAAAGAAAAAAAATGAATGACATGAAAATTTTATCCTCCATCAATTATTTATATGAAGAGTTATCGTGAATTTCGACCAGAGAAAAATTGAGAAAAACTATTACATATATTGAAAACTCCCATTTTCCCTTCGATATCTTGTTTTGTGTGACCTTAAGAGTGAACATTTCATGTAAGAAAACAAGAGCTTCCCTAAATGCTCAAGTTAATTTGAGGATATGGTAGTAGTTTCTTGTTGAGTGAAGATTTTTGATTGATACTAGCTGAAATTTTTATTTTTCTTTGATTTTCAAGCTCCAATAGAGAAAAGAATAACAAGCACTTTTCAGTTAAAATGTGAAAATTGGTTCTGATAAGGTTTTAAGCTGGGTCTTGAAAGTTATATTAAATAAAAGAAGATTGTGAATAACTGGCATCATTTTCTTCTTTTATTTAATAAAAAATTGAAATTACGCAATGTCAAAGAAGAACATTCTTAGACCATATAGTCAGATCTTTTTATTTACAGTAAAAATATTTTTATTGAAACACGAATATTTAGCCCCTAATTATTAAGTATTATCTCGACCAATCAGAATGCAGCAAGTGATTTCTATACATTTAGATAGGTCGACATAAATAATACTTAATTAGGGGGTAAATATTCGTGTTTCAATAGAAATATTATTACTGTAAACGAATTTCATTGTAAGTGCTTCAAGCTAAAGCTAGTTGACATGAAGATGAGAATTTTCTATTTTCAGAAAAAGCTCAATATTTTTCTTCGGAAAGTCAGGAAAATTCTTTTTAATTCCATGATGAAATGAGCCAATTAGTTGTGGAAGAAATTATCGAAATAGATTCAATCTGACCAAGATTGGGCTGTTTTTTCGAATTTGGAAAATGCATTAAATTGACCACTTTTCAATCCTTGAGCTCAAAGTTTTCATCGATTTGAAGTAGTTATGTGCTGTTATTAGACATTAGACGAAGATTTCGACTTTGGCCATTTTTTATTCTCCATACATTTATGCTATATTATCAACTGGGGCTATGTAACACTTAGATATTACAGCGATAACATTCCCGATATCAGTAAGATTCGAAGTTTTTTTACCTCTGACTACTTTTATCATAATTTCCAAAGTTTGATGTAATGTTTATCTATTAGAAAAATAGATAAGTTACATCTATCTTACGTTATTTGTGTAACGGTTGACATCAGCCTATCATGACGATATTTGTTCTTTTAACACTTTTTTGTTTTTCTAAATAAAAATGATAAATAAAGTTTCAAATAGGAAACAGCATTGTTAAGCTAATTGTAATTTTTCTGACATTTTCCAGTGTAAATATGAGTCCCTAGTAAAGTTCAAGCTGAAGGAAATAAGAGTGCACTACAGCGAAAGGTATTTTCCTTCCTGGCTTCTGGTTTTTTTCTCTCCCCTAGGAGTGTGCGATGCTATTATTTTCTAAACAAAAAGTTTTACTCGTTTACCATAAAAATTAGTGGTGACATGTGCAATCTAAAGCTATCTGACATGAAGATGAGAATTTACTATTTTTACAAAAAACTAGATAATTTTCTTCGGATTCACAGGAAAATATAATTTTTTGAATTCTAAAACGGAATGAGCTAATAAGATGTGGATATTCGGAAAAATTCCGAAAAAAATTCAATCTGGCCAAAATAAAACAGTTTTTGAATTTCGAAAATGTACCAAATATCCACTTTTTCAACTTTTGAACACAAAATTTTCATCGATTTCGATGATTCGAAGCAGTTAAGTACTGATATCAACATTAGACGTAGAATTCGAATTTAGCCATAGAGATAGCAAAGTTCTTACTGTTTACGAGAAAAAGTTAAACTTCCAGATTTTGGATGATTTGCCTTCGGGACAATCGAAAAATTCAAATGGTTCGATTTCCCAGAGTAATAACGAACTTCAGTGAACTTCTCATGCTTCAATGTGCCGATAAAAAATGATAATTAAATAGTTGATATTTTGTTTATTATATTTTACAAAGATAAGACTGAGTATTGGATGGTGGTCAAAGAAAAACTCAACATAAACTGACAAAAAAGTTCAATTATCTAATTTCAGCTTATTTTTCTTCGCTTATTGGCTGTATAGTTTCAATGGTTGAATTCGAATTCTCTGTCTTATCACGTTTCCAAATAGATTTTTCAATCAATATGGTAAAATTAATTTTCAAGTATTGAAGCACCAAATTTTGCTCCAAACTACTTTTTTAATACCTCTGTAATAAACCTAATTATAGAAATCTTCAAATAAAAAAACGTTTTTAACCGATCAGAATCGCTATGTTCAATGAAAAATTTAGCGTAAAGTAATGCTGGACTTGATTGTGACGATGAAGGATTTACAAGAATCTTGAGGAATCAGAAGTGATATAAAGCTTATATTTCACCAGGTCTCATTAGAATGTTTATGGAGAGAAAGAAAGCATACAAATTGCTCTGATTCATTTTTTAATTTAATTCGGTTTTCTGAGCTCTGAGAAATTTATCGTCAAAATATTTCAAGCCATGTTTTTTCACTGAATCGTTTACGTTTTTTGCCTCTTGTTAGCCCCTATGTTTAATTCCTCTCCGCTAATAATAAGTCATAAAAAGCAATTTTTTCAGATTTTAATCAGTTCTGCAACAGATATAATGAGAAATCAATTTAAAATCATGAAAATAAAAAAACGTCTTTTATTTGAAAATTTTCATAATTTTGATCATCGTTTCAGAACAAAAGGAGGGAAGTTTTATGGCGTGATGTTACTCGATAGGTTATTTGATTAATTTTTGAAAATTTCCTTGAAAATTTAATAGACTTGAACGAAATTTTGCAAAATTACTTAAATCACCCATCGATATGAAAAAAACTAATCTTCAAGTATTTAAATATAATCCCACCAAATTTCGCTTCAAAATATCTTCCCAAGCTTCTGGAATACGATAAATAAAATTGTGAAAAATTTTTAATTTAGAACGTTTTTTTACCTATCAAAATTGTAACATTCATGAAAAATAAGAGAAATTTCGTTTTGAGCTATTGAAAAACCAATTTTAAAAGGATTTAAATATAAAACCATAAAAAACGTTCTAAATTTGATAATTTTCACAATTTTGTTTATCGTATTCCAGAAGCATGGAGCGAAATTTGGTGGGATTATATTTAAATACTTTTCATATCGATGGGCGATTTAAGTAATTTTGCAAATTTTCGTCCAAGTCTAGTATTTAAATTATTACATAATCAATCGAATTTAATTTTTCTTACCACGAAAAACTCTCATTATACCACAAGCTTTAAATATCACTTCATCAGGTTAGAATAAAATAGTATAAGCCAATAAGCAGCTTCTATTTCCTTAGGTAAAGACTAAGGAATCTTATTAAAAAGTATTTAATGAACACCAAGTTTCTTATAATAACTTGAGCAATTACAATATCTATTGGCCAATTAGTTAAGACATTTGATAAGAATCAATTTCTTGAAAGAAAGGAGTCTTGGTAAACTTGCATGACCTTAGCTTTTTATCTCTAGATATTTCTTGAGTATAGATTTTATTAGAAGAGATGTTTTTTTGTTCTCATTCAAACCATGTGTGTGTCTACAGTAAAATGTTTACTAATAAACAATTTCTCTCAAAGAATGAATGAGCTCATTTAACTATGGTTTTGTTTTTTGTCATCACACACTATTTCAGAGCTCTTGGTCTTGTTATTTCAGAAAGTTGTTAGGTCTCACTCAATACAGCAATGCCAAATTATTAACATTATTTATAGCATTTCTCTTAGCACATTTGATTTATGCTTATTAAATGTTGGAAGAGTGATAATATCATAAGAACCTTCAATCAATTTTTCATTTGTTAGAAATACAAATTAAACTGTATTCTCATTAGCTGTGTTTCTATGATTTATCGCCTCAGTACAGTGTTTAGTTAGCTGGTACCAGTATCATTGTAAAAAGTTAAGTTATTAATTACCAGAGATTTTTGAAAAATTATCTCCTCTGTTGGTTGAAAACGTCATAAAAATATTTCGAGTATCTAAAGTTAATTGAAGAAAATTTACTAGTTTTACAAAATATCAATTATTTTTTCCTTTAAATAGATATTTTTGAATTTCATGATAAACGAGTTGTTGGTGGAGAAGTGTAAGAAATTTAAAATTGACCGAATTTGATTTTCGAACTCAAAATTCTGAATTCTGCGATCATAGCGGTGGGAAAATAATGCAAGATGTTAAAAGGAAATTTCTTTAGACAAATTCGAGATCTTTGTCTTGTGATCACAAATATCTTTGAAAACGAATTTGATTTCGAAAGTTGAAAACTGGAAATTTGACACATTCAAAAAACCATCTAATTTTGATCTGATTTTTTTACTACAACACCATATCGGCTCATTTCATCTTGAATATCGAAATAAAATATTTTTTCCTGACTTCATAGATAAAAATATTTGCTAATCTATCGAGGAATTGCCCCCTATTGTTTTGCACTAATTTTCTGAATAACAAGGATACCAATGGCTTTTTAACATCGATGAAATGAAAACGAATCCCTTGCGGTGAATTTTCGTGTCATCGATCAGATCAACACGATTCAAAGCTAACTTAGAGAGAAATAAGAGGGACAACTGTTCTCTAATTTAACCAAAATATTGAGTGTTTTTTTGTAGTGAATCCTTCATGTCAATTAGGTTTACTACTAAGTGCAGATAGTTCGAAAAGAATACCTTGCTCATAAAAAATATCAGAAAATTCAGACAAGAAGTCATTAGATATGTTACCGTTAATCTTGTTACTCTTGATAGTCTTAAGACTAACGGAATGGTTAGTTAAACTTGTTACTCGGTAACAAGATTAACTGGAATCTTTGATAGTCTTAAGATTACCTGATAGTCTTAAGACTAACGGATTGGTTTGTTAAACTTGACACTCGGTAACAAGATTAACTGGAATCTTTGATAGTCTTAAGACTATCAGGTAATCTTTGAATAGTTTGATAAACTTGTTACCAGGTTTCAAGATTAACAAGATATTCAGCTATAAAATATAGTTTGTTGATCTCGATTCTCGGTAATAAGATTGGCTGACTGAAATAAATTTTTCGAAAATAATATCAAAAATTAAGAAAACAATCCAACATTATAAGGTCCCTAATTGGAACTTTTTATAAAATTTTATCTGAATAGCTCGTAAAACTTTTTACCAGCCTTCAAGAATAATAAGTTTGATATCGAAATATGAATTTCGGCATATTATCAGAAAAGGTCCAGATGGCTTTAAATGGTAAAAAATAGTCCTTCAAATATTTCTCATTTAAAGAATAGATGTGAATCAACAAATGAAAATACGTGATGAGAAGAAATTTATAGTAAGATCACTAACTAGTTATTCCTGAAACTGCGTAACAAATTTGACGAACTATTGAGATAAAATCCTTACGTAAAATTAATACTGTTGGCTGAATTTCAACACTTGATACGTCTTATTCTCTGGAATGCATGAGTTTAGCATTGCACTGTATAAGAAGTCTCAATTTCAGACCTATACAATTGGATTGTTTGATGAAAAATCTTCATAGCCTTAACTAAGCCTTATTTAATTCAAATTTATTTCAGTCAGCCAATCTTATTACCGAGAATCGAGATCAACAAACTATATTTTATAGCTGAATATCTTGCTAATCTTGAAACCTGGTAACAAGTTTATCAAACTATTCAAAGATTACCTGATAGTCTTAAGACTACTACCTGATAGTACTATCAGGTAGTCTTAAGACACCTTAAGACTATCAAGAGTAACAAGATTAACGGTAACAAATATATTTCTTAACTGTGATATCAGACAGACTGAATATGATTAATATGATGATTATATTTGATCTGGGGGAATCTTTTTGCAGTTTTTGTTTAATAATAAAATTAACTTTTCTTGAGCTGATTTGAATTTTTTTACTTCCATCCTAGAAATTTTCCTTGCGTGAGATGGAATCACTGAAAATTTCAATCAAAATCTAATTTAGCAATTTATTTGTTTGTTTTCCTTACTTTGTTATCAATGTCTACTCAATGTTGATGTTCGGATTCTGATAAAGTGCTTCCAGGATTCACTTTAATTGTTTTTATATTTGGATGTCAAAAAGAAAAATGTGGTCGAATCGACGCCAAATTCCAATTTTTCGAACTTTTACCAGAAAAATATTGATGAATGTGGGAGGGGATTGATCATGTAAAAATCGAAATTCTCAAACTCTAATAAAGTTGAGCTTTAGAACAGATTTAGCCCAATTTTCTTTTCTTATCTTGAGCTTGAAAAATCTTCTTATTTTCAAATAAATAAAAACTTTCAGCTCGAAGTTCAAAAAGTGGGCGTCAAATCTAAATTTGAAAAATAATTTTTTTCTTCAAATGGTAAAAGTAAGCAACATAGTCCTTATCATTCGAATTCTTGATGAAAAAATTGAGATTTTTGTAAAAACCATAAACTGCAAACTTCATAACAATTTACATGACTTTTTTGAGGTTGGAATCATTTAAAATAAGCATAAGATATTTTTTTTAAAAGATCCAAGGAGGAATTATAAACTTTAAATATTCACCTCTATCACCTATAGATTAGTAAAGCAAAAACACACAAAAGGAAATTTATCTAAATGTCTAAAACTTATCACTTAAAAGATAATAGACAATTTATGGTTGATCAAGTAAATTCGAATAAAATGCTGGTTCATAACTCGTCAACTTTTCATTTATGATAACACTGCACCTTATCCTTATAGATAGAAAAAACAATTTAAAAAAACTTTTATTGTATATTCATTGTAGACACCATTTCTATAACACTTTGTTTGTTATTTTTATGTATTAAACTAAAGAAAACTCGGTTAGACAGAATTAGTCATAACAAGACAAAAAAGTGTACATGCACATTTTTATCGCTCACTTTTAAAGGCCATCATTATTAAAGGGCACATTCATCAGAGAAATAATACCTTTTTTTCTATTATAGAGTTTTACTATGATATAAATCAAGTATATTACTGGGCAGAAACCTGATGACTTAACGTATTGTTGGTGTAAGAGGTATATATGGATTTACACCTTCTTATTTTACTCCTTTATTTTAATGTATGATTCATCCGAGAGGAACAGACACAATTATAATTATGATTTAAAGATAAAAACCTGCCTATTTATCATGTTGTTTTTAACAATGGCAAGAAATAATCATGTTTCATATAATTTTAATCGATTCGATATTTATGTTAACATGAGTCTGGAAAGCCAGGGATTTTTCAAGAGGGTAACATGGTAATCTTGTGACTAAATTTGAAAATTTTCTAAAATCTTTTCAATAGAAGATTGCAAATACTTTTAGTTCTCTAAAAATATGAATATTTTAAGATTACTTATTTCTGCTATATTACAATTGTTCAATTTTAGAAGATTTAACCTTTTCATTGAATTTTAGAACTGAGTGAATGCAATAAATTGAAAATACATTCTATTTGTCCAACGTTACGAACCCCCATCTCCCTATTGTTGTGTATTTGAAAGGATTATGAAGATTCTCACCATTCTATGTTCCTAATTTTGAAATGAACTTTTAATTTATTTATTTGATTGCCAAGATGACTTGGGGAGAAATAAAACCAAAACGAATCTGTCAATAATGGATAGAAGTCAACTTGATAGAATATTCCTTTTTTCTATGATTTATTTATAACTGGAAAATGTCCTTTTCGAAAGCAACGAAAGGGGGTTAACTTGATTAAATTACAAAGATTTTTCACGATTAAAAAAAGTTGATCGGAGGTAAATGATGAAGCCCATCAGTTAATCAAAAAGCTCTTTGTAAACATTGGCCTCTTGGCTCACAATCAACTGACTTCTGTAAATTATATTTTCTTAATCTTCACATTCTAAATTCACGAACAGAGAATTCTTGAGTTCTTACTAACCTCAATATTCCTATAATTTCTTATGTTTATTTAGATTTAATAAATATTTTCATTTGACTCCAAACCAGTTTTATTGGGTTGCGTAAGAAAGAATAAGACGCAATTCGCGAAATTCTGACATCTTCCCCTTCTTGTATTGTGTTCTCGATCTTACAATGATATTGTGCATTAACAAACTACTATAGTCGAACACAGCAGTCTTCTCTCAATCAGTTTTGACATCTCTCTTTGAGTTGGTATTAAAGGTAGTTGACATGAAGATGAGAATTCACTTCTTTGTTCGGAAAGCCAGAAAAAATTATTATCGAATATCATAATAAAATAAGCCAATTACTTGTGAAAATTAAAAAATTTTCTAAAAAATATTTAATCTGACCAAATTTGGCCCGTTTTGTGAATTTCGAAAATGCACCAAATTTCCACTTTTTCAACACTTGAGCTCAAAATTTTTATCGATTTCAAAGATTTGAACTAGTTAAATGCAGATATTTGAGATCAAAATTAGACAAAGAATTCGAATTGGGCCGTGGAGGAAGAAAGGATTCCACTGTTTCAAGAAAAAGTTAAGCTTTTAAATTTTGGATCATTCCCCATCGTGATAATCAATAAATTCATTTTTTTCGATTTACCACAATAATGACGAATTTCTGTGATTTTCTGCAGCCAAATTCGAATTCTTTGTCTAATGTTGATCTCAAATATCTCCATTTAACTAGTTCAAATTTTTGAAATCGATAAAAATTTTGAGCTCAAAGTGGAAATTTGGTAATTTTTTTCGAACAAAAATATAGAGTTTTTTGTAAAATTAGGTTTACATTCGATGAAAAAATTGGCCTTGTTGTGTTAGTATTATCATCTTTGCTGTTAGGATTGTTTGCTTTTGAAAAATGCAATATAATTTTGGTTTCTCGAAAAATCAAATAAAAAAGTGGCAATTTGAATACCCAAACATGCAAGTAGACTGTTGAAATATGATAAAATGAAGTTTTGAACATTTGATTTGAGTTTATGAGAATGATAAATAATATTTTTCTTTGAATTTTTGAGTAAAATTAGGACTTAATATTACTAAGGCATCTTTTCATAGACTTATTGATATGTCTTCAGGCCTTGCTGCCATTCATCCATGCATATGAAAAAAACCTTTATTTCACAAAATAGGCTGAAGAATAGAACTCGAAGTAACTAAACACTTTTCCCCTAAAAATCTAAGAGTACACTTTTAGAGTATTTATATTATTTTACATGATAGACATCGTATGATAATCTAGATTTCTTAGATCCTCTTATTTTCACATCAGCTACAGCATTTACAAGTGTGTTTCATAGCACTATAAGAGAATAACCATCGATTGGAGATATTAGAGCAGCCATGTACTTTCTGCCCATTTGTAATGCGTTGCTAATGAAATGTATTGCAATTGATATTATAATATTTTATTCATCTAAATTACAAATTAACTGTCACTTTTTTAAACGTGATTCTTTTATTTTATACGTATTTTGTGATAAATGTTGATCAGTAATGAGTATAACGTGTTTTGCTTGCTACCTGACAATTTTGACTTTTGGCTTGCATTGGTCTATCTGTAGAAAAATACGAAGAGGACATAGTATTTCTTAAAAAATAAATAAAAGTTATAATGATTGGTAGAAGTAGATTCGATCGGAATATATCAGAATAATGATTTCCAATTAAATTTTCAGATTTATTTGAACACTTCATTATATTATTAAAAACAAACTAATACCAAAATTTGTATTTATTTAAACTGAACCCAATTAACATGAAAATGAGAATTTATTATTTTTACAAGAAAATAATTTTTTCCGGATAGCCAGGAAAAAATTTATTCGTGATAATTGAAAAATTCAAATGGTTTGTTTTCCCACAATGATGACGAATTTCTGTGGACTCCTTTGAAGGTGAACTCAAATTCTTCGTCTAATCTTGATCTGGAATGTCAATTTCGAATTGCTTTAAATCTTCGGAATCGATAAAAATTTTTGAGGCTGAAAAAGTGGGATATTGAGTCATTTTCAAAATTTGTGAAATTTTGGCTAGATTTAATCTTTTTCAGGATTTTTTTCGATTCATGGGCTTACTTAATTCAAAAAATAATTTTTTTCCCTGGTCATCCAGAAAAAATATTGATTTTTCAGTAAATTCTCATCTACATGTCAGTCAGGTTCAGATTTATCATTTGAACCTATAATCTGTAGAAATAAAAAAATTCTAATTTCGAGAATGCACCAAATATTATTTGTTATCAGATAACCAATTCTTAAAGGGTTAACCCTTTCGATAAATCTATCCTCGTATGGCCTGGTCTAAACTACTATGCCTGCTCAACTCTAATAAACACTCCTCAATTAATAACTTTTCAAACTCAGATGACTCTACTTTTTGCCATAATATCAACGAATATTTCGTTTCTAATTTTAATACTCCAGAAATATGTTCTTACAAATCATCTAATGACATTCCACCTTGTCTTGTTGCCTCTGATATTATTAGTCTGCTTAAAAGTAGCAATTCTCTTAACAGATTGGACTGCTACTTCAATTCTTTCAATCTCCTACTTTCTCTCCCCAATTACTTTATTATAGGTCTTGCTCAATATCTTAACTATTGCAATAGTCAAAATGTCATCCCTAGTGATTGGCTAAAAGTAATTATCACTCCTATACCTAAATTAACGAAATATTCCTCAATTGAAGAGCTGAGGCCTATTTCTTCACTAAACATTTTTTTATCTATCATTGATACCTTACCTTTTATATCACTGATTGTCTTCCTCTTCTTTTTCCTGATGCCACTCAACATGGATTCATTTGTGGCCGTAATACTGGAACCAACATTTTATCTTTTCTCAATTATTCTTTAGCCATTAAATCCTCTCATAAATATATTATCATCTATTACATAGATCTATCAAAAGCCTTTGATAAATTGAAATTCTCTTATATAAGTAAAAAACTCTCCGATTTTAATATTAATTCTCATATCTCTAATCTTGTTATGAACTTTCTTACTAATAGATCTCAAAAAACAAAATTTAAAAATCACCTGAGTTCGTCATTAAAAATAACATCTGGTGTTCCGCAAGGTTCTTCTATTGGACCTCTTCTTTTTAACTTATGTATGGCTGATATTCAGGTGACTGATGATATTGGTCGTCTATTTAAATTTGCCGATGATATTAAATTTGTCTTTCCAGTTGACAATGTTATGGATATATTTAAAATCAATAACTACTTCAAATCACTGAAAGAATCTCTTAATTCAATGGGACTGGAAATCAACCGAAATAAATGTAGGATTATGCTACCTAACGGTCTGCCGGAATCATTTTTGAACAATCTCCTCATTCCCGGAGAATTTGTTCTTGACACTTCAGACCTTGGATTTCAAATCTCCTCTAATCTTAAAATTTCACCCACAGCGAAGATAGGCACCATTAACAAACGTCTCTACTGTATTAACCGGTTCTTGTCTTCACCGTTAATTAAACTCAAAGCATATAAAAGCTTAGTTTTGCCCCACTTTGACTATGTTTCGCCTCTTACCCCAAGCATGACTTATAAAAGTGCTATTGAGCTTGAACATATTCAATACAGGTTCCTAAAATCCATCTACCCTTGCCTCTATCCATATAATGACCTGATAATATCATCTGGCTTTTCGCCACTGTGGGTCAGGAGGATGGCTTTTGTAGTAAAATTTTTCCTGAAATTTGTCTCAAATGTTAATAAAGGCTACAATCTCAGGAATGCCTGTTATGAGGACAATTTCTTAGCTCCTCACTTTAAACTTTTACAAAAAAAATTCAATCTCCAAGAATGTGACAATCTTAATGATCTTAAATCTATAATTTCTCATATAAGATCTAAAATTGACTATTCAAAATCCCTTCTTTTCCCCCACCTTCATTAATCTTATCTTTTTGATCGAATATTTATTTGAAAATATCATGGAATTTCAGTATCTGACTTTTCGACTGCTCCTAACTTAAGTTGAGGAAATAGGGAAGATTGACTATTTATGAGCCAACACTGCAGATTTCCCAATGACGAGGTCGATCTGTTATTTGAACTTTTCAAAAAACTAATTTTGTAATAATTTCTTTATAATAATGATTTTCTTTTATATTTAATAAATGTATAATTTCAAAGAAAAAAAATACCATAGCTAAACGAAGAAAGTTTTAAGTTTGATTCTCTCACAGAATTACTTGAAATGTGATGATAAAAAAAAATTTATCAATTTATGAAAAAATTTTATTCCACTTAATTTCATCAGGTTCTGATTTATATTAAAATCCCCATCTAGTAAGTAATTTAAAGTGAAATTTCACCAGTTAGAGGATTTGTTCGGAAATTAATTGCTACGAACACTCAGTTAAAGTCAAAAGAGATTTTATAAATTTCATTCGATCTGATAATAACTTAGTTATTGTAGATTTAAGGTAATAATAATGAGGTTGGAATTTATTCCATTTGTTGTCGGAACTCTTTTGCTTAATATTGTAGAAATCAGAACTATGCCTGAAATTAATCCTCTCGACAAAATAGATTCTTTTCAATTCTTGGTGATTCATTGATAAATTGTAATTATTGACAATGTAGCTAAAGTTCCATTATATGTTCCATTATTGTTTACATTGATAGCCTGTGAAAGAGAATTTCTATTCATATTCTGTTAAAAGACTCTTGGAAAGGGGAAACTATGGTCTAATATTTATGCAAATATATAGATATTTATATATTCTCAGAGTACTCCAAAAACTACTCCTGAGAACTACAAAACACTCATTGAATGGGTTGTGTGTGTAAAAAATTGAGGGTAAATCTTTGATCAATCTATCCTCAAGTGGCTTCTCAACATTCTCCTCCTTATTATCAAGATTAACCCCGGAATCTAATGACTCATACTCATTTTACAATTCACTTCTTTCCTCCAATATGACAATTTCAAAATGTACTTGAAGAAATTGTTGAATTTCCCCCTCTTCATACCATGATTATTTAATCAGAAATTATTATATTCTACCAAGTATTCATTTACTATTTAAGAACAAGAAATAAAATAAATCTTGGCCGACACTTTTAAAGTTTAAATTTTAAACTATGAAGAGTGGGCAACTCATGGATAAAATAGTAAATGATTGAAAAGGAAAAGTTTAAATGCACACCGGATGTAGGGCTCAATATCAAAAAAACACACCCTTTTATTACATTGGCCTTGTTATGATCTTTCTCTCTGTTTAAAGCCATTTAGTTTTTGTGTAGAATGAGTTAAGAGTTGGATAAATTGTATCAAGTTTGTATTTCTTTATCACAAGTACTACAACTATTCTATTTTACATTTGTTTAAAAAAACTTTTGTAACGATTTCTTTGTTTAATTATTAACTTGGAAAATGATATTTTTGGAGATATCAGGTGTCAATTAATTCAATCATTTATTTTCTATCTACATTTCATGAATCAAAAATCTGACTGGTAGAGCTGACTAAAAATTCCGTTTTTTATCTTACTTCTTGCTACTTGAAGATTTACTTGAGTCCAGAGGGCTCTATGTTAATAGAGATAAAAACAAAAAATAATGCGCCCATTGAGTCTCCCTGCAACCCTCTTTAAAAGTCGGTTGATATGATTCAAATCATATGAAGTTGGGAATCTAGGAATTTTACGAAAACCTCGACCTTTTCATTAAAAATTTGATTTGTTAAACAATTTTTGGAATCCTACTCATGTTACCCAATTTACGAATTTGGCACTAGCTGTCTTCAAAATTCTTGTTTTTGTTAGAAATAAAATTTATATTGAAAAAGAAAAATAATGGTATGCAAAATAATAATAGGATATAATGCAAATAGTAGATCTTGTTTTGGTATAAAGACAAGGAAGAAACATAAACCATGAATAAGTTTAAATAAGCAGTTTATCTGAAAAAATTAAATCGAAAATCACCTGGTTGGTTCTACTCAATGAAGATCTGGATATAGGAGAGATTGGGAGTAGTCAATTTTAGATCGGATATGTTTAGTAATACTTTTTATGGAATTGAGATTGTCACAATTTGGCAAGTCGTATTTTTCGTTAAGTTATTATAAGTAGTGAGTAAATAGTTATATTCATAAGTAGTATTTCTCATATTATAGGATCGTTCAATTTTAATTGAAGATTCAGAGAATTTTTTATGATGAATGCATAGCGGCGGACCCATAAAGGATTGAGGCTAGACGCGGAGATGCGAGCATTGTGTGAATTGAGTTCGGGAAAAAGAAAAAAAATAAATCTTCATTGAATTTTTTCGATTCTTCTGGCTTGGTCATTAGTCAAGTTTATTAATAAGGGTGAGATATAGTCAAAGTGTGTGAGCACTAATGGCTTGTATGCCTTAATTCTTAAAGATAATGATTTTGAAAATTTAAGAATTGCCATGACCATGGAGTTTATTTTGGGTAGATTTGAGGAGGGATCAATTTTTAGTTTTGAGTTAATACCGAAACCTAGATCAGAAGTGAAGGAGACAATTTCTCCAGGAAGTAGAAAGGATTCGTTGAGGGTTGCAGGGAGGCCCGATGGGATCATGATTATTTTTCTTCATATCGTGGGCTAGACTCCAAAAAATCTTTATCAATATCCATTTCTTGATGAAAAAATTGAGAATTTTGTAAAAATCATATGAATATTTTTATTTATCCATATTGAATCATTTCTAACAAATAAATCCTAATATTTGATGAGTGGTTAAAAATTTTGAATAAAACCCTTTTAACTATATTTTCAAAATAACTTGATTAAATATTGAAATTGTTTAATTTATTTGAAAAACTCACTGATTATCTGATAAGAAGAAATGTAAATAAATAATCATTCAATCTAACAGCTCCAACAGTATTTAGTTCAGACAATATTTACAATTTCTTTATCAATTAATGAAAAATACAATTTTAGACAACTCTTTCATACAGTGCATTCATTTGAAAATACAATTTCAATTCACTTTGTAGTCTCTTTCGTATGCTGAGAAAATAAAAAGTTATCAATCTAAATGATCATGAATAAAACCTGTTTCTATCTAACCATAATCTTGATCAACCATTCAAGGAATACCCACTTGGAATTAGAAGTTTTTGTTGGTTGATCATTTAAGATTCACAAATAAAATCTTCAGATGAGCACAAGAAATCCCTTTCAAGTTGATTCCGGATAGAAGGAAATAGAGAATTTGTAGTTGGCAAAAATAATGTAAATCTGCGTAATAGCCCCTCTTTTTTTCAATACTGATGAAATGAGTCATCTTCAATTGTTAAAATAATAACAAAGGAGGATATATAGTTACATTTAACAAGGATGATTTGATGAAGATCTTAATCAAGTAGAACAAAATCAAGATCGCATTTATATTCCAGGAACTATGTGTAGAAAATAAAATATATAAACTCGAATATATATAAATGAATGAATACATTAAATCGACTTGTCATATAAACTTGTACTTAATTTTAAAAATGAACCATTTCCATGTATAAATAAACAATAGATTGCCCAGGTCAAGTCAAATCTCCATTAGATTGCTATTACATTTAAAAGAAGTTGGCAATACTTACTTACTTGAATATTTTTTCGTGGGTCAAAATGTATCTCATACACATTTACACATAAATTTTCTATTAATCATCATTTATCCAGATTGTTTATCTTAATTATGATGATGATACCAGGGAGAGAAAACTTGATCCTTAGTTTATTAGAAGCTTCTAAATTATACAATTAATACTATATTAGATAGTTTTTTAGTATTACAACCCCCTCCCCCTTATATGGGTCTCATACTTTTAATTGGGTAGGGGTTTGCTAAGGTTTTTCTCCATGTGAAAAGTAATTTGATGAAAGAATACCCTAGAATAGATGAATGAATATTATTCATTGAATAATGATACTGTTTTTGACCTCAAATGTATTAATAATACCAGTCCTACTAGTAAGTAAATTGGTTGAGGATAAATTCGAATATATTTACCTATTTTTCACCAAGATAATCATAATAGTTATTCAAATGTTTGTCATGAGAGAAAAAAAAATAATAAAAAAAGTGTATAAACCCTATCCCTGGTGGTTTAAGAAAGACACACTCGAAATCCACGCATATTGGTTTATAATACGCATGTAAAAATTTTGTCATAAGCTTGGTGACAAGTAAAAATATTAAATTTTCAGGTCACTTGAGTAAAAAATCGTCTAAAAAATTCACCAAAGACTGAGAAATAGTAGAAGCCTTGCAAATTTATATATAAGAGAAAAATAACTATTTTTCAATGAATTTTACTGCGAAAAATGACAAAATCATGGTATTTATAAAGTTTATGCAGCATTTCAAACAGAAATAGGGTTTATAGTAAAAATTGAGTATTTTTAAGAAGTTTAGAGAAATTTCTGGGAAATGATTTTACGAATAATGGGATTTTTATTTTGATTTCGAGAAAATGTGATTTCATAGGAATATTTGATTAAATCACGTAAAATTGTTGGGGAAAATAAAATTTGGTATCACCCTACTTTGGTAATTCAAATGTGTATCATAGAAGTTATATTTTTTTAGATCTTACTCTTTTTTCCATTGGACCTAAATGAAATCTTGAAAAATAACCAAAACTATAATGGTTTTTAAAAAGGTTATTTTGAAACTGGTTGAATATTTTCAAATTTCATTCGTTTCATAGTATATGATGATTTATGAATATCATCTGTATTTTGCTTCAATAATCTAAATGCACATCTGAGATTATGATTTTTGAAAATATTTTATGATCTGGAAAATATTCAATTTTAAAGTCATTCAGTCAGTCTTGGTACGAAGAGGGCAATTGCTAAGCAAGATATTTACCCATCTTACTGAATGGTACAGTTTCCTGTATCGTAAAAAAGTTTTCAACTCATCTCAGAAGTGATGCTTTGAAGAATTTTTTCATTGTAATTTTATCTAATTTCATCGAGGTTATCTCAATAATACTTGTTCTAAAGGTTATCGAACCACTTAGTATTGTTGTTTTCTTTAAATGAAAAGAATCTATTGATACAATTTTAAGGGTCAATATTGATCGGTTAATTTATCTCCATTTTTACATCTGTGTAGGATGGGAATTTTTAAATAATTTTATCAATTAAAATTGTATGAATTGCCAAAGGGAAGGAGTTAATTATTTATTTTCTTGAAATAGGCATTGGCAATTCGTTTATACCAAAACCCTTTCCTCGGTTCACCCTTCAATCAACCTAGCAACAAAAGCAATTATTTTATTTCATACACATTGGTAGTTATCAAAAACTTTAAATGAATAAATCTCTAATCAAAACATTGCATCGTGTTTTCTTTAGTGTGCATTACTTAAATAAATTTGCTACTTTTAAAATCTCTGACCTCAAATTCAATTTGTAATACCACTCTTATCTCTCTTTCTCTATGCATTTATCCGAGGAGCGTAGTTCTTCTTATACATAAGAACTAATTTACCGAATCCATCTATCTATCTGACTGACTGATGATCCATAACTAATTTTCCTCTTAGTTATTTGGATTTTATATCAATCTGATAATTGAAACATTGATTTATTACTCCAAGGTTAATCAGATATTCAGATAATCCGATCAAGTTTTATAGTGTAATTTTTCGAGTAAAATATCAATATTTAGATTTTCCATCAAGAGCTCGAGAATGATGAGATAATATTATTTAAACCTAATAAAGACTCGTATTTTAATATTTTTTCCGATTACGAGTTTTAGTTCAGGAGTTATCGATATCGGAGTTGGGTCTTTTTTTGATTCAATAGTTGGATTCCTCAATAAAGCTCCCTATTTGAATTCTACAGGTATGATTACTTCGTAGAAGTTATCTTATCCATTACCCTCAGTCATAGGTTTTCATAAAAAGGTTTTTAAAAAGTCAACGTGTTTGATATAGCCAAGATTTTTGTATATTCCAGGAGATTAATAGATTTCCTATCTAATGGGGGTAAATGAAGTATTTCTGAGACTAATAGTAATAATAATGAGTTACCAAAATGGTATGATAGAAATAACCCAGTGAAGGGTTTAAAACTGTATTGATAGACACATCCTGATTCAAACATATAGGACTACCGAATAGTTTAGTATTAAGTATAAGGGTTAATTCCAAAAAAACACCCCAAGAAAATTTTTTTCATTAATCACTCAGAAGGAAATATTTTTCTAAAAATAACCCCAAAAATCACACCAATGAAAAATTTCAACGCTTCCTCAAATCAATTATTCTTATTTCGAAGAATATTGAGCTGAATACAATTAATTAATCATGCTAAACCAGATCAAGTGATTCAAATCATTATCGTTTGTGAGTTTAATTTCTACTTCTTGATCATTTTTACTACTTACGATTCTCAAATATCTGGCTTTCTTGCTAATTCTGATCATGAAAAGCCCCTTTCAGTTCAGATTTTAAAAATATGGGATTTTGACGCCAAAATTGAAATTTTAAAATATTTTTTTCTTCAAACTGTATTCGGAGTCTTTATATCTTTATTCTTAAAAAACGTTCTTCAAATTGGAGGAAACTTGCTATCACGTTTCATTTGTTATTAAATTTGGGTTTCTCTATTATTCCGATAACACACAAAAAAACGTGAGCTTGAATTACAAGTTGATAACTACAAAAAATGGTTACATAAGTTCACTTTAATATAAACATTATGTGAAATTTACAGTGTTTAGGTGTTATATTTGGTTGAAATTCAATATCTCATGGTCAAATTTTCGAATAGGAAATAAATCAATCCGGTCAATCAAAAATATTTTTAAAAAGTCCGGCACTACTTTCCACAAAAAAGTTTTCTTAACATGGAAAAGCTTTGATGTAAGGCTAGATTTTATAATGATTCATTGGATTACCACTTGAAATTTTCGAAAGAGAATCCGAAAAGATTAAAAGGTTGGATTAGGATTTGTCTTAGATACAACTTTTATGGCTTTTGAAACATAAACATTTTATAACCTTTAAATGAATTTTATAAAATTCACATTGATTATCTTGTGACTTATTTATTAAAACTTCATGGCAGAATTAAAAATTAAATTATTCTCAGATTTATTAAACTCCTCGTTCTCGAATTAACAGATCTTAGAAACATTCACTGTAAAGTACCGCTTTTTTCTAAATCGCAAAAGTGTGTTCAATTCTTATAGTTGAACCTGAATCTATATTTTAAAAGTCTCGAATATTCATGATTCATATTGAAAAGATTATATTCAAATATAAAGAAATGTAAAGTTTGGCCGTTTTGGCACAGATGGTATCAAATTTTACATCAAAATCAGCTTTCAAAAAATTTCTAACTCTAAAGAACGGTGCTCTAATGCACTGACTAAATCCGTTATAACTTTTGAGCTCATTTTCAAGTTTTAAGGAGCCCATATCTGGAATTTAATTCTATCTGCTTTATTCGTAAAATTAAACAGTTTTAACTAATTTATCTCAGCACCACATGTAACCGATAAGTTGAATATGCAAGAAATTCATTTGATGAAATATTTTCTGAAAGGAACTGCCATCAAAACATATTCAACACGTTTTATCTAAAGTACAAAGATATCATAACCGACAAGTGGAGTTGAAATTCAAAAAGAATTTACTAAATAAACAACTGGAATTTATTTGTCTTTATCCATTCTGAAAGCAGAAAAAGGCGTTTAAATATATGCTAGTGGCAGTAACATTTCAATAATAAGAAGAAAAAGTTATCACGCAATTTAGAGATAAATTTACTTACATTCATTTATAATTCCATCTGTGATTTTTTTTATCAAAAATTTTCTTCTCTGCCCTTTTCTTTTGTATTAAAGAAGGTGAATTTTTCACATTGCTCATTGTTTTCACCGTGAAGAATTCCTTTAAAATATACTTGGCTTAGATCATAGTCAGAAGAGTAAATATTTTCAATTTGAGCTGCAATCTTAACCCCTAATGTCCCACTGTACCTTTAAAGACACATACCACTTATTATTATACTCAGTATTAAAAAAAGGATTTGGCGTGATTAGGCATTTTGGATTAGTCTAAAAATAAATTAATTGATCTCATTGCCCGGTATGGCGTAGTGGTATCTCTCCCACCTTCCATTCTTGTTCAAACCCTCCCACATTTGTTCCCTGATTTGTAAAAATCATTATTTCTATGAATAAATATAAATGTTTCAAATTCAAAAAAAATTCATTACCTTTCATGTATTTCCTTTTATAAGTAAGAAAACTCTCACAATTAATCTCATCTCAACATCAAATAAGTTGAAATTATTCAGTTTTATATTCAAAAAATATTTTCTAGTTTTTTCTCAAGTTGTATAGATCGCACTTTTAGTTAATCCGCTAGAGGACTAATGAAAGCAAATGATATAAGAAGTAATTATATTTTTCGATTCATTTAAACAAGTATTTAATCTTTGTTCGAAAGAATGTCAGAGATCTTCATTTTTTTAGAATAAAAGTGGGAAAAAACTATGATATGAGGTTATCGAAAGGACTTTGATCTTTTGAAAGATATGAACTAAGTACTAATTTAAATGATGGTCAATCATGTGGAAAATACATTGCCTATAGAAAAGTAATAAATTTTATTTGCCCTCAACGATGCTCCATGCCTTAATTAAGAGTTGATGTTTCAACCGAGAAGATCACTTTGAAGATCAAAATGAAAATAAAACCATAAAAATTTACCTAATTTCCTGGTAATTTCTTTCAACATGTGAAAAAATACTCGATATTTACTATAAACACTATTTTTATTCAAAATTTTGAAAAAAAATTCAAAACTTTAATTTTGTCCTTTCTCGTAGTAAAATTCATTGATAAAATCCTGGCGCGTGTCCTTTTTGAACGAGATTTTGTATATCAGAATAAATCCGAAAAAGTATGGTTTTATAGGAAAAATGCTTGGTTTTCGATAATTTTCAAAATGAGATTAAGGCTGGGAAAAGTTGACCTACTTTACTATAGCTATAGATCACAATGATAGAGAAACATGAAATAACCTTATTTTCTGATTCAACATTGAACCTTATTGCAGGGAAATTTCACCAGGTCTTGTTATGATAGTTTTGTAATCTAGACTCTAGATTCTAGAGCCTCCAAAATTATTAAAATGCTAACATTGATTGATTCCGTTTCGATGAGGACCAATTAGTAGGAATTAAATAGGTTTTAGTTGCTAAAAAACTGGAAACTTATAAGCATAAAGAAAAAATAATTTGATTTGAAAGAAAATTCATATCATGTGTGAATTAAAAATTTACAATACATCTTCCAGAATGGTATCCCGCACAGTACAAGAAATAATTAAATGATACCCAGCAGAAATTATACTCCAGGATAATATCAAGCTGAAAAACTAGACTGGACTATGCAGAAGAGAAAAAAAAACAACTTTTTGTTATCAATTTATTTATCATGCAAAGCAAGCGTATTTAATTATTCATCCACTATGATAGAGTATGTGATTTATCTGTTACAATGATTCTGGAAATATATGTGAGTCTGAGGGTTCCTTAGTAAAGCAGGTAATCTGGATACTCGGTCAAAGATAACAGACAAAGTTGAAAGAATAAATCCTAAAATCCATATATTGACCTAATTATTATCTGGTTTTCATCCCTGTTGGTCTCGAGGTTAGCTTTTGTAGTAAAGATGTTCATAAAATTTGTCTCTAAAATAAATAAAGGCTACACATTTTAGATTATTAAAGAAAATAATGATGATCCCAAATCTAAAATTGACTAATCTTGACCCTTTCTGATCGAGTATTTACTTGAAAATATCATCTGTCTGATTAGACTGCTTCTAACTTGATGCTTCTAAATAATGAGGATAAAATGCTAACTGTTCGATGACGAAGTCGAAATTCTTATCCTCTATTTGCTTGAATATCTATTTTAATCCTTAAAGTCCCACTGGGTTACTTCTATCACATGTCATTTTAGCAACTCATTATTATGTATTTAACCCCCAGAAAATACTTCGTTTGCCCCCCATTCGAAAGGAAATTTATTAATCTCGTGGAATACGCAAAGATCTTAGCTCTATATCGGGCTATACTAATTCAAAGAGAGTTGATCCAGGCTATGGTGTACTGACGAGTCCTAATAAGGACGAAACGCGTCTAAATCTGCCACCGTGAGTTGAATATTATTTGACTCTCTTATGGAATTGACACTTGCTTATCCGAACTCTAACATCTAGGTGTGAGAAGACAATCTCCATCAAGTTAGATTCACAAGGATATAGTAATAACCAGTGACCACACTTAGCTAGTAGGTTTAATGTCTAAAAACAATGTAATTTCTACTTTGTGCTCATTCAAAAGAGAGTTGATTTTTTTTCAAAAAATAAATTTTTGTTTAATACGATTTTTTGAAAACCCACGTCCCGGGGTCATAGGTAAAAAGTAAGATAACTAAGTAACTCCCTCAAATATGCAATCGCCTGAACTCTATCTGTTAAACCTACAAAAATAGCCTGTTTTTGGATAAGAAAATGATCCATTTTTTGATCGATAACTTCTGAACCAAAAATAATTGCATTGAAACAACTGTAGATTTGTAATCAGCGTATTCACAAACCATAGAATAAACAAAAGATTGAATCCGAGTTATGAAAAAAAAATCTTTGGGATTTTAGGGGTTGAAATAATTTTTCAGTTTGGAAGTCCAACAACCAGAAATGAGATTTCATACTTTTCATTAAATGTTTGAATTATGGGATATATAAAGTTCCTAACTTTCAGGGATTGAGGCCTAAAAAATACAGGAATCAAATTAATAATTCTTAAATCCTTAAACGGGTTTTCTTCACATGAAGAGGACGAAATAATCTCAAAATACATAGCCTATATAGTATTTTTCCTGGAGCACTTTTATTTGTTTTCTCTTGTAACAGTTTAAATAAATTTTGTTACATTCAAGTTTTGTCATATGATATTAATTTGAATACTAATATAATATTTACTCATAATATTATCAAAAAGACTAAGTTTAATCATCATCGTCAGCAAGAACTTTTCCCTCATGAAATTAGAAAAACATACATGCATAGCTCAACTTTCTAAATATTCCATGATTCATATGCTGACACACTATACAAGAAAGTACTATATGTTTTTATGCTCATCACTTTACAACTTTCTCATGGAATTTGTAGCTCCTTCATATTCATTGAAGGGCAAGATGTGTCAACATGAAATATTGAAATTATTAAAATGCAATGATGGTTGAGTTTAATATTGAAATTAAATGTAAAAAGAATTTGAACAATAATACTTTTGGCCTGATTTGAGCTCCAAAAGTAGGGAGTTGTGAAAAAACACAGAGTTTATTGACGTAAATACCATTTAAATAATAAAATTACAAGTACATGGATGAAAATAGTAAGCAGCAAGTCTCAAAAAAGAAAAAAACGTACAAAAACGCAACATTGATAGCAAAAAATCAAGAGAAAATGGTGAAAAAGATCTCATAGGTCAGGGAAAAACTGAGGAAAAAAATTCACTCGGTTATAATTGACAATTAAATGTAATTTTGTATGATTTTGAAATGTTGGCTGGTAGATTATTTTTTATGAATATATTATTAAATTTTTTATTTTTTTATTTTATTATTAATTCATACAATAATTCTAGCCAATTTTTGAGAAAATTCAGCTAAAATAGCACTTTTTTAGAGTGATAATTATTATAATCAATAATGAGTGGATGGAAATATTTCTTTGTGCCACAATTGAATGACAATATCTTTACGTAACTTGGTTACTAATAAGTAATCAGTCCGGCTTCAGACAAAGAGGTCTGGGATACCCGATACTAGATTGACAGGTTTCATAACAAAGTTTATATAATTTCAACTGAAATTTCCTTTATAGAAAAATCCCCTGGCTTTCTCAAAGAAGTTTCCAACTATGAAGATTTTTTCATATTCGTTGTTGAGTCTCGAGTTGAAAAATTTTGTTTTGATGTACTATATTTGAAATTTTTTTCAATGAAATTTACTAAGCGCATGAATTTGGTTCATGTTTTTAACCTAGAATCTTTTTTCAATTTTTATCGAGTTCTGAAATCTAGAAATTTTAGAAAATAACTCTAGTGATAATATGTTTAAACAATATTTATAATCTTTTACGCTTGCAAATTCAACTTGGTGAAGTAAGTTTTATATCTAACTGAAACTTAGATTACTATCAATTATTATTAATGTCTGAAAATGTCTGCTTCTCTTAAATTATTTTAATGTTTTCTGTAACGCATTAGAAGTTATCATGGGATAATTTCTAAAGCTATTTTCTTTTTTATCATTAATCACTGATAATCACACATTAAATCCTCATTAATAATAATAGAATACTGCAAGAATCTGAAGAATTTTTCTGTGATGTACCATTGATTACATGACAGTTAAAGTAATCTGATTATCTTCTGAACCATTGGTCATTCCTATTGATAGATTTGAGTTGAAACAGAAAATAATACAACTGTAAATACAGAACAGTACCCTGCTCATTCAGCAGTGCTCAATAATAATTGAAATACCGAATACAGGAGAATAAGGTTATATAGTAGGAAAAGGGAAAAAATGACATTTGAGTAAGCCTATGAATCATTCTATTCATTTATTATAATAAAATTTGAAGAATTATACGTTTGACTAACTCTCCGACCTCTACGTTCATTTTCTTTTTCATTTAATTAAGTTTATGCAATGCCTTTCAATGTTTACAAAAGAAGAATTATACTATGTGTATTAATTATCTCCTAACTTGACTGAAAAAAGGGAGTTTTACTGTAACAATTGAAGACATATTCTTCATGGAATTAAGATGACTCTAAGACAGACAAAAGTATATGCTTACTAATTCACTCAGATGCATTGTAATATAAAGGTAATCCTAGGAGGAAATCATGCCTTTTTTCTTTGATTTTTTCAGCTTTAAATCAAAATTTGAAATACAGCTATTCTCGATGATTTTGAGAATTTATGAAAGAATCCAAATTTTTTGGAAACCGATTTTTTTCACCGAAAAGGTATTCGTAAGAAAATTTTTAAGACACTTTAAATTTCAAGTTGACGCGATTTTTTTTAAATTTGGAATGAAATTTTTTGTTTTTTTTAAGTTGTAAGAGAACCAAAATATTATTTCTCAGGATTATAAATAGAAAAAAACCAACTATTTTTAAAAAAATCTTGAATTTCAACTGATCTTAGATCATTTTAATATTAAAACTGGTTTAAAAAATAGGTTGACTTTCGTACGATATCAACGACCAATTTTGTTTTCCTTGTATAATGATAAGTGTATTCATGACAAGGTTTTCAATAAAATCTGTTATAGAACGAGAGGAAATTTTTATTTTTTGGTTTTATCTAAAAAAATTCACGAATCTTCGAGCTCTTTTGAATTTGTAAATCCACTGAACTACACAGGAATTATCTTGATTAACAATATAATTTTCTCAGAAATAAGCTAAATTATGGTATCCCCAAAATTGAAATATGAGATCAATAAACTATACTTTTCAGAAAAATAATCATAATTTTTTAACAATCAGCGTAGAGTTTTCTAGAAATCTAGTTAGGTTAGTTTTTTTTTCATGTCTGAGAGATTCAGCAACAATGAACTATTTCAAAATTCATTGAAAGAGAATTGTCTGTGAAAATTAAGCGGGAAGAAGAACTTTCAAAATTAATCAATCTAATGTCATAATTAAATTAAAAATTTCTTTAATTTATCCACATAGAAGTAAGTGAATCATTCAGATGTTTTTTCAGAAACTCCATCTTTTTGTGATAAGAGAATAAGAGTTTTTTCCCATACAAAACCGTCGATTTTTGAATTCCTAATTTATAAAATTTTCATAAATTTCATATTTAATTATTATTATTATTCAGGATTATTCCTAATTACTGATTTTTATTGACTCAAATTTGCTGAAGTCGATTCAAAAAAGTTGAAAATTTTTTTACCTTTCAATATCAAAAACTAAGCCCACTACTTTAATAAGTAGTAAGTGATAAGAATTCATGATATTTTGAATTATATTGATATGAATTCGAGTCAATACAAATCAGAACTTGGGAATAATCCTGAATAAAAATACAACTTAAATAGCTATCAAAAACAGATCTTAGAAGATTGTAACCATAATTGCAAAATAAATATCATTCAGTACAGCGAGTACTAACCTTGACTGTAATTATTAAAATTTCACACTTTACTGCAATGTATTTAAAATTTTGCATTACAAAAAAGGAACCAAAAATAAATTAAATTTTAGGGAACCTCAATCCAATATAAAAGAGTAACCAAAATTGTAATATGGCCTACCACTGTAACCATACCTGCAAATGCAAATGTCCGAGTCACAAATTTTGCAAATACCCCTATTCATTAACAAGATTTTAATCAACAACCTAGGAATATTAGAGATGATATTTTTAAAACGAAAATCGAATATCCTGGGCTCTCAAGGCTCTCTAATTTACTTTACGATGCATATGACAAAATTTCAGCTGATAACTATATAAATCAATTTATGTGATAATTTTCGACTTGAATGTTTTTTTAGTAAATAGTAAATTTGGTGGTATTATATTTAAATACTTGAAGATTAGTTTTTTTATATTGATGGGTGATCTTGCAAAATTTCGTCCAAGTCTAGTAAATACTAACTTTAGTCAATATCTCATAAAGTGTATGATTAAAAAAAACTATCTTGTCTTGATTTGATGATCACTTCTGACAAAAAAATGCATTTTCAATGAAATTTCAACCTGTTAAGAAGTTGTGCTGAAATTTGGTCTGTTGAATTGACCCATAGAAGAAAATTCCCCATATCCCTTTATTATCTCATCGAAACCTTCACTACTTGAATTAAAATTTTTTTCAAGAAAATCCCATCTGTTGCTGTAATGAATTTGATTAAATAAAAATCCAAAATGATTCAACCTCAGTTCTGTTCAAGTCTGTTTCTCCTTGTATATCGTTTCAGACTGCATCTCTCCTCTCCAATGTGTATTTTGAAACACTTGCCATTAATTTCTATAAGAGTTTTAATACTACCAAAGAAAACGAAAACAGATTTGGTTTGTAAGCTGATTGGGATACATTTTCAAAATTTCCACCAATCTCTCCATTGTATAATGAAATTTTATGAGTCATTTCAATACAATATATATACAAAATATATTACTAATATATAATATTAATAATATTATTATAAAGGTAAAGAAATTTCTCATTTCTATGTATGTACAAACAGGAGAGAATGTTTTGTTAACCTCAAGAAAATGCATTAAAAAACATCAAAATACCAGAGTAAAATACAACTGAATTAAATTAATCTAGGAAAAATTGATAAAAGGTAGAATGGAGAATTACGTGTCTGCATTTTTCTGGATATAGGGAAAAAGCTTTTAGTAAGTTTTTATTTCATCTGAAAAGAAATGTATTTAATTTTATCGTGTTTAAGGGAATTAACTATCAGTCGACAGTGCCACTCTATTGAATAAAACGGGATGATTCGATTATGTAACCTAAATCAGAGAAAATTTAACTTACGATTGCATCATTCTATTTTAGTCACAAACCCTAGTGAAGTCTCAGAAATATGAGTACTCCCTCTTTAATAACTGTGTAAAAGTTATCCTCCTCAAAAATCTCTTTCATAAATCGTGACTACTTGTAAGCAGATATATTTACCCAAAAATAGGCTAAAAATTAATTTTCAACTAAATAAATTGTAATGTAAGAAAGATTCCTTCGATTCCAGATGAAAGCATGTTTTAACCCTTGAATGACAAGTAGAGAAAATTTCACGAACGATAAATAGGGGTTATATACCCCCAATGACAAAAACTAAGATATAAAAATAAATTCGATTTATTCAGAGCAATTGACACAAATTATTGTCTGGTGATCGCGGCAGGGAAAGCAATCACATTTGGCGCATTTTCTATATCCTATCTTGTCATTTTTTCTCGGACATATACTGCAGCGTTTCTTTCCAGTGACCACTTTTTGTATTTTTTTCGGAGGAATACTAGCTAATGAAGATGCAGACATAATAAACATTTTTTATCCAAATGTTTGGGGGAACTTACGGGGAACTCCTGTGAATGCATTACAGAACAATACGAACATTAGTCGTTAATGACTCAAGTGATGTGAATAATAACCCCATCCCATGTGGGAAAAATAGTCAGAAAGATTTCTCAATTTTTTATTCTGATTTTTAATTTCAAGAAGATTTTAAAAGTTGCTTTCTGCAAATTCTATTAGAAATAGCCATACTAAACATGGTATAGAAATGATCAGCAGAAAAATCTCTTTCGAATTGTATTAATTTGGTTGAAAATAAATTTTTTGACTACTATTGGGTAGATATGTCTGCTTACAAGTAGTCACGGGGGATAACTTTTACACAGTAATTAAAGAGGGAGTAGTGTACCACAATAATGTAATATTTTAATACCTTATTTCCAAATAATACATTTTAAGACCTTATAACTTTGAACCATGATATGTCAAAATAAAAAATATTTTTTGTTTTAAATAAAGCTAGTTAATATGAAGATGGGAATTTTGGATTTTTACAAAAATCTCAATTTTTTCATCAAGGAATCGAATGAGATCAAGATATTTTGGAATCTTGATCATTATGCCTACTTTCACGATATGAAGAAATAATTTTGAAAAATTATGGCATATTTCAAATCTCGAAGTAGCGCCAAGTTTCCATTTTTTGAGTTATTTTTGAAATCATAACATTTATTAAAGAGATTAAATTTAACATATAGGATCAGATATACATATACAGATGTACATAATAAAATAAGTTCAAAAAATTTTTTAATATAATGAAAGACCCAACCAAAAGAGCTTCAGATCACTGAAAAAATTATAGCTCCGGATCAAAATCTAAATTGCCACGAATGAATCACAAAAATTAGACAGTCAGGTCAGTCATCAACTCAACCATTGTCCATATAAAGCTAGTTAATATGAAGATGGGAATTTATGATTTTTAAAAAATTCTTATTTTTTTCATCAAGAAATCGAATTTGATCAAGATTTTTTTGAATCTAGATCATGAGGCCATCTTTCACAATACGGAGAAAAAAAATTTGGAAAAAAGGTTAATACGGCAAATTTGAAACCATAATCGTGTGTCTTCCCCCTCTTTAAGAGAAATAAATAAAGAATCAATGTATGATAATGAGATTTTATAGAGCTAATAAGGATGTAGTTTAATTGATAAATTTCATAGTGTAATTTCAGATGAAATAACAGTACCATTATTTGAGACTTGCGAAAAAGAAATCGTAGATAAAAAAGATACTGTTGTACAGTGTACACCAATAGCTCTGGAATGTGAGTGCATAGAAAGACTATCTTAGACGAACTTGAACGATTTTTCTTGTTAGAAAACGAAAAATATCTTTCAAAAGGGTTCTTGAAAACATGGATCTTCAGTTGATGAGTTGACTGCAAAATATGTTAATTAGTTCTAAATTATATCGGATAAAAATTTCAATTATAATAAAAAACAAGGAGTACCATAAAATACCGAAAATTAGCTTGAGGTTTCAACTTATCTTATTTTAAAAATATTTATTTTGGTATCAAAATGTATAAGTCTAAGAGGAAGAAAAAACCTGTGAAGAATGCTGTAAAATTTCTTGAATAAAATTATTAATAGAATAAGTAAAGCTAGTTAATATGAAGATGGGAATTTATGATTTTTACAAAATACTTATTTTTTTCATCAAGAAATCGAATTTGATCAAGATTTTTTTGAATCTAGATCATGAGGCCCTCTTTCACGGCACAGAGAAAAAGAATTTAGAAAAAATCAATTTTTATGGAAAGTACGGCAAATTTGAAATCTTGAAGTAGCGCCAAATTTCCATTTTTTTGAACTTAGAGTTGAAACTTTTTGTCGATTTCAATGTGAGAGAGTGATCAAAAGTTGATTCTTAGGATCACAAGAAGAAAAAAAAACCGATGATCATAAAAAAAATTTTTATAAATTCGTCATTTTTCTGGGATCTTGAAATATCATTTTTCATCGACTATCAATTGGGGAAAATATGAAAAAATCAAAAATTAATTTTCACACGATTATGGGATAATTCTCATAACTAGATTCAGCATATTTGATTACTTTGACTAATTGTGAACCTAAGAATCAACTTTTGATCACTCTCTCACATTGAAATCGACAAAAAGTTTCAACTCTAAGTTCAAAAAAATGGAAATTTGGCGCTACTTCAAGATTTCAAATTTGCCGTACTTTCCATAAAAATTGATTTTTTCTAAATTCTTTTTCTCTGTGCCGTGAAAGAGGGCCTCATGATCTAGATTCAAAAAAATCTTGATCAAATTCGATTTCTTGATGAAAAAAATAAGTATTTTGTAAAAATCATAAATTCCCATCTTCATATTAACTAGGTGTAGTTATCGTATCATTACTATTTTGACTAAGTGTTTGAGTGCTCGCCTAACGAGCATTAGGCCCTTTTTCTTGTATAATAAATTATCTCAAATTTTCTATTTGAATTTTTTTTAAAAATAGTTCGATAATATTGTTGGAGACATCAGTCATAAATTATCTTGGATTATAAAATTATTTTTCAAGCTACTTGACTAAATTACTCACAGTTTTTTTTGCTCAAGCTGACAAAATTGACATCTTCGAATTCAGCATGGAATTAGCTCTTTAAAGATGGTCCAAGCTATGCAATACTCTAATCTTTTGATTTCGATGATCTACCTCAAAAAATATAAAACAACTTACTCTTAAGTGAATAGAAATCGTTTTAATTTATATCAGAATCCAATGTAAAACTAAGCTATTTTCTGATTTTCATAAAAATTCTACATAAACTTGAGAATCACGAAATATTTCTGATGTCTACAGATTTTAATATATAAACTTTATCAAGAAAAGGATAGATATTGAGAAAAATTATTTTGATTAAAAGTTTCCCAATCATTGAGTGAAATCAGTTCATAAAATTCATATTTTGATTTCGTATAGCCAGTAGATAAGAGTCGTTTTTACACTTGATAAGTTTCATTCCATAAGAATCAGTCCTATTTAAAAAATAAAATAGAATAAAGTAAATAACTAAGAAAATGGGTGTCTCCACAGAATATTTTCTCAGCTAATTACGTACTTTATACGCAGAAGAGCAATAAACTTTTATGTTCTACAGATGCCTATCAGATCACTTGGCAAAAAGGATTAACGATCACAATCTCAAGTTTAAACTTTTCTTTGAAATTTAATTCCTCCGGCCAGATTGTCCTAAAATGAAAGCCTTTCCATTGCAATGAATTATGCATATAATTGTATATATGATTTTTATGTGGCTTCTTTATGATGATATGATCTTCGCCAGTTTTTATAAAAATATTCCAAAAATTGAAGATCGCTTCTTTTCTGGAAACTAGATCTAATTCCTTCTTTAGAATGAACAAGGCACATAAGGAATAATTCTGGGATCAAGATTATCATCATTATTATTGCTTAGTTTGTAGTGAAATCAAGAAAAAACACAAGGGAATACCTCCAGAAATACATAATAATGAATTTCTGGTACACATTTGTCATAATACACATGAATTAAACGAATTCTCTTTTTAATTGGAAAGCAAAAGGTAAAGAAAGATCAAACTTGAACAATACAGAATAACTTTGAACTTTTAATGAACTTTTAGGATTAAGCTACCATCCCAATCATTGATTGTAATTATTTTTCTGATGATACCTGTTAATTCATTGATGATTCATCGAGAAAAATAAAGATGTTCTTACCATATTTAAGTTGAATTCTTTGCAGGATTTCTTAGTAATTTGACAGAAAACTGCAGTTCTATCCCGGTTCTCAGAGAACTTGGAAATAATAGAATTTAAAACTCTCCATTAGCCTTACTTTGAAGAAGTCATGTAAGTTTTATTGTAATAATTCAAGAAATTCAGTGAATTCATAGCACTCTCAAGACTCTTTCAGAAATTTACAGGAATTTTATCTCATTAGAACAGCCTTTTAAAATGGTAGAGGCCAACAAAAAAGTGTTAATTTCCACTATCCCTGTGTATCAGTGGGATAGAGATAGCTAATTCGAAGATGAGAGTTTATGATTTTTACAAAGATCTCAATTTTATCAGGTTTGATCAAGAATTTTTGGAATCTAGATCATGAGACCCTAAATCACCATATAAAAATAATTGGAAAAACCAATTTTTAGGAAAAATATTCAAATCTTGAGTTAGTGCAAAAATCGCATTTTTTGAACTTGGAGTTAGAATTTTTTTTGTTGATTTCAAAGTCAGCGAGTGATCATAAGTCGACTTTTAGGTTCACAATAAAACATGAGAACTGGTTATTAACATAAAATTTCTGATAAACTCGTCGTAATTCAGGGATCTTGGATAATCAAAATTTCACTGATTTTCAAGCAGTTTTAAACGATCAACAAATCAAAATTCGATTTCTTTGACTAACTATGATCACTCTTTTACCTATTTAACCCATGATCCTGATTCCATGATTGACAAGTTTTCAGAACATGAAAATTAGTGCATTCGAATTAATTTTAATTATAGAATTATAAAGTGTACTTTTTAAAAGTTAAACAATATTTTATTTAAAATGAAATAATAGAAAAATTGAAATGCATGATAGGATCCCCTGAGCATAGCAACTGAATCAAACTCTCGACCGTAAATAATCAATGTCAGATCAAGGATTACAGTTCTAAACTATGAAAGTGAGAAATACGTGGTAATTATTGAATTGAACATATGTGATTGCCCGGGTCATATTCTTAAATCAACCTCATTTGAGATCAATCGTTATAAAGTATGTAGATCACTAGTTAACTAACCTCTTTTCCAGAATGCGTCCAAAATGTATTGAAAATTAAACTATAATGCATATCAGTGGTTGATTTGTCCGCAGATAAAGTACTTTGAAAAAGACTTTCCCACAGAAAAAACTTTCTCAGACTGTTAACTAAAGAGTATGAGTCAGCTAAACATCATTGAATCATTTGTTGCTATTAAATCTTTAATTGACGCTTAGTTCTGACACTTTTGGAGGAGGATGTCAGATAATTTTTGATCAGAGAAGAGGTTTCTAACCGAAAATATTCTCAGAAATTTCTATTTGCTAATGTCAATTCTCATATAAAATTCCAGAATATGTGAGAGCTAATGTCGTTTAGTCATTAAAAGTTTGCACAATCATTTGAAGAAATTAGCTGACAATTCTCGTAGATTTAAGAAAAATAATTACAACTATAACTAACCAACACTAAATTTTGATAAGCAAAAAATTCGAATACTCATCTATTTTTTAGTTTAACTCTAGAATCTAGAGATCTTGTAGTTGTTTCAATTTCTACACTTTATTCAAGAATGGAAAAACGAATTTTGATGATGAACCAAGACATGGCCATTCTTCAACTATTCCAAGACAAGCTATTAATTACTAACATCCACTAAACACTTAAATTTGATAAACGAACAATTCAAATACTCATCTTTAGTTATTTTGAGTGTCTTGTTATAGTTGTTAAATGGTTGCATTTGTAGGTAATAAACAGACGCAGAAATATGCATGATTGCTAATTTCTTTGCTTAAAACTCTCCGAGAACAAAGTTAGATGGATTCTGAAAATTTATTTCAAAACTCTGATCGCATGACGCTTCGAATACTGCAGGATACTTTGTTTTCCAGATTTCTACGAACTAAATACAAATTATAAATTAAACATGGCCATCTCGAAAAGTGTGTGAATATTTTCCAAGATTAAAGCAAAAAAGCTATTAAATTTGGCATTTTAACTAAATATATAGAGCTGAATCAGCTATATACGCTATATTCATTATACCTAATGTCGATAGCAATTCAAAGAGGAATGTGTCAAACTCCTAGAATAGGCGTAATAATTCATTATAAGCAAATACTTACTTTTATGTCATTAAAGAAGAGTTTTCTCTCTCACTCTTCCAATGATCCTTGGAATATTAATTTTTAGTACATTCACTCAGAAAATAAAAATTCATATCATTGAATGTTGTTATTAAGTACACGAGAGAATTGGGTTTCATTAAAATCACTTTGATAATAACCTTCACAAGGTCATCCGTAAACCCTCAGTATATTATATTAATTCCCATTAAAGTAGTTGATATGTAAAAGAAAACAAAGGGAGAAAATGGAGTGGAAAAAAATCACCTTGAAGTTCCTCATGATGTACGTAATAATGGATGTTAATAACATTGGTATTATAACCCAAGTACAGTGATAATCCCTTGATGGAATCGGATTAGAAAGTAAAAGAGTCTCTCATTTTGTACTTTACTTAATCAGTAATAAACAAGTTTCAAGCAATAATAATATTATCCATAAATCTAACCAAGTTTACATTGGATTATGATCAAGTGTTTCGGTATGCGTAATTTTAACGTCTAATTTCTTCGATCAAGTTTAACTGTAACTTTAGTTATAAATATTTTAGTTTTAAAATCAATTTTTTGATTTAACTAGAGCTGATGCGAAATACAGCTCAAGTCTCATAAAAGACAAGCGGTTTTATATAGGGCTGAAAGAGTGTTCAATCAGAAAAAGCTCATTACAGTGTCTAGTAAGACGTATAGCTCGTATTTATTCATTTTCACGGTGAAAATTTCACCAGCCAAATTCGTTTGTAGAAGGAAAAATATACATTTTTGGCTCGAAAACGAGTAATCTTCTCAGGTAGGGGAGATGCTAGAATTATTTGAAATCTAAAGGTTATTATAATGAGATATGAAATCCAATAAAATGTTTATCTGTTGCAACGTTGAAATATCAGATTTTATTTTATTTACAACAATCAAAGAAAACTAAAATTTTAAAAAGATTTAAATTTTTCTTTTATGTTCTATGTTTTGGATATAAGTAAATAATTTTCTAACAAAAAAATCAAATTCTTCCAAGAAGCCTATTATGAGCTTTTGAAAAGTAGCTTTTCGAATTTTACATGGATATTTTAATGATTACTTCCCGTTTTGAGTATGCCTAGACGCATGAAAACAGAATGAATAAAATGTCTTGAAGAATTAATGTCTCATTAAAATAGACTGAAACATTTCTTTTTCCTCTGTTACAGCGATGAAATCTTTCTCATTCAAGTGAGAAGAAGAGACAAAAAGATGAAAAACGCTAAGAAAGAATGCATTTTTAAGGCAAGAAATCAAAGAAGATTCTCTTTTGCCTTTCACTTGTTCTATTGTCGGTCTCTTTTTATATGATAAAGATATTGAAGAGATGTTCTCTGAGCTCTTTCATGTTTTACAAATTTTTTAAGTTATTGATAATTTCTACTCAAAAGTTTATGAGACATTTCCTTAAAAAGATCATGATTAATTTCGAGACTAAATTTTCATGTAGACATTCGATTTATCTATCAAATTTGACTCAAATCTTACTTCAGAATTACAGGAAAAATGCTAAAGCATTTAACTAATTCAGCGCATAGACTAGTTAAATGCAATTCTGCATAATAGAATTTACCATATTTTTCTCCAGACAGTCAAAAACATAAAAATTTTTTGGATCCCACTAAAACATTTAAAAAACATCTGAAAAAATTCAATCTGCCCATTTTTTGAATTTCAGCTCAAAATACTTATTGATTTCGAAGTAATTTAATGCTATTATATCTAGGAACAAACTTGGACAAGGAATTCAAATTATCCAGAAATTCGTTATTACTTTTAGATATCGAACCATCCAGATGTTTTTATTATCCCGAAGGAAAATGATCCAAAACTTAGAAGTTAAACTTTCTCTTGGAGATGGCGAGTTTCAAATGACCAAAATCAAATTCTTCATTCAATGTTGATCACAAATTTCAGTATCTTATCGTTGTAAATCCCCTAAATCGATAAATATTAAGCTTGAAAGTTAAAAAAGAGGATATTTCAACCTTATCTTAATTTTGACCAGAATCAAATTCAGTAATTTTTTTAATTTAAACAATGCATGGGCTCGTTTCGTCGTGGAATTTAAAAATTATATTTTTCCTGACTTTTCTGACAAAATATATTGAGGTTTTAGTAAAATTTTTCATCTTCATGTCAACTAGTTTTAGTATTATTGAAACTAATCCCTTTTAAAAGCTCTAAAATTCTTTATTTAATAAATTCATATATGTACAAGATCTATATGCTTTTAAATAAATACATAAAAAGGAAAATCGGGCAAATAAGAATTCACATCAAGAGAGAATATATCTGTACAGTTTTTTAAAATTAATTAACATGAACATTTTAAAAACATTTCAAAAAGATCTTTCACGTTTTTATGAGTTTAGATTACACTTGACTACAAACTCTTTCTAGGTCTTGTTGATCATCAGATAAAATACCACTTATTGGTATAGGATCAAGGATTAGGGGAATCTTTGGGACAAAGTCATCATTCGAATGTTCTATCGCACTTTCACCTATTGGATGATACAGGTCACTGTAATGACTTATATTCGTCGGTCGACTGATATCATCCCCGACCATCTTTCGACTCATATATTTTGCATTGCCGATAAAATCGTTGTAGCAGAAGGATGTATTGACACCATTATTGGGTTGATTCTTCAAGGAGTTGTTGATGAAGCCAGAATCATTTGATTGGACATTTGAGCTGCCATGAGAATCATCTGATTCATTTGAGTCGAGACGAACCTGACAAAACTTCCTGGGATTATCACTACTATTGTTGATATCGTAGACATTGCAGTTATAATTTGATTTTGATTTGACTATCAGGGGCTTTGGCGAACGTTGACCTGGCATATGTGTATTATTAAGGGTTGAAGCGTCAAAGTAGTTAAATGACTTTGTCATTTGTGAATGTCCATTCGGGGTGGTCACTGTCAAATTAGGATTGATACACGAGTAAAGGTTAAAGTCTCCCTTGCTTGTTTGAGCTGTCGTGATAATATGATCGAAATGATCAGTTGCACTACCAATGTGAATTGAATTTCTCCGATAGTAAATGTCATTATTGGATACTCTCGGTAGGGTTGAATTGTTGAAATTAACTACACTGTAATTTTTCATTGATGCTGATTTCATTCTAAAATTGAGATTATTCTTTATCAATAAACAGAACCAGATCAACATCCAGAGAAGACTCGTAGCCAGTGTGAAGATAATTGTGAACAAAATTTGAACGACGTTCTTTTTCACATATAACTTGACACCTTCAATTAACAGGGGGATCATAAATGTTACTTTCAGGGCGAGTAAAATTAGTCCAAGAGCCTGAATAAACTTTTTGTTGTACAGGTTATTGAGTTTATTGTTGTATTTAAAGTTACGAATGACTTTTGTATAGCCGCTTCCAGTATCATAGCCTCCGTGGAAACTATGACTATGATTTATTTGAGATCCAATCATCTCTGAAGTGTAAATGTTATTTTGATAAAACTTCATGTAGAATTGTTTGACTCCATATTCATAAATAGAGACAAACAAGAGTATTGTCAAGATTACATTCAAGATCATCAGAGTGAATGTTGTCATGGGAGTTATGCCAATGAATATTCTTATGATTTGCAATGAATCAAGAGATATATTGTCCAAGCGATAAATATTCTCATAGTCTTCCAAGGTACGTGGAAAGCAACTTGACAATTTGAGTATGAGGGAAAATAGAATTGTCTCAAAAATCATTCCCAACAGTGTTGTTGATAACAAGATCGAGGTGATAATTGTAAATAGTTTACTTGTCAAACAAAATACTGAGGGTAGACGAATTGTTAGAAAGATTGAAGCTATGAATATGTTTATAATTTCATAGGAAATTTTTGGATTAACAAGCAGAAACTCTTCTCGTTGGTCGGAAACACTCTCTACAATTAGATCCTTTGCTTTGTTTGCAATAAGGATTTGATCTTGAGTTTGAGGTAACTGACCGAGACCCCCTAGGGCGACTGGCTGTAGACTCATGAGGATTGTTCCCAAAAGCGTCTTGTTATTTGGATAGTAGTCCTGGACGATTTCTTGGAATGCTTTCCATGAAGGCATCAAGTGATACAGCTCTTTGGATTCTGCGTCCAGCTTTAAACTGAATCTTTGGCCGTATGCAAAAAGGAAGCCAAGCTCCATTGACCACACATCATCTGAAAGAAGAATATCAAAATTAATAAAAAAACTTGAAGATATTAAAAAATCTGTACTTTTAGCTTAATACATGAAACGACATCCTTTAAGGTGAGCGAATCTTTGAAAAAATGGGCGATGAAATTTTTACAGTTCTTGTGAAAAATAAGATCTAATAGTAATGGATCAACGTAGGTATTGAGTAGATGAGCAATGTAAATAATCTACCTAGTGGGATATTCCAATTTTGCATGCAAGAGTGCTTCAATGGGTGGCCAATAGATATTTTCTCACTACAAACTGTTATTATTATTAATAACAATACTGAGAGTAGGGATAGAAAGCATGTTGAATAAGTAGTGACCTTGTATTTTCTTCTACCAATAATCTTTTTTTTCTATTTGAGCAAATTGAATGAGTCAAACAAAAGACAAGGATTATACTATCTTGATTATTACACGAAATACAGAAGACAAGGGAAAAGAGAAGAACACGATAGAAGAAAAAGAACCATAAATAGATAAGGAAACTTTTCTCTTATCAACTTGTGAGGAAAATGGTAAGATTATCTTCTCCATTTTTTTATTTCTTGAATAGAATTAAAGCATGTAGTAGTAAGCTATCAATTTACAAGGGCAAATATATTTTGATTTTCCCTATGAGTAATTCATTTTATCCCATAAGGAATCTTTAATCCTACTCGGAAGTATCTGTACCTATTATGTGATGGAGGGGTATCTTTATTCTTTTTTTTGAGTAGAATATTTTTACATACAACTTACAAACTGAGGGTGTTTATTGAGAATTTTTCATCTTTTTGACAAATATTTACTCTGTCTTTTTTTTGAAAAGAGAAAAATTGAACACTGAAAGTTTTACAAAGCCTCACAGTTTTCGATATCAGTGTCTTTTTCTTTGCTGTTCTATGTTAAATGCATTTAGAATGGAAAAATTTTGATAAGAATTTTCAAGATTATCATGTTAGAGAATAATTTTTTCGTGGCCTTTAAATCGACCTAGGTGAAGTCGTAAAAGTATCGTTTTATAAATGAAAAACTCAGACAAAGCTGAGAACAGAATTTAAATTTTAGGACTAGAGCATTTCTTTTATTTCTAAATAACAATAACGGAACTAAATTATGGCGTATATTTTCAAAATGTATAGTTTTTTCTTCAATATCTATGACTAATCATTGTATTTTTTTAAACGTTTCTTGTACTAAATTTTATACTCAACTTCTACTCTGATCACTGAATTGATCACTAAATTATTAAAGAAAATCCCTCCTATGTTTTTTTTCTCACTTTGAATAGATTTTACATATTTGTGAAGAACTTTTTTATGCATTTCTTATTGTCTAAAAGCTTAGGATATAGAATAAAAGATATTGAGTTGGATATAAGGAAGAGATTGACCTCCCATCAACATACATATATAAATACGTACAAATATTATGTGTCATATTGTATTGGACATGCTCAAATATGAGAACATTAAATAAAATTGTAGAGCACAAAAATGGAAAAAGTCGGTTCTTAAATCACTAATGCTTTTATTTTCATATTAGAAATATATAATTCAGATAAAGTTATGAATCAGGAATCTAGAAAAAAACCCAAAAATTACAAATAAAGCTAGTTTTTGTGAATATGGGAATTCAAGATAGATCTGTAATTTTTTTCTGTGACTATTGGCGTTTAAGTTTTATTTACTTTCTTATTGAAATCTTATAAAAAAAACACTTTGATTGTAAAGCTCAAAGAAATGGGTATTTCGAGAAAATCTTTATTGTAACTTACACTCATAAATTGATGTCTACTTTGAGTTTGTAGTTTTTATTCTCCTTACTAAAGAGTATCTTAAAAATGGTTTCTATCGATAAAGATGATCAATTGAATACTTTTGAAGGAGAACATTTCTCAAAGTATCAATGAGAATAGAAAAGGAAATTGTAATTGGATAAATTAAATTTAGCTCAAAATACTCAGTTAATTTTACACGAGAGAGATAAGAGTACAAATTCCATGTTATTTCAAGGCTAATCTCGCGTTACGAGTGTAAATTGACAATGTATTAATAATTGGAAATTTATAAACAACCCATTAATACGAGGAATAATTTTTAAAATAATAGTGGTATGTATTAATTTCCTATTCTAACTTGGAATTTCTAAGCTAGGTTTGAAACTTTTTGTCTGACAAATAATTATTTTTATAATAAAGCAAATAGCTATATTATTAATAATCATACGTGTTAAAAGATTTCAAGTGGATAGGAGAAAAAGCCTCTTCGCCTTATAACAGGATACAATACACGAATGGGTTTTCCACCCAAATCGTAAAAAAACACGCACTAAAGATTTATAATCTATACATTACCTCTTTGTGAGACTTTTAGAGATAAGATTAATAATACCCATAAACAATAGAGGAACGGAGCCAGGCAAAGATTTTGGCAATTACCGACTACTAGTAGTAGTCTTAACCTTTATTCCCTTGACTTTTTAGCCCTGTATTCATACTTTTGATAAGGAGAGCACGACTGGTGGCTCAACTTAATAATACATGCATTATTCTGATTCATGCTCTCCTATATTGGTATTGGAGAGATAACCTGAAAAGTTCAAGTATCGTTTAAGAGAGTTTTCAATAGCAAAGAAGGCAATTTCCCTTATCAAATGCACTCTCTGCGTGAAATCTTTCGTTAGACTGACAAGATAAAATTTGTATTCTTGCATCGAGTATATGATTTGAAAGTAAGACAGTTTTCAGGTAAATACATTTATATAAAGCCAGTTGAGATTAAGAGTGGTTATTAGTACCTTGATACCATTTAAGTAAGTTTTATTCAGTATCAATTTAATTTCATTTCAAGAATTCAAGTTAACACTTCTATCGCAAAAGCAAAATTTTCCATAGATGGTAAATGGGGGTGTATTTACCCCCAATCCAAAAATCAAGTGAAAAAATAGTTTATTTAAAATTTTTTTATAAATATTAGACAATTTATTTGAAACAGTTTTCACAAATAATCGTATGGTGATCTTTACATGGGTAGATATCACATTTGGCACACTTTTTATAGCCGGTTTTATCCTTGTTCCTTGGACATAAAGCACACCTTTTTTATCGGCATTTTTATCGCAGGTTCATTTTCAAGAATAGAATCATCTAAAATGCTGACATTAGCTCGTTTGTCTGTCGTTTTCTCTAATAAGCTTCTGGATAGGTCTTTCAGAAAGACTTTTCTTGATTTGTTACCATGCATCTCCAAAAAGCCAGGATTTTTGAAGCAATATATTACATAAGCATTGTAGGCTGATACATCTAGTACGTTCCAGATAACTGCTTAAGACTATCTTCTCGTTGATCTCTTGCAACTATAATTTCTTATAAGCTGGTCCAAAGTATCAACACCAGCTTCTGTCGAGTTATAATACTTGATTATTTCAGGCTTCTCTTCACCATCATCGAAGGATGTATGCAGTTAATAAAAAAGAATTTTTTCAGAAATGATTATCCAAGTTTTTCATTCAGTGAACCAATCAGAGTTAAGTAAATTAAAATTCAGAGAAAAAACACCTTTTAACAAAGAAACTAGCAATAAAATAAACTCAAACAATACACCAGTTGAAAGAACTTTAGATTCAGCACCAGATTTGCTCCGGAAACCTAAAAATTTCTTCTTGGAACATATTTTAATTGATCTATCTATCCAAAAAATTTTGCTTATTTTGAAAGAAATATTTCGCTATTTTCAACTTTACTCGCAATTTTGAATGCTTTTCGAACATGATAGAAGCTTGAAATACAGCCTTTATGAATAAAATTTGAATGGTATAAATTTCATATGGATAAAATCGTTTTCTCCGTTTTAAATTCAACTTGTGTGATGCATGTTTTGCAAATTAGCTTTTCCCAAATTATACAGTCATTTAAACACATAACGAGTCAACCTTTCTGCCCTTTCTCGCTCTTTATTTATACCAAACGTGTGAAACCAACCATTGGAGAGCCAATCAGATTCCACACTTTTTTGGAGAATTGTTTTCATTCCCATCATGAGGTAATGTATATGAATTCCGATTTTTTGAACCAAATTTAGAATTTTAGTTTAACAGAGAACTATTCAGGATCCATTTATAATTGATCAATTAAACTCTGAGGGTGGCTATAAAATTCTATTGTCTATCTAATGATGGTTTGAATTTTTGAAAATAAATTCAAATAACAAAGTTATTTTATCTTTGTTATTAAGATTATTAGAGAAAAAATATTTAATGTTTTAGAGAGAGCAGGAATTACCCTTATCGAATTATGTGAACACTTTTGTTCTGGGTAGTAATGGTTTTAAGAAACAATTCTCCAAAAAAGTGTGGAATCTGATTGGCTCTCCAATAAAGCAGCATTCTGATTGGTTTCACACGTTTGGTATAAATAAAGAGCGAGAAAGGGCAGAAAGGTTAAGTCGACTCGTTATGTGTTTAAATGACTGTATCTCGATAAAAGTTCATATTTTTTATTTTACGATTAGTGTTATTCTACAAACTTTGAGTTCACGTCAAATTCTCAGTATTTAAATATTTGGTGAAGCTAATTCATCTGCTCAAGTGATGAATTTCGATTTCATGCTATTTATATCTGTACTTGAAGCGAACAAAAAATTTAAACTCAAAATTTCCTCGCTTGAATCTGATTCTTTGTAAAAAATTCTTGACCACTCTGTTTCTTTAAACTTAGAAGCAGTATTTATCTTTAACTTTTATAGGGAAGCATGAAACCATTTTTATAAGATTCTTTCACAATAATTATTACAAAACCTTGTTTATAACAGATTAATAAAAGACAAGACTATATTTATATGATATAATTGTACCTTTTTTAATGTCTTCATTATACAGAGTATATCTCGAATTCTTGCACATTCCCAGGCAGGAAAACTGGTAAATACCACAAAGAAATTAAAGTGAAGAGGGTTTTTAAAACTTCCATAAAGTCTATCCTCTGGTCCAATAAGCATATTTTATGTCTATCATTAATTATGATGATGAAAAATAATAGAATAATCCCTAGAAGAAAGAATAGAAAGATAGACCCATAGTAACAAATACTGTACTATAAATAGTGCATTCTGATTTTAATAATACTGGACAGTAGTCCCTATAACATATAATATATCAATGAGAATTCATTATTATTGATAGCTATCTTTTATGGCTACAACTGTACAATAGTTGTGTTTTATTTAGAATTCAAATTGATTAACAGGAAATAGAAGGGTAACCCAATTTGAACATTTTCTTATTTGAAGAATTTTCAAGATTAAAAAAAGAATCAGATTACCTCAAAATGAAAGTTTCCAAATTCAATTCCTTAAAATGAACCAATCAAAACTCGTGTGATTATTGATTCGGCCAATAATTCCGAATAATTTATTAACTTCTCTTCGGTTAGAGAACTCCTCTATATCTTAAGTCATGTAATCTGATGTAGAAACATTATCAGGACTTTAAGGCTTGAATGTAAGTGGGAAAAGAAGTTAAATCAAATAAGTGAAGTTTCGCTTAACTGGAAATTGCATAATTAGGTGACATGGCCCTGGCGTTAAGGTAACCCTGATTATCTAACCCTAGAATGAAAAATTCATTTTCGCTACTAGGAGTTTTAATACAAATTTCATTCTAGGGTTAAGTTGAAATCTGATTGGCTGTCAATTTTGAAATAAATTCTACCTTTGTTTATTATTTAATATGAAGCAATAATTTCTACATTTCTTATAAGTATAATTATATTTGCTGTATCTGCTTATTTCTATAAACCATCAGAATCCTTCGTTTTTTACAATAATTTTGGTTGAGCAGTGCTCCAACTTGGGTGGATAGACTATCACTAATAGTCAATAGTAGAGCGTAAATTTATCAACTCAGTAATCCGAGAAAGGAGAACAACCAGACATTTGAAGGCGGTACAATTTCATGAAACTGATTTAATATTCTATTAAATATTATAATTATAATAGTTTATAATGTACTTCAGGCCGAATCCGAGGGAAATTCCAACTTTAGGAAATGAAGTGTGTAATACTTGATGACCCATTTTTGAGAATAAATAAAACTTTTAAAATCACAGACATCAACTCTTCCGTTAATAATAAATCAGGTATATTTTTATATGCAAAATATCTATAAAACATAATTAAAAACTGAATTCATCTTACGTATACGTAACTAAATCTTCATTATTATCCATTGCATTGTAGAGTCAAAATGAAATCAAATGACTAAAACTAATTATAGGAGAAGGAATATAGAGATGAGGACCGAAGTAAGGAGTTTTTAGTCTAGAAGCTCCTGTTAGACTAAATAAAATTTATTATCTCTATAGTTTTATGATATATTGAAATCTATGAGTATTGAAATCAGAACAAAAGATAAGCAAAAATACGACTCTATAACATTCTGGAATTACTCTGTTTTGGGATATAAAAAGTTTTTTAATTTGGAAACGAGAGAGCTTATTCAATCCCAAGGAAACTCAAAGTATTTTGCTTATTAATAATAAGTTATTATTTGAAATTTAAAATTGGATTTACTCAGAGAATAAATTATAATTTATAATTATACCAAATCAAACCAACTGATATTGATGTCTCTATTTAATGGTCTCGCAAATCATGAATTAAACCAAGGCTTATTTCCATGAGATCAGAATAAAAAAATCTACTGATCTTGATTGACCAATCAGAATGAAAGCAAAATTTTAAGTGTAAATTCTAGCCAGACAAGTACGAGTCCAAATATTCAAGAAACAATCTAATGTTTGTTCTATTTCATTTTGGTTTCTAAGAGAGAAAACTTAATTAGTTAATCTCTTTTTATAATTTCACAAAGACGTAGCAAAATTTTCAAGAGTACGAGACAATTTCACAATGATGGCAAAAGAAATGTGAATTTTCATTTTTATTTTTTATTCGATCTTTGACCTACATGCTATACTCGCAAGTGTTCTCCACTCTAGTCTCTTTTATTATTTAATCTCATATTACTATGGTACATTTTTTAATGTGTAATACATATTTTAAATGTTTAGGATATAAATACTTGATACATTCAGAAATAAAAACAAATGACTCAGATGTTTCATGTGAAAGGGATAAAAAGGCAAACTTGAATAGGAGAAAAGTGAAAGGTTACCCAACTAAAAAAGGGAGATTACATCATGTAAGAAGAAGAAGAGAGAATAAACACTGAAGAGAAGCAAAAGGGTATGTATTAAAAATGTCTAACTGTCTAAACTTCCAAATGCAGAAATGAATGAAATAAACTTGGAGATAAAAGTTGGGTATTAATCAAGGTCTTGACTACTACATGATACACGAAAAAAATAAGCTATCATTCAGATGCTGTATGTAGAGCTGCTCATTAGACAAGCAAGGATAAAAGTCCATTTATTTATCTTGGCTTAGAGTGGTGTTGTATAAATCAGATTAGAGAAATAAATTCCTTGTTAATTACTTTTTTCCGGTTCCTTTAATCACCTCTCATACATACTTTTAAGAGCCTATTCATGTAGATGGTTGTTCCTATGTTTAGTTAAGCTGAGTTCAAATGCAAAGAGAATTTTTTTGAAATCTGATAAATTTTCCCTTATGAATGAATTAAGCAAAGAGAAATTATTTTATTTCGAAACTTTTTCACATTTTCTCTTCTATTTTATTGATAATAAAATTTAACCTTTACATTTCCATAACCTAATTTACAATCAAAGTATTCATTTACAATGTATAGTCAATCAGCCATAGTAACAGAAAAAGTCTGCTACACTAGGCAACAACTAGTTTAAGACGAATATTGTTGATGTAGAATGAATAAATAAATAAATAATTCGAGAATTAGAAATTTATTTGTCTCAAATAAGTTTTCATTATTTTTTTCTGCATGATTCTTAGTTTTTAACACAGTTGATTTCGCCGAATTTTGACGAATAATTAAAAAATTGAAAACTTGAACAAAAGATATATATTTTTTTTATCTTAAGAAGTTTATATATCTTTTCATCGTTTCGCAAGTACAGTCTCAAATAAAACCAAAGTGAAAATTTGTAAATTAACTCACCGTTAGTGTTAGAAGCTGCACCATTTCTTATAATTTCCCCATTAATCCAAGAGAGTGGAATCCAAATGATAAATGCAGAAAATAAGTATAGAAACATGTTAAATGGTAAATAAAACTGAGGATAGTATTTATCATTTTTGCTGATTAAATTTTTTAACTTTAAATGATCTGAGGTAATCATAACACCATCATTGGCCCAATGACCGTTATTTTTGAATGTTGAATAAATTGATATAAGAAATAATGATATTGAAATTATTATACACACAAGATATAAATGCAAAGGTAAAAGTGTCCAGTTATCTCCATGTCGAAGACTTAGAGCTAATTCCTTGCATTTGAGATATTTGATGATTGAATTCCATAATGTAAATCCATGAAAGCAAAAGGATATTATTAAGAACCATATTTTTGATAAATTTTGACAACTACTCTTCATTATCGTAATGACTATTTAAGCTATTTGCACATTACTTTGAAGTTAAATTGACGCCAAATCAGATTTTAGATGTAAAACAAATTGTGTATTGAAAAATGATTCTTCGTTGTCAAGGATCTAATTTAAAAATGAATTGAAAATTTTATTAAAACTATTTTAGTATATCAAAATACATTAATGGAATCTGAAGCAATAATGAAAGTTGATATTCCTAGGATATGTGACCTTCTTGACAGGGATCCTTATCTGAAGCCATTCGAATTCGAAATTCGTCGCAGGTATATAATTTTAAGAATTAAAATATTGATTCGTGACCTTTTAACTTTTACAGATACAAATGTTTCGAAGATCAATTGAAGATTATTAAAGAAATAGAGAATTCAGAATCCTTTACAAAAGCCTATGATAGATATGGAATTCACATTCTACCAGATAATTCTATTTATTGTCTTGAATGGGCTCCGTCTGCTAAAGCAATCTTTTTACGAGGAGATTTCAGTGAGTTTCATTTATAAATAGCCAACATAAGTGAAAATTAGCTCATATATCTATCTTAAGATGACTGGAGAGAGGATGAATTTCCGTATAAAGATATCGGCTTTGGAAAGTTTGAACTCAAAATTCCTCCCAAAGATGGAAAACCTTTGATTAAGCATTTATCAAAATTAAAACTAATAATCGTCAAGCCAGATGGCACAAAACTTAATAGAATAAGTCCATGGGCAACTTATGTTAAACAATTTGGTGATTCGATCGTCTATGATCAAGTATTCTATAATCCAGAAAATTCTTATAAATTGAAAAATCCTCGCCCAAAGAAACCAAAGAATTTGAAGATTTATGAATGTCATATTGGTATTTCCTCGAAAGAACAAAAGATTGCCTCTTATTCTCATTTTACTGAGAATGTTCTTCCACGAATTAAAGATCTTGGTTATAATTGTATTCAAATTATGGCCATAATGGAGCATGTTTACTATGGATGCTTTGGATATCAAGTTTCCAATTTTTTCGCTGCCTCTAGTCGATTCGGACATCCAGACGAACTGAAAGAACTCATTGACACAGCTCATAAAATGGGAATCTATGTACTTTTGGATGTAATACATAGCCATGCATCTTCAAATTGTGAAGACGGTTTGAATTTCTTTGATGGAACTGATTCCTGTTTTTTCCATTCTGGATCTCGAGGAAAACACGAGCTTTGGGACTCTAGACTTTTCGATTATACCAAGTGGGATGAATTTTATATTTTTAATTAATTCAGGTTAGAAGTTTTACGATTTCTTCTGTCAAATTTACACTGGTGGATCGAAGAGTATGGCTTTGATGGATTTCGCTTTGATGGTGTCATGTCCATGATTTATCATCATCACGGATTAAATACGAATTTTTCCGGATCCTATAATGATTATTTCGGATTATCCGTAGATACAGAGTCAATTGTCTATTTAATGTTGGCGAATCATTTTATTCATGAAAGATATCCGTTTGCAATTGCAATAGCTGAAGAAGTCAGCGGAATGCCAACACTATGCAGACCAATCTCAGAGGGTGGAATTGGTTTTGACTATCGCCTACATATGGGTATGTGTTTTGAAAACATTTAAATCAATGCGAAACAGTCGTATATTTTCTATTAAACGAGGTTAAAGTGTTTTTTTAAATCATGTATCGATACTTTTCGATAGACTAAATAATACAAAACACTTTATTCAATAGGTCAATAATTATATTAATATGGTCTTTGTTTAATGGATTTTTAAAGCGGAAAATAAATTTATTTACCTCTAAAGAGTTAAGATCTAGACGAAATAAGATCGATGAAAAACTTTCTGACTAAAATTCTACATATCCTCTTCGCAAAAATCTGAAAGTTGTATAAATTTAATTTAAAAAAATTTAATTAAAAAAACGTAACCAATTTAAAATTTTTAAGGTACCTCTGCTAAGATTTTAGATCGATAGAGAGAGTCTTTTGAAAATATTTATTAAGTTTCGGGCGGGAAAATATCGATTTTCTAATTCAGTGCAGTAAAATTAACAAGAAATTAGTTAAAGCGTTTTCTTAATTCTAAATAGGAATTCCTGATAAATGGATAAATCTACTGAAAAAGGTTCCAGACGAAAACTGGGACATAGGATCAATAGTTCATGTTCTAACAGATCGACGCTACATGGAATCAAATATTGCATATGCTGAATCTCACGACCAAGTATGTCAACAAATTTATTACCTTTCAATCAAAATCTAAACCCTTTAAGTCCCAGTGGGTCATATATGGAACAGATAACTTTCTCAGGCCATGATTCTGTTTTTAAGAAACTGAAAATAATCTATTGGCCATTTTCTTCGACTTATCAAGCTACAATATTTTATTGTGACAATTTATAAGAAAAAAACTCACAAAGAATTTAGAAATAATCTAGGAATACATATATGGTAGTCATATATACGCGTTTCGTCTTCTTTTGGACTCTTAGGTAATATATCCCACAAGAACCCACAAGGTAATGCAATATTTATTACATAAAAATTTATTAGATAATATAAAAAAGGTTTTTCTTTGAAAAAAACCCTCACAGAGATCGGGGAGAAAAAAGAAAATAACCATACCCGTAGAATTCAAAAATGTTATTACCTTGAATTCATCTCTTGAAATTAAAAAGTTAGCCATTTTCAGGGCCTAAAAATGGTCATTTTTTGAGCCGATATCTTCTAAACTGAAGGTTGGTTCTTCAAAATATCTCATCAGCGTATTCTGAAGCCATACAAAAATTCCGATTTCAGCGATGTATTCTGAAAAAAATTTTCTCTAAATCTTTAAGGGTTGAATTCTTCACAAAAGTAAACTGATAAACTGTGATTTGATAAGAGAGTTTCTTTCATAGGCCCTAGTCGGAGATAAAACTATCAGCTTTTGGCTTATGGACAAGGAAATGTATACGAGTATGAGTGTATTGTCTCCACCCAGTCTTATTATCGACCGTGGATTGAGTTTGCACAAAATGATTAGATTCATCACCCATACTCTTGGCGGAGAAGGCTATCTTAATTTTATTGGTGAGTTTCAAATCTAAATTGCTGAGATTTTTTCATCAAGAACTCAAATATGATCCTGATTGCAGGGCCCACTTTTACCATTTGAAGAGAAAAGGTTGAATCACATTTAGCAACTCAATATTTGAAAAATTTCCCTTTAATTTCTTTCCAAAACGGTAAAAGTGGGTCGTATAATTTGGATTACAGGAAAAATCGTATATATTGCTTTATATTACTATATGCAATCGATATGCAATATGAACTGGTAGTTGTATTCTCCGACTTATGGCACTTTTAAATTGTTTATAGGTAATGAGTTTGGTCATCCCGAATGGTTGGATTTCCCACGAGAGGGTAACAATGAAAGTTATCACTATGCTAGACGTCAATGGAATCTAGTTGATGACGATCTATTGAGGTATAAACATTTGAACAATTGGGATAGAGCTATGAACACTCTCGAAGAGGAATATCAATGGCTGGCTTCAGCACAAGTTTGTCAAATTAGAATTAATTTGATTTAATTTAGGCGTATGTTAGTCGTAAACATGAAGAGGATAAAATAATCGCATTCGAAAGGGCTGGACTCTTGTTCATCTTTAATTTCCATCCAGAAAAAAGTTTTCTCGACTATCGAATTGGCGTGAATCAGGCTGGAAGGTAAGCTTTTACAACTGCATGTATCATTTTGAATTATTGTAAACGCTTAATTTCATAAAGATACATGACAATATTGGATTCAGATCGGAGTGAATTCGGCGGATATTCTCGAATCGATTCAAGTACTGAACATTTTACACGAGGTGAAGCCTGGGATAATCGTTCGAACTCAATATTCATCTACTCACCATCTCGGACATGTATGGTCCTCAAGTGGATTTAACTTGTTATTTTAATCTTGATTTCGATATTGTTAAAATTTTAGAGAGTTAAATACAATATGATTTGTAATGTAAAATAAACTTTGTAACAATATTCTTAGTTTCAGTAATTTTGAATTCCTACCAAGCAAACTTAGGCAAAGAAAAATTTATTAAAACGTAGGTCAATGTATTAGAATTTTCAGCCATTGGTCATCTAAGCGTTTCGACAGTTATTGTCTTAAACTCATCCATATCAGTTTTGTCCAATCAGATTAGAGAATAGTATAATAATAAGAGTTTGACCCATGATAGTAGAGTATTGATAATTTTTTATCAGATTTAATTCAAATTCCTTCTCATGTCAAAAAGCTTAAGCCAACACTACTAAATTTTCATATCACCAAAATTTCAATTAAAAGTATTACTATTACCTATTTCAAAGGCTTCTTTCTAAAGTTTTTTTGATTCAGATTTTTGGCAAAAGAAGCAAGTTAAATTAAATCTGTTGGAAAAGTATCGATAGTTTGTTATCATTGGTTAAACTCTTATTCATACTATTCTCTTTTCTGATTAGACAAAGCTGATATCGATGAGATCATTAATGTAAATAGTATTTTGTGTTTGATGAACTTTTCATACCACTGAAGAAAGCGATCACCGTCGAAACATTTGGATGGCCAATTGCTGAGGATCCTAAAATTGACCTAAGTTTTGATAAATTTCATTATAAAATTAATCTTAGATCACGTTTTACTTAGAGAATTTTCTTTTTCAGACATTTCTCTCTGGTTGATGTAGAATTTGGCTGGTCCAACAATTAATAATAAACCAAACAGGGGAAAACTGACACTCTTAACAATAATTTATTAATAGAAATAAAAATCATTTTACTATTATTGGAGTCTGAACTCATGGGGAAGGTTAAAGAAAACATACGCATTTTATAGTGATTAACGTTATATCTCGCCAGGTCTCTTCAGACTCTCTAGTAATTCACATCTAAGTAACATGGGGGGGGGTTCACTTCTCATTTTATTTCTTTGCCTCTTCAGGATCCAAATTACCAATAGAAGTGCACAAAAATTTTGCATTGTGATAGTATTTATATGTGAACTAGGGTATACGTTTGTTTTCTCTAACCTTGCCCTATGAGTTCAGAATCCAATAATAGTAATATTTTTGATGAAGTTCGACGACATTATCGTTCAAAAATTATTTTATAGTTTGATCAAATATGATTGCGCCATGAATTATCAATGTTACTACTGATCGATGTTGTACTGTCGGAGAAATCACTTGTCACAAGTTTTCCAATCTTTTCAGGATTCTCAATGTGGTAAATTTCCAACTTTCTTGAATTCAACTGAATTGAATGCTTTTTTCGCTTAGATTCTAATTGGAATCAGAAAATATTTGTTACACCAATTTATAAAATGCAAGAGACATTTTTAACAATTTATCAGCGTACTTTTAACAGAAATATTCTCATCAATATTAACGTTTAGTTTTGTAAAGACTTCCTTTCGAAAATTTTCTATCATGAATTTCACATCGTCAACATCGTCTTCATTGATTGTTCTGTTCTTATCTCTCTTTTGTCGGTGAATTAAATATCTTCGAACTAGTTCATCCATTACATTCTCGTATTTGGATTCTTTTTCATAGATTTTCCTAAAGTTTTTCTTTTGAAATGAATAATAAAAAAAATTACATGTTGCTTGATAAATGCTAGAATAAAAGATGATCTCAATCAGCTCAGTCCATTTGACAATTAAATTCAAAGATAATACTACAGTGATGAATTTGAAAATTTATGATTTTTCTTTTTATAATTTTGAACCAAGTAGTTCTTAAGGGAGCTGTTCAGTAGAGATTGACTATAACGTTGTTCGCTTGCTACCTGACTATGTTTTCTTCTGGCTTGTATTGGTCTATCTGTAGAAAAATAAAGGGGAGAGAAAGGTGTAGTATTTCTTAAAAAATAAGGATTATAAAAATTACAGTAATCAGAATTATTAGTGTGACAACTCTGATGATACTTTTATCAGGGTAATCTAAATGTTATTTATTCTAATTTTAATTTTCCTTCAAGTGATGAATTATATTATCAGAGTTATTACTCCAATAATTCTGATCACTATAACAATCACTATAATTTTTATAATCCTTATATTTTAAGAAAAACCTTTCTTTTTCTACAGATAGACCATTTTTTCATCAAGATTTCAAGATTTTCTTAAGATATTTTGGAAACCCATTTAAAAGACACACTTTAATTGATTTAAAAAAAAAGTATTGGAAAAAATTAGGAGACATTTTAAATTTTGAGTTGGGGCTATTTTTCCATCTTTTAAACTTAGAGTTGAAAATTTTGTTCATTTCAAGGACTAAGAGGGATTAAACGTTACTTTTCAGGATCATCAATAGATTAAGAAAACAAAAATGGCCGTAGAGATTTTAGGAAACAGTTCATAGTCGTTCGAAAGTCTTTTTTCCATTTTTAGGTCATTTTACTGCTTGGTAAATAAGGGGGAACCAAGATCAGATCATATTAACAGTTGATTCCAAAATATTAACAATTAATTTCTTTGTCTATTAGTGATTCTGAAGAATTATTTTTGATTCCTCTTACAAAAGTGCTCAAAGTTTAAAAAAATGTATTTTAATTTTTTCCAAAATCTTTTTTTTCGAATTTTTCTTCCTTAAACCGATGAAAAAATGAGATTTTTGTAAAAATAATCGAGAATAGCTTTTCGTATTTCGGTTCTGAGTTCTTTCTTTCACTCGAAATATCGAGAAAGCTTATTTTGCAAAATTTCAAGAAAAGATCCACGAATATTTTATTTCAATGAATTTCCATGAAAATAAATAATGATTTACTCGATTTAGAAACAATCTCTTTTCCAGGGAATCTTTGAGACAATGATTTGAATTTCTTCCGATTCTCTTCAAAAATGACAGATCTGGGACCAAATTGAATGGAATCGGTGCAACGTTTTCCTTATTAAAGTAGCTTATCCATAGCTTTGATCTTTCAAATTTCCATTCTATGTCAGAGCTTCTCTTAAAAAAATATAAGATATTTCGTTGAAAATAATGATCAAAATAATTTAAAATAGGTTACTCAGTGAGTAATACTCACAGCAATCTTTTGATAAGAGTTATTCATCATTGCTATCAACATATTGACTAATACAATAAATGACATCCACGAGTACACTCCATAGATCATTTTTGTAAAGAATTCCGTGAACAAATGGTTATAATTTAGGTTTAGACTCTGGAGGTCAATCAGACCATACGTTGACCAATAGAGGGTTTGAGCTATTTCAAATATGCTGGGTAGAAATATAATAATTTCAAACCCACCCACGAAATCCTCGTAGAAAAAATAAATTTTTCTGAAATACTAATCCCTAATAACAGGAAAAATTTCATTTTGTTCTCAATGATTGATTTCAATAGAAAAAATATCATAACCACATAAATAAAGCTACAGTCATTTAAACACATAACGAGTCAACCTTTCTGCCCTTTCTCGCTCTTTATTTATACCAAACGTGTGAAACCAATCAGAATGCTGCTTTATTGGAGAGCCAATCAGATTCCACACTTTTTTGGAGAATTGTTTTCATTCCCATCATGAGGTAATGTATATGAATTCCGATTTTTTGAACCAAATTTAGAATTTTAGTTTAACAGAGAACTATTCAGGATCCATTTATAATTGATCAATTAAACTCTGAGGGTGGCTATAAAATTTTATTGTCTATCTAATGATGGTTTGAATTTTTGAAAATAAATTCAAATAACAAAGTTATTTTATCTTTGTTATCAAGATTATTAGAGAAAAAATATTTAATGTTTTAGAGAGAGCAGGAATTACCCTTATCGAATTATGTGAACACTTTTGTTCTGGGTAGTAATGGTTTTAAGAAACAATTCTCTAAAAAAGTGTGGAATCTGATTGGCTCTCCAATAAAGCAGCATTCTGATTGGTTTCACACGTTTGGTATAAATAAAGAGCGAGAAAGGGCAGAAAGGTTGACTCGTTATGTGTTTAAATGACTGTAGTTAATATGAAAATGAAAATTCTCAGTTTGGTTCAGTTAAGAAATCGAATTTGATCAAGATTCAAACTTCATTTTTAAAGAATAAACTACATTGAAACTTTTATCGTGATAAGAATAAGGTTTCCATATCTTATTGGGATCCTAAAAAGTGGGCCGTATGATCTAGATTCCAAAAAATCTTGATCAAATATGATTTCTCGAGAATTTTGTAAAAATCATGAATTCCCATCTTAGAGTGGTAGGAGTAATATTACTCGATTCTAATAGGCTCACAAATACTGAAATTCTATTGGTCTAAATGAGATGAAGTGCAGAGATGGTTTATTGAATAGAATAAATTTTATCTATGACCATTGACTGACTTGGCAAAATATTTTCCACTTGTTGAGCAATATTGGTATAGATCAATCCATGTTTCATTTTTAAAATTACTCGCTTCAAATATAATATCTTTGCAGAGTTCTTGCTTCTTCTTTGAGTAGTACCATTGTAGCTGGTTGAGACCGAAAGCAAAGGCGACCATGACCAGCATGTAGATGCAGAAATATTTGAAAATGTCATTAATCATTTTAGTCAGAGAGATTTGTAGAGTGCCAATTTCAGCATTCAGCGTGAAAAAATAGGTGATCTTTAGAGTGCCCAGAATATGAGCTATTGAGAAGAGGGCTTCTGAAACCAACATTGGCTCGAATTGTGACCATTCTTTTCTAGAATTTGTTGTTTGATTTGCCTGAAACTTTTAATCACTTAAAAATGCTAAAGATCTTCATTAAATATGTGATATTTAATTACGAAGAATAATAATAAGAAATATAATAACACAAAGATCAAAATTTAGTTTTCGTTGAATTTCGACCAATCAGAGCGATTCATCCTATTAAACCCCGAAATCAAGCACGCCATTATTATTATTAAATTTTAATGTTGCTGCTTATAAGTTCAAGATTGTTTCATTTGGTTCTATTGCTAGCCATGTCTTTAGTAGAAAAGACAAAAACATAAAAAATTTAGAATCTCAACCGTCAATGGGTTATTTAAAAATGGGAAATGAGTGAATGGACGGGAATTCGTAGAAAAAATAGGAATATTCAACTATAAGTTAATATAGTATAAAATTGGATAAAACTTTGGTATTTTTTATATCTATTTTGAATAAATATTTTCTAAAAAAATTAATTATTACCCTGAGCTAATGACGAACGATTTGTATAAAACTTTGGTAAACTCTCAAAAAATATTTGTTAAACTTACCCGGATCAAGGCAAAAACTCGCATCGTTATTGTTGCAATAAAAATAAAATTCGTTACAAGATCCAGAATTTTCCATCGGTTGAATTTGTAAATTTTAATTCCGTGCTTCCACACAGTCTTCACGTTTTGCCAGAAGAAGGCCATTATATAAATCACCAGAATTATTTCAATATTTGATGGCCCAGGTCCTAATTCATTCAGATGTTTCCCTAAATCTCCTTGATGTTCCACTCTTAATGAAACCAGCATGAGTAGGACTAAAAATGTTTAAAAAATTAAAAATTTTCAGATCTTTCAGTCGTGGACATAACTGGCAGCATAGATATTATTGGAAAGTTAGTTGGAATCGTTGAATTATTTTGTAAATTTAAGACTCCGATATTGATGATTTCCGTCACTTTCACTAAACTAAGCTTGATCTACTATAACAATTAGTTTAACCCTGAAATAAAAATTCATTTACAAATCAGTCTCCCTGAGATAATTTAGCAGATTAATACTGTTTAAGACCAAACATTTCTAGTAATCATCAATTCATGTGGATTATAAACGCTATATTGAAATTTCAGAAACAAACTAATCTTGTACCTATTTTATGGCCGGTTGATCTTGTTTTTATTTGGATTCTGAAAGGTTTTAATATTCTCGGATTTAAGTATGATTATGTTTGAATAATTTTGTAATATTTTGATACATACAGGATTTATTCGAATATATCAATCATTGTTGTCAATTAAACTCACGTAAAAATACTTGATATGATGAAATATTGAGAATAAATTTAACGATTGGCCGTTGAATAAACCTGCCATATTTGCTATCAGGTGCTATGATGTATACTAGGGAAACGAGAGGATAAATCAAACTAAATAAGAATATCAGCAGAATCTTTTTAAATAAATGCATTTGACGAAGACCTGACATTCCATTGTACCAAAGGGATACCAGAAGTTGTTGACAATTCGGATGAGTGACAAACTACATAAATTATTTCTTATCAATTTGAGTCTTAGATATATATGAGTTCAAAATTTTGTTGATTTCAAGGTGCGACGGGGATCAAACCTTTACAGATAAACAAAGTAACCAATTATCACCATTCAATTTTTTCAATAATCTGTCAATTTTAACTGAACTCGAATCAATTCATTTATTTTTAAGAAGTAAAATTTATTTTCTAAATTATAATAAGACTATTTCATTTAGTTAATCCAATAAAAGTCAATCGAATTTTAAAACAGTTTTAATAAAACATGAATTGAAAATTAAGCCTCGGAAAAATAAATAAAATAATTGTTAAATAAATAATTCTTTCAATATAAACTTTTGCTCATTTTAACAATAATAAAACTCAGTTATTTAACGTTATAATCACATAAACTAGAGGTGAACACGAAATAAAAAATTCTATTAACCAATGCCCAAATAAAATATATAAATATAAGATCTACTTTCAAGTAGCAACATGTTAAACAATATAGTGGTCGACAAAATTAATTTATTCACTTAAAATTGCTTATAGCTCATTTATAAAAAATACTCTCGAGATGTAAAATATACCATTAAAAAGGAAATTTCTTATTCTTCTAGATATGATTACTCCCGAACTTATTGGTTCATTGATATTCTCAAAAATACAAATTTATGATTTTTCATTGAATTAGAAAACGACAAAACATTTGTTCACTTTTAAACTTTAGTTTATAACTTAATTTTATAGTTTTTTTTACAGAATTTTTGTCAGATAAACGGGTAGGTATTCATTTTAAAATTTGAACTTGATCTTTTCTAGAATCTACAGGATGACTGCTAAGAAACCGAAATATTCAAGACTCACTTATTATAAAAAAAAATCACTTATAAAAAATGAAGGTCTGAGCAATCGAAAAATTGCAAAAACTGTTGGATGTACATGCGGGACGAAAAAATATTTATTTTCCAAAAAAAACAAGAGAAAAAATCGAAAAAATGCGGCCGAAAGAGAGCAATACCTAATTGTCTCATGAAAAAAATTTCTTATTTAGCTATTCGGAAGAAGGCGACAGCTTCCAAAATTAAAGCTGAATTGAATCTGAATACCTCTGTCAGAACTGTTCAACGCTGCATAAAAAATAATCCTAACATCTATTGGGGTAAACCTAAAATAGTCCCTAATCTGAGTACCACGGATAAAGAAATAAGGTATTGCTGGGCTTACGAAAAAATTGTTCAAAACTATGATTAGAGTAAAACAATATTCTCGGACGAAAAAAAGTTCAATTTGGATGGGCCTGATGGACTCTCGTTTTGTTGGATAGACAAATCTCTTCCCAAACCTACCAAGATAAAGCGAGGATTTGGTGGAGGTAGTGTCATGGTATGGGGGTACATCACAAAAGAAGGAACTGGTAACCTTGTTTTCATAGAAAAAAGATTTAATCCGAAAACATGCCAACAACTTTTAGAAGATCAATTGTTACCGTTTAAAGAAGAAATGGAAAAATCCCAAATAATTTTTCAACAAAATAGTGCACCGTGTCATCGTTCTTTATCAACGAAAACATGGTTTCGAGAGAATGGAATATCGATATTGCCATGGCCTGCTCGAAGCCCTGACCTGAACCCTATTGAGAACTTGTGGGGAATATCAATGAACCAATAAGTTCGGGAGTAATCATATCTAGAAGAGTAAGAAATTTCCTTTTTAATGGTATATTTTACATCTTGAAGGTATTTTTTATAAATGAGCTAGAAGCAATTTTAAGTGAATAAATTCATTTCATTTCATTAATTTCTTTTCATTTAATTCATTTTTCACTGGTAAATTCTATTTTACCAATAAATTTCTTGCTATTCTGACCTCTAATTATTAATTTAAGATGAACAATTAGAAGTGCTGTATTTGAATCTGGACCCAATTATATAGTTAATCCTTCGACAGTACTTTTTTTAAATATTTATTCTTATTTTTAGGAAAATACTGGAGACATACGTAAAATTGGCGCTATTCATCCATTTCTTTGATTTTGAACTGAAAAAATTTCCTCGTTTAATAGTGATCCCGAAAAATAAATTTTGACCACTGTCACGCTTTGAAAACAACAAAAAAATTTTGTCAAAAACTGTCAAATTTCATAAATTGCACTAAATTGTCTCCAACTTTTTTATTGCTTACTAATCACAAAAACCTTTAAAAATTTATAAACCTTATACTTTTAATTTTTTCATAAACTTGAACGTTTTTGACATCAGAAATCTCAATCAGACGAGGGATGAATAACGAAATAGGTTAGATTAAATGATGTTTGGATGAAATTTCTAAAATATCTTCAACCAACTCTCTTTTGCTTGAATTTGATCGCCAGCTTGAGTCGAGATAACTGCATCATATCCTTTTGAGGCGTTTCATTTTCATCAAGAGACTGAAAGTCCTGGCTTTCCAATTGGATACCACAATCATGATTCAGTATGACACATAACTCCTCAGTACTGCGAACTTGATCCAACAGGCTTGTGGCAAAATCTTCACATTGCTTCGACATCTTATTATAAACCTCCTGAATGAATTTATATTATCAACTATGGAGCAGCTATTAGGAGCATCTTACTATGAATTCATTTTCAATCTTGCCCAATCTCCTTAGGTCCCAACTCAATTCAAAAGCAGTTAGAATAGGATCACTGCTCGTGAGACAAATAAGACTTGGACTTATTAGAGCTTTATATGAATTTATACGACGCCTTGAGTGGTTCAGACCATCGAGTTTGGCTGCCTTTGAAAATTTTAATTTTGAGAAAATATTCTAAAATCCGATCTGCTAAACTTTGCGCAATATCGAAATAATGATTTTTTAATGAATGATACACTAGAATTGATTGGGTCTTATGATTAATTATGGTTAAAGTTGATGAGACATACTCTAATACAATCATGACAAAAGCACTTGGTATCATGAGGTATTTCAATGTAATGGCCATGATCCAGAAGCATTTTCACGATCAAATAATTATCCAAATGCGCTGCCAATATAAGTGGAGTTAAATCTTCATCGAAAGTTGACCCAACTGTTCCAAAGGGATCATTCTGAAATTATTTATTCATTCTCAAAGACAATCATAAATATTGAATCATTAATAATTACTAGAGCCTCAAAACGTCTTAAATTAACTAGCTAATAATAATATAAATATTTAAAAAATTTTTTAGGTTTGATTGAAATATATAACCAAGTTTTTTCCAAAGCCTCTTTCAGATAGTAAAGTGCTCTCTTCAATAGCATGTTAAAGCCATTCTGGCGATGATATAATTCACGTAATTTATCGAAAACTTCCGAAATTCCGCTTAAAATCATATTTGTAGATTTAAAAGAAAAGATTTTTTATTCACTAAATGTACAATGTACATTAGACTTGGATGAAATTTCGTAAAATTGATGAAACCGCCTGTAATTTTGTTTAAATAATCTTTGAGCTATTTCTAAATCATTCCACCATGTCTGGCTGAGTCAACTCTTTAAATGATTCTTGTACATTTCTCGAAGCATCATCAGTGGTAATACTTCAAAAATGATATAAGTTAAGAGTTCATTCAAGATAATAATTTACAATCATGAAAGAAATAGTAAAAGTCAAAGAAAATAAGAATAAAATGCAAGCTGAAAAAACACCAAAACTCTCCAATAAATAGCAACAGTGGAGAGAAAAGTGAAAAAAGCTCACATTGGCCAAGGTAATTGAAGATCATAGGAATAGTTTTTTTGAACACATAGATTAGGTTTCATAAAAATGAATGTTTTTTTCCAATTCATCTGTTTCAACAACATCATTTCTATCCATAGATACATTCATGAATTTGTCAACAAATTTACTGGGGTAACCATTTTCTTTTAAACTTAACTTCAAGTCCTCTATTTCGTTAGGCCATTCCTCAGGGCTTGCTATCTTTCTTATCCTCTTACTTATAGTAATTTTTCTGAACACACAGGTATGGTTTAAAGTGATTGATGAAGAATTTCTCCTTCACCCACCAATCTGTGCTGTCATCACCCGCATTTTTATACAGAATTGAGAAATTAGAAATCGAAGCCTCATGATTTTCCTGTTTGTTGTGTCCCGTCACCGCTGTATCCTTCTTTAGATGATCATTTGACCTACAACAACTAGGTAGTTGACAACTTCCTAATCGTAAGTCCTATATAAGAAGCTCCACAGTCGCATTGGAATTTGTAAATTAAAAAAGTCTTTTCTTCAGGCTTTAGTAAATCCTTATGAATCAAACTGAATAATCTTTGAGTTTTAACTAGTCGTCTCCTTACATCATTACTAAAACCGTCACCTTTAAAATTTAGTTTCATGAAGATGGTTGTCTTCTCTCCTTGGTCGACCCTATCATCTACATCGTCAGACATATCTATAAATCTGTTGGGATAACCATTTTCATTTAAACGTAATTTCGACTTTTCTGATGAACCATAAAGAAATCTACATTTAGTGAATAAAAAATCTTTTCTTATACAAAAAGCCATTCTATTCAAAAAAAAATTCGAAACATACCATCATGAATCGAAACAAGATTCGTTTAAATTTTTCACAAAATCTCAGAAGAAATCCAAAAAATGTGACCCTTAATTTTTCTTACCAGAAGATTGCTGAACTCACTCTTCTAGCACTGAACGTTGAGTTTCTCTGCAAAATAATATCAACAGCGAGTATATCCTCATTCTGAATTGCATAGAGAAGAGCATCTTTAATTTGGATACTCTGGACGTTGATGAGAAACTCAAGAATTGAATAATGCTCATTTTCCACTGCAATCCTGATGGCTCCACGGCCAGATTTGTCCACACAATTTATATTCAGCTTGTAGTCGAGAATTTTCTCCACTAGACTCTGAACTAATTTTGCATCTCCTGACTCAACACTATTGAGAAATTCAAGTTCCAATTTTCTCAGAATAATCTTGTACTGATTATCAGACACCCTTGTCAAGACAATTTTATATTTCGATATGGACGAGTCGACCATAAGACTTTTCAATAACTTCTTATGACCCATGAGGGCAGTTTTGTTCCGTTCGAATCGTAGTTTCTTCGCTTTCATCTCATTTCTTGATGGAGTCGGACTGCAGAGTGAGGATACTTTGAGGTTTAACAATTTTGTTGGGGACATTACTAATTAGTAATTACTAATTAGTTAGCGAGAATGCATTACTAATTCTGTTAATATTCGTAACAGAGTAAATTAATTTGCATAAATTTCTGGATAAATATCTTTCATTGGATGTGATACAAACTGATACGTATCCCATAAAACCCTTTGATGTTCTATCGAAATTCTGCGATCAATATGATGAAAGTTGTATGGATAAATTAAGTGTTGAATTGAGCATAAAACATTCAGTATTATTAATTAATTAATATTCATGTCACTAACAAGTAAACACGCGAAAATAAAATAAATTTAAGACATGAAAATTTTATTTTAAGGAATTAATTTGGAACTGTTTCGGTCATCTAAAAAATCCATTTGATGAGTCGCAAGAAAAATCAAATCCTAAAAATTTATTTGATAACAAATCAATCTTATAAAGGTAAAATTATTAAAATACTTCAAAGACCAAAATTTTGAGACGCACTATTGAATTCAACTCATGGGCATTGCAAAATTTTACTCTATTTCCTTTTACTGGGAGTTAAATATATTTGTTTTAAATTAAACTAATTTCTAGAAAATAAGGCCAGCCTTGAATACAAAAAAATATCGAGCAAATTTTATTTAATTAAACATTTGATTGTTGAACATTGATCAGTGATTCATAATTTTATTTCTCATTCAAAAGCTACTAACGACTGATTACACATTTTTCATGAACTTTGCTCTCAAATTAAAGAACAGTAGTTCTAACAATACTTAATAGTATTTGGTTCATTTAAAGTTTAAACCGCCTACCACAGCATATCATGATAAATTGCCACCTCTATTAATGATGAATTAATCATGTTTAATAACACTACTAAAACTAATCGGACCAAATCAGTGATTTATGATCCATTATGCAAACAGATTTCTTTCATCTTAGACAATGAAAAATCTTCTATGGTTGATGATTCAGAGAATAATACAGGCAGCATTCGATCTTCAATACACACCAATTTATTTACAAATAGTTTTGACAATGCAAAGTCTTCAACAGAAGAAGAATACCATTTCAACTCTGAAGCCAATTCTATTAGTCAAGAGGAGCTTATGGTTTATTGTCCGCCAAATGAGAAATGCCTGGAAACATATAATTTTCCGAGGATATCGGTATTGGTTCTGTCCTATCTGTTTTTATCAAAGTTGTCATTTATATCAATACAGACACTGTTTAGCATTTATCTACTCAATCATTTGAAATACTCAAAGACTATAACAACAATATTTTATCATACAATGAGTGCAACATCAAGCTTCTGTACAATATTTGCGGCAACATTGGCTGATAATTATTTTGGTAAGTCGATAGAATTTTTGACGAAATCTTCAATTCAAATAAGACTACAATTTGACCTGAAATAGGTTCATTGATTAATTAAAGAATGAGCTCTATTTTCTTGCGTTCTGATTGGTCAATCATGAAACGTGCAAGGGATAAAATCCTCCCGCTCAATCGATGGTTTGACTGTATGTGATAAGTTAATAAGTATGTCATAGTTATCGAAATTCTATTAGAACCCTCTTTACACATTACTAAGGGCGACAAAAAATATGCAATTTTTAGAATAATAATATGCCATTTTCGAAAAAAAATATGTCGAAATATGTAGTTAATTTTTTTGGGAATACTACTTCTCAGGAGTTAAGTTTATACGGGTGAAATGAAAAATTATAAGTTAAAATATTGACCGTTTAAACAGCTGATAAAAAAAATTTATCAAATATCAAAATTTAAATTGAAATTCAGGACAGAATAAAGTTTTATGTTTGATTCATCAAATGTCTTTTCTTCTGAGAGGATCATCCTAAGTTTCGAGAAGCTTCTTTCGATTTCTGCTGTTACCGGAGTACAATTTTGCAATTGTGAATATTCGAAAGGTTAAGTCATTTCTGGGGAGCCGAATGATTTCTGTGATCTCATTTTTAACAAGACGACTTGTTATATAATCTTTTATTTGAGCTGGATCTGATGAAAACTGGAGGGAGTTCACTATCCTATAACCATCTGCAATTGTCATTTTTCGGGATTTCAGCCTATTGATGACATCAACTAGCTGATGGTAGAGAATTTTTTTTAAGACTCACATTTGATCTTTTGTCTATCATATGATTTGTAAAGATTTTGAAGTATTTTCTGAATATAAAATGAGTTGCTAAAACGGTATGTGGTAGATATAATCTAGTGGCATTTTAAGGGTTAATTTATTGATTCGTTTTAAGAGTTTCTTTTGCATAAATTCAAGGTTGAATCAAAATTAGATCCTCTTACACCTTTTCTGTTCTAGTGATTAATTTCAAAATCAATCTTTAAAAAAAAGATAAAATATATCATTCTTCAAATGGTGAAGGGTACCTCGTAAGCTCGATTTTAACTTTTTATCAATAATTTTTCAGCTTTTTCACTACAGCTTAATCAATTTGAAATAAAAAGGTTTAAAATCAGATTAGAAAACGTTAGCTCCCAAATTAGTTAAGGAAAAATGACATTAAAAAATTAAAAAGCTTTTCTAGTTAAACAAAAGTCTACTATGGATACCGAAATTGACAAGTAAAAATTCCAAATTCGGATCATCAGATTTCACGATTAATAAATATTGAATTTGATTCCTTATTTTTCTGTTTTATTTTCTGCAATACCTTTAGAAAATTAATTGTGTCTTGGTTTCGACGAAGACTAGAATTGCCTTTAAAACCTTTCAAATAAAATACGTTTTCGAATCAAAGTAGATTTTAGAAAAAATGTAATATTTCGATCTCAAGATAAAGCTATTCTGGAAATAGTTTTAGCATATGCCGAAACCAAGAAACTATTCATTTTGAATATAGACTTTTTCAATTTTAAAATCTTCATCTTATAGGACGTCTCAAGACAATGATTATTTTCGGAACAATCTCTGGAATCGGCAATCTCCTGATACCCGTATCAGTATCAATGAATAATTTAGTTATACCTTTAATCGTTGGTTTTATGATGTTGGCAATTGGCGAAGGTGGCCTTCGAGCTTGCCTATCAGCATTCGGAGCAGATCAACTCAGTGAGGTTTGGCATAACGAGATCACAAACAAAAAGGAATATTTTGATGGTAACCAGCAAAAAATCGAGAATTATTTCTCATTAATCTATTTTATTGTGAATATTGCTGGGTTATGTGGCAATTTCTTACTACCAATTATCAAAAATCAAGTATTTTGCACCTCAGATATTTTCAACATGAATGTCGGCACTACAGCCAAAGATGTTGATGAATGCTATCCATTGGCCCTACTAATTACATTTCTATCATACCTCTTTGGTTTCATCATATTTTTAGTTGGTTTCAAGTTTTACGTTCGCCGCATGCATATTCACAATCTGTCAAAAAAGTTATTCTCATGCATTCTGGCGGCATTCAGAAATCGTAGGAAATACATGGATAAGAAGACAAAGATAAAATTCCTAGATTATGCCTCGTTCAATAAGGAATATTCAATGGAGTTCGTTGAGGACATTAGAAAAGCAATGCAGGTGGCAGTCGTATTCTTACCCTTCCCAATATTCTGGGCTTTGTATGAGCAAGAAGCATCGAAATGGCTCTTTCAGGCCAACCAAATGGATGGTCGAGTGAAACCAGACTATTCATGGATCATTCAACCGGAACAGATGCTCGCCATTAACTTGTTATGCTGTGTTATTGCGATACCCTTTAAAAATGCAGTCCTTAATCCAATTTTCATCAAATTAAACATTCTGAATCGTTCCACGTCGAAAATGGTCTTTGGCTATCTTTTGGCAGCAGTATCATTTCTGATGGCAGGATCTCTACAGTATTACATTGACAAATCATTATTAAAGGATATGCCAATAAATGGGGAATCACAGTTATATTGTTTCACACGGATACATCAAAGAAACTTTTATCTGACTACACAGACTAATGAAAACTTTTACAAAATTAACCCAGCAAAAGAAGTAACATTAAACTTTGAGGATATTACCTCCTTGACAGTAAATGTTTCACTTCATGATATTAAAGCATTAAATAGCACGAAGATTGTTAAGTTGCTAGAAAATCATAGAACTTACATGCTATTTGAAGAGAAAGATGACTCTGTAGGAACCACTGAGTTCCTAATTAATTCAACAGATGTTCTCAAATCATTCCCCATCATAAAGATAATATCAAGGGACTTTTCAAGAGAGAATTTTACGTTATTCAACAAAAAGACGTTACACCGTCATAGTTTAACAATAGACCAAGATTTAATACAAATTGAACCTGGTATCTATGTTCTAACAATGAATGATGGCAGTCAAAGGGAATATAGCCTTGATCGAGGCTCTATTAGTGTGATGGATATGAATTTCCCAGAAAATGGACTATTTCGAGTATTTCAAAGTAAGACTATAACAATTTGGGCTCAGTTGCCACAGATTATAGTTTTAACATTTGCCGAATTATTCTTGTGCATATCAGCATTAGACTTTGCTTATTTTGAGGCACCTGAGAGTATGAGAACCCTAATGCAGGCTCTGAATTATACAACAATGTTCATGGGAAATATTCTTGTTATTCTCTTTTCTTTCATTTATGAAACTTTTGAATTTCTATCAAGATTTGGCTATGATTATTTCATTGAATCAGTAATTGCATTCATTGGTACAATAGTATTGAAGATCATTATTGATTGGTATGACCGAAAGTCATTGATAATGAAATTATCTGAGGCAGGACTTACGAACGAGGATAGTTCAACAAAGAATGTCTCCCATGATAGTGATCCCTTACGAAAGATTTCTTCGTTCATATCGGTTGGATCACAATTTTCCACCACATCTCGACGTTCAGTGATTAACTGGTCATCTAGTTTAATCTCAAACGAAATTAACCAAACTTCAATGACGTCAGTCAAATTTGATAAATTAAATATGTAATAAATTTCTGTATTTTAAAGGTCTCACATTAAAACCAATTCATTCATTTGAACAAGAGACAATAGCTCAATTGTCAAAGTAATGAATGAGAGCTATCTGATTAATAACACGGGTGGTGATGCGAAATTTATTTTAAAAATATTTTTTTCAGCATCTGGTGCGAAATTTCATGCTGATTCGGAATCTAGCCTTCAAATTTAAATCCGAAGTCCAGAAGCTTAGCTATAGACCCATATGCAAATATGCACAATTCTCTCGGTCTTAGGTTGTGAAATCTTTTTTTATCGGGTATTATCGATAATATAGCAACAAAAAGAAGAATAGATAAGGAATCGAATGGTTACCGTTTTATAGGTATCATCCAATTAACTGTTCTCGTAAGAAAGTGCAGAAGTAAAATATGCGAAATTTTCATTTTCAATTTATGTTGATTTGCTTAAAAACTGAAAAACGGATTTTAGTTTTTTTCGACAATCTTGAATAAAATATTTTTCTCAAAATTTTTATAATTACCTCAAATTTCGATAATTATTATAATCAGTGAGAGGGAATATTAAGAATACCTTAGATGTCTTTCAATGAGCTGTTATTGAGATTGGGAAAATTCATGGGTCTTATTAAAAAATTTATTTTCACGATGAATTTTTCAATGCTGTACATAAATGAAATGTTCGATAAGAATGCATGATAATGTTTATTTCTACTGTACACTTATTTACTAGAGGAATTAGTTTCCACCGCGTTGGTCATCAATCTTTAAGAAACTAGGAGTGAAAACTGGCTTTGCTGGAATTTTAGGGTGTTGACTTTGGGATAATCGAAAGAATATCTCATTTAAAATATGCAAAATGGCTTTAAAGTCTGGTCTCGTAGAGGGATCCTTATCCCAAGTCTTTTTCATGAGATCGTAACAGGATTGAGGGCAGTTTTCCGGTTTCTCAAGTCGAAGGCCTTCTTTGAGATAGGATAAAACATCTTTGACAGCCATGCCCACGTAGGGTTGACGACCGAGAGAAAATATTTCCCACATTAAAACACCAAACGACCAAATGTCCGATTTAATCGTGAAAAGTTTGGTTTCTATCGATTCAGGAGCTGTCCATTTTATGGGAAATCGACCTGTTTTATCTGAGGTTCTGACGTCGCGACATAATCCAAAATCAGCTATCTGAATAAAAGTAATTAGAAGAAGAACAATCATTACTATAGCTAATTATAAAGTATCCAAAATAACTAAAATCTCCCATCGATATGATGAATTTGATCTTCAAATTTTTTGTAAGAAATAATGTGAATTCAAGTTAAGATTATGAAAATAAAACATTAAAAACGTTTTTAATTTGAGAATTTTTCACATTTTTGTTTATCTTATTTCAGAAGCATAAAAAGATTTTTTGAGGCGAAATTTGCTGGGATAATATCAAGATACTTGAAGATCAAATTCATCATATCGATTGGCGATTTTAGTAATTTTGGAAAATTTCGTGATATGAAGTTGGGAATCTATGATTTTCACGAAAATCTCAATTTTTCATCATGAAATTGAATATGATGGGGAGTTTTTAGAGACCAGATCATATTTCTTTCTTCAAACCCGCCAATTTCCTTTAATTTCAATCTAGATCATCATTTGACTTTTGTTTCTACCATTTTTTGAATTTCTATTGAAATTATATATTTTCTGCAATCCGTCAGATGTAGTATATTTCCTGATTTTCCCGTTTATTGATAAACTAGTAAAATATTTTTTTATTCATTTTTTATCCTACAAATCATTGAAATTCCCGAAAAGAAAGAACGTAGGATAAATTTTGAATGAATATTTATTGATCTTACCAAGATTTAATGCAAATTGAAAAATTAACTTTCACAAAGAAGAGGTAAATTATTCTGGAAAAAAAGTAGGATTATTATTTTCATCTGCGCAAAATTCGTGGATATTCGTGGCTTTCTCATCGCTATTTAAATTACAATTTGACTTTACAAAAATAATTAAACTCCAACAAAGCTTAAAGTTAAAGGAGCCCCTCGTTAAGGTATGCCCAAGAATTATTATTCAATATTGACAGGTTTCATCAAGACACTCATGAGATATATGCACTGAACGCTTTAAAGGAAATACTAGTAGTATTACTAGGAATCTATAATGGTTATCATTAAAGTTGTCGTACAAATAGAGATTGGAGGCATGATTTTAGAATTTCATTATTGATCGAAAAAGCTATGATCGAGTTTTAGGCTTGAATGAAAAAACTGATGGAACATGAAATAAGAGCAACTTACTGTTACTATAGTGGTCGCAAAATTTAGGTTTTCACTTTAATTTTTTCCTTTAACTTCCTTATTTTATATCCAATTCTAATAAAACATATACCAATAGAATTTTTACAGCCCATACAACATTTGATAATGTTATTTTTACAAATTCATTCAACGGTATTTGAAAAATTCAAAAATACTATACTTCATTAAGATACAAAACGCAATATTTATGTTTTCACTTTTTTATTTCAAGAAATCCCCTTTATTTTCAATGACATCAATACATCTTTGATACATAGACATAAGATAGGGATCAAGATCATTTTTTCTAAAAGAATCCCACTCTTTAGTGATGGCATCTTTCAGTTCTTGAATATTTCTGTATTTCTTCCCATTTTTTTAAACTTTCTGAGATAGAGTTCCCCATATGTTCTCAATTGGTTTGAGATCAGGACTTCTAGGTGACCAGTCCATGATATTTATACCAGCTTGGTCTAAGAACTCTTTAGTAGATTTAGATCGATGACAAGGTGCGTTATCATGCTGAAAAATCAATCCATTTTCTAATATCTCTTGTTTAAATGGTAATAGGGAGTTTTCAAGAACTTTTTGATAGGTTTCTGAATTCATCTTGGAGCTTATGAATTCTAGCCTCAGAGTCCCTCCATAACTGATGCCTCCCCAAACCATTACTGAGCCATCACAAAAATTTCTTTCGACTGTTTGCGATTTTGAACGATATTTTGGTTGCCATCAGGGCCGTCTAAATTGAATTTCTTCTCATCTGAAAATATGGCTCTTTTCCAATCAAAGTTCTCTCTTATTTTTCCTTTGACTCAGTCTAGGCGTCTCGATTTATTAATTTCAGATAAGAAACAAACTCGTTTTGCCTTCCTCCAACGACATTCAAGGTTTTTCTTGACACTATTTTGGAGTGTTTGTAAACTAATGTTGAGATTCAGTTCGTTTCTTATCTGTAAACAATTCTTCCCATCTTTCTTAATCATTCTTTTGATCTTTCCCAACATCAAATTAGTAATTTTAGGCTTAGGACCTCGCTTAAATAATTTTTTCTTGTGCCCCTTTCTTTTTAGAAGGTTGTAAACGAACAACAAAGCAATTTGGCTATTGCTCGGTTGCTCAAATTTCGGTTCTTGAACTCAAAAAGCTCATTCAAACGATCTTTCGTGAATAGCCTATTTCGATTAGGCATGAAAATTTTTTTTTCAGTAGTTGAGCTAGAAAAATTTCATGAAAATTAATTTATCATACTTGAGAAAATAGGATGCTTACTTACCGATAGAATCAATTATGAAAAAGTGAAAACATAAATATTGCGTTTTGTATCTTAATGAAGTATAGTATTTTTGAATTTTTCAAATACCGTTGAATGAATTTGTAAAAATAACATTATCAAAATGCTTTATGGACAGTAACAATTCTATTGATATATGTTTTATTAGAATTGGATATAAAATAAGGAATTTAAAGGAAAAATTTAAGTGAAAACCTAAATTTTGCGACCACTATATTAAAATGCGAAGGTACATGCTCTATAGAAAGCTGTGAATGTGAATAGCTAGTAGTTAACCTCAAGGATATTCATGATCAGACGATAGAATGTACAATAATTTAAATGAGTTAAATATTCTTTCGAACAAGTTCATAGTTTGGATGTCTAATGAAATGTTTTGAATTCTAATGCATAGAATTCTGCAATAGACTCTGAATATCAGAGAAAATGAAAAATCAAAGATTTAAACCATGAATAGATAATAATCTATCATTAATTAAATCAGTGTTTAGTTGGTAAAGTTGATCTTACATTTGACAAATCCACAAAAGATGTGATTAATAAGCTCAGATATAAAGAAAAATTCAATAAAAAGATTAGATCTATCACTTGTGCAATAAACTTTGATTCCTTCTGGATTAGCGAAAATAGTGATTCATAAAAAAGGTTGGAATCTTTTGAAGAGCATTAATTTTGAATTTTTCTAATGAATTAGTAAACCAATCTAGTGGATAAATATTTGAATCCCAGTAGGAACTTTTAAATTGGGATAATTATTTAGAATTGCGAGCCAAAATTGAATTGAATAAAATTTGTGAAATAATTTTTCATGTCAAACAGCATAAAATTTTATCATACTACTTTTCAATGAATTATAGTACAAAAAATACAATAACGCTTCGTTTAAAAACCTTTATTGGATATCATCTCTACTTTTAATTCTTTCAGTTAAATAAAAACAACTCCTCTAGTATAAAGCCTGAAAAAATTAGGGGAATTTTGTACGCATATATCCTAAAATATGTGAATTCCTTGTTTTCAAAAAGTAGCTATATTTTTGAAATCAATACCGCTAAAGAATATGAGATTTTTCAAGGTGGACATGAACTTCTGAGGTTTTTACTCCTAGGAAATGTTTACACATTGGAAGAGTATTTGTGTCCCTTACTTTTATGTTACTATTTTTTCGGGTATTCAAAGAATTAATTTTGAATGTTTCTCGTGAGGTAAAAAAAAATTTACACCTCACCTTGTTGAATGAAATGTCAAGATATCATGTCAGGAAGAAAATCTGGAAACCATACATTATTTTCATCTGTATATTGAATGCTAGCATAATTAATCTACAAAAAGTGACCTTATAACTGTAAAAGTTTCCAATCAGGAAATACATATATATGCACTACCATTCACATGAAAGGTGAAAAGAAGAGAGTAGGAAATTAGCATTAGTCTCATCATCCAGAATATTTCCGCTTAATAATTTGCTTATTCAGTAATTTGCAATACACAACACTGTGTAATTATTATTATTAGTAAAAGAAGTGGTTGTACAGTTTGTACCTATGGGAATCCCAGCAAGAAATTCAAAATAAAGTAATAATGAAAGGGGGGATGAGAGGATGAGCGATCATTCAGAGGGAAAAAAACTCAGCAAACATCAGAGAATTTCCTCTCTTCACTCCCACATCTCTCCCTAAACATGAATGTTGTTGTGGTGAATAATCAATAAAACTTGATTTTTTCTTCTCTAACAATGAAATGTAATGAAAAAGGTAAAGAAAAAAGACTGGATTTTTCTTCTAGAATGCAAATATTTAAATTCAATCGAAAGACTCTTTCTTGACTTCAAGGACTGTTTGATTCACTAAAGATAAACCCAGCGTGAATAGGGTTTGGAGTTTCTAACAAAATACTAGACAACGATAAAATTAGCTTAGAATTTTTTGATTTTTGGCTGAGTGTTGGCTGAATTTTTAGTTTAGTTGAATTCAAAAATTATCTTTTCTTGGGAAATTTTTGAATCTGTTAAAATTTAACTCGAGGATAATTACAAAAAGTAGAAGATCATCAATAACTACGCGGTCTATTCTTTTTATTTACAAAAAATAGAAGATTAGGTAATTTCACTTCAAAAATTGCTAAAGCAATGAATGCTTTACTTTTTTATCCAAAGATCCTTTTGAATTTTTGTACAAATTTTCGTGTAAAATGAGAGAAGTACAAGAATTCAACTGGACTTCATCCTTTTTATTTAAGCAAGAGACTTGACAAAGTTATTTTCAAAGCTAGAAATCTAGCTGTTTTGGAAATAGATGATGATGCTTTATATTTATAGATGACTTATCTCATGATTTCATAATAAGAAGAAAGGTTTGTGATCTCGAGTTATTGTAAGATTCTCCTATTGAATTGATCAAGAAGAATCTTACAGTCTGTAACTCCTTGTATTACTTTTATTAAATTTAAAGTTTGTTATAAATACTTTTATTCAATAAAAAATCCCTAATAATCTTCTATTTTATGTAAATACAAAGAATAGAACTTCTAGCTATTGAGGATCTATCTTATACTTTTTGAAAATTTCATACAGAAAATTCAACTTAAAAGGGAAATAATGCCTTGTTGAAAATAGCAAGAATAATTAAAAATCTGCAATGATTTCATCTTTTAAAGAGTGAGATGATCAAGGTAATTCAAAAAAGCTAGGTGCATCTTATGAGAATCAATTGAATTCTGAAATTATGTAACATTTTATTGTAACGAGAAACCCTTTACTGAGTTTAACACAGTTTACTCTAGGTAGGTGTACAACCCTGGAAAATTTTTCAAAAAACTCTTGAAATTTTTGTAATATATCATTCTTAATAAGAAGAATCATGTTGTAAAGCAGAAAATCAAGAAATACACATGAATTTTTTATGGTTTTTGAGGGAAAATATAAAATTCACAATTGATCAACAGTTTTAGATAAAAGGAAGATTTTTATTCAACATTTTAGTATGAAAAATGTCCTGGATCTTGGCAAAAATATTTTACTTTTGGATAAGTCGATAGTAAATTTTTTAGAGATATTTTGTTTTCTGAAACAAAAACATGGTCAATCAACCCTTGATTGGTATTCAAAAAATTTGATTGAGCGTTAAATTATTCATGTTTAAAATGTAGGATAAAAATTACATTTTTTCCATACTATTCAATACTATATTTTGGTATTAGAAAATCAACTTACTTTAGCTCTAAAATTCTTGTCAAGCAAAATGTTCCTGGCTGCCAAATCTCTATGGACTAGATTGAGACTTGAAATATGTTCCATTCCAGTGGCCACATCTATTGTGAGGGAAACAAGCTTTGCCTGGTTGACCTTTTTCTGGTCGATACTTCTGAGGTAGTCGAGCTAAACAAAAGTCTTTCCATAATAATGAAGATTGTAATTTTTATATTGAAAAGATATTCCGAGATCGTGGTCAAGTTTGGTTAGTCTTTTTACGTATCATATTTTAAGTCAAATAAAGTAAAGAGATCCATAATTTATTTATTAAAAGGTTCAAGTAATAGTTCTTAACATTTCCCTATAGCAGAATTAATTAAATTTGATTATTTGGGAAAGAGTACTGGAATAGAAGATTATATATGAGGATATTTCACAAATTAGCTTAAGTAGAAAGTAAAAATTCCATGTATGAAAAAGAATTGTGTGAAATTTTTGAATTTGACTTGGGAGTACTTTTTGTTTCAAGATTAATTATAACACTGAGAAACAAAAATTAACTTCATCTCGTGAACTCGGGTGAATTTTTGATATGATGTTCAGTTTTTTGCACTAATGATGACTTCTCATGGTTTTTTCTCATTTTTTGGCTAGTGGCTTTCAAATGACCTAGACGGACGATAGTGGGCTTAAATGAATGCTAATTAGCGATAAAATTAAACTTTAAACTCAATATTAATAGAATATTTTATGATATGGAGCCAGTTATGGCTCATTATGTCCTCAAATTTAAATTTTTATCATTTGGCTCGAGGAAGAAAATTGTTCTATGCATGAAATCTTTTTGAAATGATTCTGAATATGCAAGTTTTATTTTTCTGGGAAATTCCTGGCCAATTCATTAACTTTTACACAGGCAAAGATAGGTTACATACAATTACTCTCCAGTGTTTAAGTAACGTCATAAATTACGCTGAGATGATTTTGTAGTGTTGAACAGAGTAATTAGTATAAAATCAAATATAAAAGAACGATCATCATGAAATATTATTTTCAAATTTTTCGACTCTAAATTAATTTGCTAGAGGGGTAAATTCAGTTCATTTATTTGCACTATGAAACGACTTTTGAATACATAAAATGTTTAAAAAAGATAGAAAAAGTGCTCATTTAAAGTATAGTATCAAGGTTTGCGGAATCATTTTTTATCGAATAAGCATTCCAAAAAAATTATTGATCACTTTTCGTTCCTTTTCAATGAAAAATATGTTTTTTGCATTTAACCAAAAATTAGAGAATTACTTCAGAGATTCCAAAAGATTTCAAGAATCATTATGATTGTGTCGATAAAATCGATTCACGAAATGGAAATCCATAGATAGTAATTGCTGATTTATTGTTAGTGATGAATTTTAACATGATAGATTATGAATGATGTATTCAGACGAGAAGCGGTGATAAAAAATTAAATTTACACATAAAATTATAGAAAAATTGACTTACAAGACATCCATTGGTCATAAACTCTGAGATGAAATAAACATGATCCGCGTCTTCGGAAATTCCAAAGAATGCTACCAAGTTACCATGGTTTAAATATGTCATGAAGGCTGCCTCTTTGAGACCATGGTATGATAATTGAGATAATTTTTTAATTTGTTTAGCTGCCACTGTCTCAGAGGCTATTTTAGCTCTATAGACTGAAGCAAATTCCCCAGATCCAATAATTTCTTCAAAATGTAAGGAACTATGAGGAATGACCCAACCTGCTTTCTCAAATATAGGAATAACTGGGGGAAATATGGTCGTCTGACAACTGACATAATCGACAAGGTTATGAACTAAGCCATCTGGATCCTGAAAGTTCAAGAATTTTCGATATGAACTCAGAATATAGAAAATTTTAATTCAGAAATTTACCTCTGCGTAATGAGCAACGAGATCTGAAAGAGAATCAAACTCTGTACATTCGTCAATGGTGTACTTTTCTTTCTCATAAATAATTCGATAATGCTGAATATCATCATTATAGCACAAGGATAATGTAAAATGACCGGGAAAATTGTGTGATTCACGAATAAGAAATTTTCCATCAACTCTCTTTTTAAGCAAAGATTCTGATTCTTCTCTGTTTATTTTTCCATGATACCAAGGCATGAAGGGAAGGCTAACTTTCTTTCGTCGACGCTGCGGTTCTTGTGGATTTTGAGGTTTAGTCAATGATTTACTAATTGAATCAGTATATTCCATTGTAGGAGACAAGTAATTTATCGACTTAAAGAGAGAAAATCCAGAAATTTTGAAATCATTCAAAAGGTATCAAATTTGAATTGTTGTTAATTTTTAATCAGACCTGAACTTTAATTGTTTTAAATTTCTAAGTCAAGTTATAATTTCAAATTTTAAAGACTTTGTTTGATACTTGTTTTTGCTTGATGCTAATGATATGACTAGTAATTCCATCAAAGAACGTCCTGTGAGTATTGAAGAATAAAATTTCATGTATTATTTACATTAATTTCAATTCTACTTTGATTTAAATTATCAAAATAGTTATAATATCTTTAATATTCTTGCTTAATCTAGCATATCAATAGACGATACTCTCTACTTGCTAATCATGGAAATAGTATCTCCCTGGAAAAATCTTTAAACCCTAGTTTCAGTATAACTCGTAGTCCATCAATTGTACCCTCGTCTATAAGCTCAACCCCGAAGCGTGAACTTTACAATAAACAAAAAACTGTACGTCATTTAATATTGATTCATTTTTGACATTCCATTAGATAAGAAAGTTCATTTAGACTCGAATTATTTAAAGATTTTATCACTTATCACTATAAAAGATATTGATCTCTTCTCAAAAATACACAACTTTTTAGTTCAGTATCTAATGATTAAATCAACTAATTATAAAACAATATATTAAAATTAAAATAGGCAAAGCATGAAGCATTGAAAATATATGATTTCCTTGACAAATTTAAATATTGCTTGAACTAGTGTTCTTATATAAAATGTTGAGCTATTGAAATGTAATCCTAGATACAATTTCCCTTAATACATTTTCTCTAAATTACACAACTCTGAACTATTGATCCTGGAAAATTAATTATTGATATTTAATTAAAAACTGTTTCTAAAAAATAGAATGAACAAAAACCATCTCTTGTCCCACTCGGTTACGACGAAGATCCAGTCGAGACTCATGACCAAGTGGTTCGAAAGCTATCCCTACTTCATAATTTCCCTTCCACCCAGGAAATAAATAAAATTGTAGATTTATCTGTAAGTAATTCCTCTTTTAGACTAAATACACTTTTTTTCCTTTATGAGTAATACACTAAGGATTGAATGAATCACATCTCTGTCTACTTTTCTTACTAACACGACTATAGTATATTCCCTAATTTGAATATAAAAAAATCTATAGTCTAATTTTTGTACTAGACACCAACTATTCATTCTTTATTTTTTTCCAGAACCCGGTTCGCGAAGAAGAAGAGTAAGTATCTTTTCCTTTTGTATAGTACAGATACTTGAGAGTTGTTAAAAATGGATTTTGCAAACTATTTTTTTCCATAAAATCATCATTCATTGCAATTTTTCAATACCGAAAAATTCGAAACTAAAGCTATCCTTGCGTATGATAAAAGATTTAATCGAATCCCTCAATATTGTGAAATAGCGGTGTATTGAAAATATGAAAGAATTATTGTAAATGTTTTATGAATGAATTGATAATAATAAAACTTCTAGTGAACACTACAATAATATGGACTCAGAACAACTAAAAGAGGAATTGAAAAGGATCAAACGGGAGAAAAATTGGATGGAAGCAAAGAATTCGACCCTGGAGAGTTACTACCTTCAAGCTATATCAACAAACGCACACAGTCAAATGACTCTAGACCAAGTGCGCGGACGTTCCAGATACCGAAAAGATGCAAAGGATAATAACTCATCAACTTCCAGTAGTAACCAACTCAAAGGATCTATATCTAATCACAATTTTATGATTCCGCCAATGCCTCGTTCCAGATCTGGCTCAATTGGCTTAACGTGAGTATCTATATTTCTCTTTTGTCCTTTAATTTCTAAACATATCTCATGAATTATTTGAATATTCCCACTAAACTATTTACTAAAAAATCGTTTTAACAATTAATTTTGCTTTGAAAAATTAAATAGATTCATTCATTCAAACAAATCAATGTCTAGGACGCTTGATTTTTTCCGTCTCCAAGAGCAACAATTTTTACTATTTTATTTTATTTCTAATGAAAGACTATAGGTTTTTAACTCTCTTCAATGTTGTTTTAATTATTACATTTTGCTAGTGACAATAGCAGTTTTGAGGATACCAAAGTAACCTCACTGCATTTGCCCAGCCTACCAAGAATTATGTAAGTTTTTCACTTTCTCAAATTTTTACTCAGTCTACTTGCGTCTCAATTGAGTCTTTTAATTGTATTCTCTCTAGTTCAATTAGGGAAAACTAACACCAAAACCTTAGTCAAAATTTACTCAATTTAACCAACACTAGCTGTCGAAAAAAACTTGAAATTTTCATTTTAAGAAGACTTTATTATTTCTTTAACAGGTTTCTTTGTAAATCTACTCACATACCTTGAAGAATATTGTTTTTTACTTTTCATTCCTTAATTTACTCTTTTTGTCTTATCAGAACTTGGTTTTATTTTTTCTCACCCTTTCTAATGATTTGACAATTTACTTTTCTTATTGAATTAACAAATTGTTTGAATTGATTTTCAGTATCATGTATAAGCGTTCTTGCTTTTTGAACTATTCAATTCTAAATATGTTTTATTTGGTTAATTATCTAAAATTTTTCTGCAGGTTCAAGCGTCAGCTATCTGATCGTTCTCAGACTATCAACTCGTACTCTACAAGGTTATTCTCATATATGCCTCTTATTTTTTTGGAATTAAAATCAATATCCTCAAATAATCTCTTGGTTTTTATGATCTCATCACATAACAAATATTAATATCTAAATCATCGTGGCAATAATAATAATACTTTTTATCATGCCTCTGGTTGTTAATGTAAACAAAAGACGCAAGTTTTTTTTATTTGATTCTCATTCAATCACTCATTTCACAATTGAAATGAGCTCTCTTCTTCGAATCTTGTGTAATTCATTTAATTGCTAGGGCGTTGTAATTTTTATTTACCCCTCGAGAAAAAGTGTCAAATGCATTCAGTAAGAAATCCCATTATCTTATTCTTCAGAATCAGAATAAGAAATCAAGTTGAGAAAGTAATTTTTTCTGTAATTTAATCCAAAAGTCTTGATGCAAAATTAAAACTTTTAAGAACCATTCTGAGAATAAGAATTCTACAGGACCTTAATTTTAATTCATGCCTTTTAAAGAATATTCGTTCCTAATTCTTCAATCATTTAAAAATTAGTTCAATTTTGAAATGGTAGATTTATTTCTGAATTTAGATAAATTCTTAATTAGTTTTATAGTTCAAGATTTTGCCTTTTATTCTTTCACATGAAATATATTTTGTTGGTCGGCGAAAAATGTATAAAAAATACATATTACCTGATACATACAAAACTGAGAGTAAATATTAGTTTTATCTATCTCTCTCATTTAGAAATACATTCCTTTTTTGGGTCAATTGAGATCAGCATTAATTGTGAGAGATAGATTTGCAATAATCAATAAGATACTGAATGTATTTCATTTTTCAAAAAAACACTATCGATGTGTTCCATAATGATGATACTTGATAATATCAAGTGTATCTCCAGAGTATCAACATCTTTTTCTAATGCTAATGTTCTTTTCATTCCATCTATCTTGAATGAGTGAAAGAGAGTGGTGGATTTGATGATACTCTTTAGATCAAAAGGGTTTGCACTACTACTGCTAAACTTGTTTCTCTTAGTTCACATTAAATTCTTGCTAAAAATAATGATTTTCATTACTACTCATACTGATACTTGTGGGGTTTTCGAAGTTTTTTTCTCAAATGACCTACACCAATAGCTTAGGAAATCAAATAAAAATACTGATTTATTGTCCTTTCATTCTCCATTTTCGATTAATTCAGTAAACCCTTTTTTGTGATTAAACTACTATGTATCCTGAGAAAAATAATTGGTCATTACTGTTGATAATGATATTTAAATTTGGTGATATTTAAGAAGACTAATAATACAATCATTTTGCTAATTTATTCTAAAAAAAATTTATTCAATAAGAAAATAAATAACGATTTTCAAGTGAATATCATCTCTTTCATTCTATTCAACTCAACAACATTTTTCTTAGTTTTGATCAATAAAAATAAAATTCAAATTACTTTTCTAGTAAATGGTCATCAAATCGAGAATTATTTTCACGTAAAACATCCGAGCAGTTGGATTCCAGCCTTGCCTTTCTCGAGTCTCGAGATCAATTCCGATTCAAGTCGGATGACCTCGAGGGTCGTCTTACTGAAGTGGAAAAGAGAATCGATCATTACATTACTCACTACATGAAGAGAAATCTTCGTGTAGTACCTGAACAAATTAAAAAAGATTATTCCTCCCTATGCAGACTGCAAGAGACTTTCTCGGCTCTCAAAGAAGAAGTAAATTCCGATGAGTATCTAGCCGATAGAAAGGCCCACATATTATATCGCATCAATGTTTCAATGAATGATGCATTCAAATTATTGAGTGATACTATGAAGAAGAATGGCATACGTCTAGATACAATGGGCTCTGTACTTAGTCTGGCATGTTCGGCCAGTCAAATGAATATCGATCCCAATGTAAATGAAAACATTAGCTCAATAAGTTCAATCTCCAATACAACCTCCAGTCAGGAATATCCAGACTTATATCAGCATAAGAATAATCTACAAATATTAGAGCAATACTTTGAAAGTTACATTGATCGCTACAAGAAAATGACCGGGCTGCCAAGTTCACGGGAACGTGATCGTAGAATTGAAAAAGTCAAGGAACAACTACTCCTTATTAGTAAACTTGTCCATCCCACAACGAAATTCACCACAATTGTACCTGAAGATAATTTGAAGATGTACTTTCTCACTTGGGAAAAGAAGAATATGATCGCATCAGATGACGATGTGGACGAGGGAAAACTAGAAAAGATTATTCAAGAACACTTGAGTAAAATAAAGATATCAGACACAAACCAGCCTGACGTCAACAACACCCGAAACTCTCCACCCATCGGGGCTCCTGGTAATTTAAGATCTGGTGATAGCTTCACATTTTCTACAACAGGTTGGTCTCTTACAAGCCCTATATAAATACTCAACTTTAGACTTTTTACTCAAAAATTTAATAACAAAGTCTTACATGAAAAAAATATACAATACCATTTTCGAGTTATTCGGTAAAAACTGAAAACCCAACTTGCAAAAGATTGGTAGAAATAAAAATTTTCCTTACACTCTTTTGTCAAGAATTTAATCCTGAAAAATATTGTGCCTATTTTTTTCTATCTCGTTCACGTTCTTCATTATAGAATGACTAAACCGGGATTTCATTTTTCACTTAATAACTCGAAAACTGTATTATAGAATTTCTTAAGATGGAAATATTTGAAATCAGAAAAATATTCTCTACTGCACTTGAAAATGTATGATTGTTTAAAATAATTACTTTAAAGTAATATTAACAATTTACTTATGTATTATTTTGATTATTAATAATGAAAATATTCTGCATAGGAACCAATGGATTTGATGGAGACTCTGGCTTGGGTGATCATTCCAAAGTTCCCGATGACCATAATCAACCCGGTTTATTTTGTAAACCGATCCATTCAACTCCGGAACATAAACAGAAATATTCTAACGCATCTCTTAGAGAGTCGCCGGATAACTTTAAATCCTATCATGATTATCGAAAGAATCCCGATGAAGATTCTAGGCATATCTCACAAAATATGTTGAGGACTTTTGAGCAAGAACCGGATAGCTCCACTATATCACAAGAATCAAGAATTTCTCTATATCTACGTGAGACAAACACTCCAAAGCAGACAGTTATTCCTGAAGACACCATTCAGATCAACAAAAACAACAATAATATTTATGAATCTGAACTGAGAACAGAGTATGTTGCTATTTTTACCCTTTTCTTTGTACTTTCTCTAATCCCTACCTTTTTCGTATAGATCTCATTTTGAATCTCCTTTCAAAGTACCTGAGTTGCCCAGGAATGAAAATTCAATGAGTAGTCTTAATGGCCTTAAGAAGCAAAACTCTTTCTCCCCTTCAAAGTTGAATCGCGGGTCAGTTAGACTGAGTCATTGTCTAAACTTTATAAATTATCAAACTTTATTTTTTTAAGTATTTCTTTGCGTAGTCAAGAGTATAATTTCCGTGAAGGTCAAAGTCTCCCAGTGGAACATCAGATATCCCCTTTGAATTCTATTCGTCAGACTGCAACATCAAATTCTCTATCAAACTCTACAAACTTTGATGGGGAAAACAATCATCCCTGCATTAATGATCGCTTTTGCAAGTTGTGGATCCTACGCGTTCTCAAGAACTACAACCGACTGCCAAGATCAGAGGTTAAAGATCACATCCTACAAAATGACTTTGAATGTCTCGCAAAGGAAATTTGCGGTTATTGTGATGGTTATCTCTCTGATGATCTCAACTACTCTCAGCATAGAGATAAGTCAAAAGAGTAAGAGTTATTTGTTATTCATATTTCTCTCTATTTTATGTGTACATTTAAAAAAGGTATTATAAATGCATCTAGTGCATTATTAGTTCCTTTCAATGCAAAACCTGATTTACATATACATGACATAATCTAGAGATGAATGAGAGAAGTCTTCTATTGATTACTCAATCCTCGCTACCATTTTCACTTGATTCAGTTGATTTATGAAAAATTAATGATTACTTGATAAATTTGAAAAAAATCATTTATTACAATCAGGTGAAATCATAAACTTGTGGGTTGATAAAAAATGCTATCAATAATATTTGTGAGTATTTTTCCTTTCTTTCCAAAACTGTGTTTCGATTTGTCTATATTTATATATATAATAACAATTGTTAACAAAGTAAAAAATGTCCAAGCAATTGCGTATAAATAAGGAGTAATTTAGTAATAAAAAAACTAAGCATTCTTCCATATTAATTATTCGGCGTCTTCCAGCAGAGTACAATAAATCTTCCTATTTTAAAATGAAACATTGTATTCGGTATATATCCAAAATAAGAAGCGAATTGTCCCAGTACTATTACTACATGCCACATTGGCCCATCGATACCCTGTAAATATTGCTTCAATTCTCTTGCAACCTGTTCCAATTTGAGATCACCAGAAGATAACTTATTCTGTACTTCTAATGGGGCGCGGACAAAATTGATTATCTTCAACTTCATATCCAATGGCATATCCTGTGTGATCACCTCTATATCCTTTGGTAATTCTCTAGCTTCACCTGATGTGGTCGTCGACATGTCGAAATTATTTTTCTCTCTTTCTTTCGGTAGTCAATTTATATATATTTATTTATATAAAAGGTATATATACAAAAAGTCCTCTCTTTCTCTCACTTGATTTATTCACCAGAGAGTAATTTTTCTGAAAAACTCATTCGTTGTCTTTCTCTTTTTATTTTTTCTTCATTCGAAAGACTTATGTTAATTTGTAAACATCTTTCTAACACAATACGTGCTCGTATATGATTGTGTGTGTGTTTGTGTGTCTGTGCGTATTTCGATCTTCTCAATTTAAAACCAGTGTGTCATATTACGTCAATTCTGTAAGCCATAATTCTCATCAAAGTCTATTTTTACTCTCTAGAACTCTAAGGAGAATGAGGGGGGGGGGTGTATTCGCTAAGGTGAATCATCATCATCCTAATTTGAAAATACCTCTACATTCTCAAGACCCATTCTGGTTTTGTATATGCGAGTAAAAAATGAAACACAGATCTACTTGACCATATAGAGCCTGATTCAAGATTGAGTATCCTCACTGCAGCACAAACACACACACACACACGCTCTCGGGGGTTTGGAGGTATTTATTTTTATTATTCTCTATCTCTCTCTATTGATTATTGATAAGAGCACCACTCTCTTTATTTATTTATATACTGTAGTTATAAGTTTATCTCGATGCATTTTGTCTTTTATGCAAATTCCAATGTAATTAATTCATTTTCGACTCTTGTGAATTTTTATTCCTCTCTCTCTCTCTCTCTTTCTCTAGCTGAGGTAATGTTTTGTTTGTTCTACTTCTTCTTATTATTAACATCATTATTACGATTGCACTTTGACGTGTGAAGAAAATATCCCAAATTCACCATTTGTGTTTCTACAAACTTGAATACATTACTCAAGGTTTAAAATTTTTTCAGGCCTCATTGAAATTATGTTCATACGAAAGAATCAAATTAAATACTGGTACTCTTATTTCTTGAATCAATCATAACTAGGGCCACAAATTTACATATTTTACATATCCCAAATCTTGGCTCAGCTACTTATAAAACGTAGGAATTTCCTTTCAAAAACTTATTTGGCTCAAGGATAAAAATCATTTTAGCACATATTTTTACATATATCTGAGCTATCAAAATATTATTGTATTCAATTAAATCAAAAGTGAAATGTACAAAATTGGATGAAATTCAGCAAATTCAATCTTCTCTTTTGTAAAATACCTTATTTTAATAATAATTTTCAAAGATTAATTCTATTACTGTCTACCTGAACTGTTTTTAGTGGAAAAAATTTTTAATTTGAAATTTTTTTTTTTTAAATATATTCAACTTTTTTGAAAATTAGTCTCTTAACTTCTAATGATATAAATATTTTTTATAATACCCAAATTATGGTTGAAATGAAAATATTGAGAAGTTTTTCGAACAAATTTTTGTGGCCCTAGTTATAAATATTCAGTGAAGAACCAGAAAATTTGACAAAAACCAAAGTTCTTAAAATAGTGGTAGATTCGGCTAACCTATATTTAGCTGACTACTCATTAGTAAAATGACTATACTATCTTTTTAATAGTTTTAAATACGCACGCTTTATTATCTAAGGAAATTGATAATTGATCAAGACACAAGAGATAAATTGATTTAATATATATGGATAGCTAGTTTACAAACGGGGGATATAAAAATGAAATCATGCATGAACCAATCAGAATGCGATCATTAAGTCCTTCGCAATTCTTTGATAAAGCTGACTCAAAATGACACAATTCTTTCGAAATTAATGCCAAAAATGGCAATTAAGGTGCTCTAATAAATGATGATAATACAGTCTGAATAAACTAATTCAAAATTTAAAGTAACATGGCTCACCATGCAAGTTCAAATCCTACATCCTCATTTAAACTATCGTCGCCCAATATTCAATGAATTTTTACTACATAATCATCAAATTCCCAAATAGAAGATATCAATCGTGGCAAATCTATTTTTCTAAACTTTTTTACAAATCACTTTATTCACTTTTTTGTTTGTTTTGAATTTATTTTCATTCCCTATCCCTATATCTTTTTCACTTCTTTACAATTTACAATTTCCTCGAATTATATTTATCAATAAATCACTTCTTTCAGTTTTGACTACAAAGTTATTTATACAAGAATTAAGTTATTTCAAATTTAATAATTTACACTTTTCCAACTGTTGAGCTATTTCTGCAATCAACTAAATTAGTCTAGAAAAATATCTGAATCTTATCGGCCCATTTCTCTATCACCATTTAAGTATAAAATTTATGATCAATCTTCCACGCCGGTTGATTTTTATTTATATTATCGTTTAAAAAAATCTTTATTAATATAATTTAAACATTTTATTTTCATTCTAGAGACAAGGTTGTTCGAAATGGTGCTAGTGAATCTCCTCTTGTAGAAATGTTTGATATTAAACCGATCCAAAGTCAGCCTCCTATCCTTACCATGACTAACCCTACAATTCGTCATGATGACTCTAATATAAATAATAATAACGATAGTAGTAATCATATACAAACCCATCCAGATATTACACATAAAAGCGTCAACGAGATTCTCAAGCCAAAGATTAGCGGAGAGGAACCGGGTCGTAGTATTAATATGACTCGAATGCCATTCAGAAAATATTTCCCCAACAACAGCAATTCAAATGTAAACAAAAACACTTTGGGCGAATCCTTTAAAACCTCATACCTAATGAAAGAATATAATCCCGCATCAACATTAGCTGATACGATAAACAACAATAGACACACGGATCATGTCAGTCTTAGTCAGAAGTACGTTTTCTAGATTCATTTAGTTCAAATACTCTTCTGAGTACAAAATGCGATAGAGCTAAAAAATTCTGGCTTTTCTTGATATCTTTGCAAATAATTATAAATAGAATATCTAGTCTAAAATTGAGCTGAAAAACCGAATGATCAATTATTATTAATCATAAATTCGGATGTGAAATCTTTATTTCAGTAAATTTATGAATCAATTGGAAAACTTTCTGTTGCCACGTAACCAGAAGATTCAAAAATAAATAGCACATGTTAAAAATTTTATTTTTTGTTCTCATTGAATAAAAATAACTTGTTATCCTAGAACTACCAATTCTTTGTTTCCCAGTCAAAGTTCCCTTACACCAGACGAAAAAAGTTCTGATTCAATAAATTATCGCAGAATTGATTATCTATCCAGCAGTAACAACAGTAAAAACCGAGATTACGGTCATTATAATCAGTCCGATCAGCCTCATGACCCATTGACAAATGTACACTATTCCTCAGATGATATGAGAGTTAATTCTGTTCATACAAATCGACCACAATTAATTCATCGTAAATCTCTCAGGCCCCCATCTATTTACGAGGGTGTGAATGATGCCAAAACTCTTAATCGTATATACAGGACAGTGCCCAGATCCAGATCAACCAATCAGGTTAGTTTATTATTTTTATAAATTCATTGAAAAATTTCCAACCTACCTTGTCAAATTAACAACTATAGTTAACTAAAGAAGAACTTATTTTTAGCAACTTATTTTATTATAATCATATATTCTCGCATGCAAAAACTATATTTGTGTCATTAATGTTAGTTTCTCTTCATACTCTACTGAATAATGTATGGGCTATTTATTATTTACCATGAAAAAAGATTGAGCTGTCTCTGTTCTCATTTTATTCAAAGAATTTCGATAATCTACCCTCTCTCTCTCTCTCTCTCTCTTTCAGTACACAAATTCTAGGGACTTTTACAAAAGTAATCAACTATCCCAAACTATTATCTTGCCAAATATTATTTTCATAACTTATCCACAATAATCTTGATAACTTTCTCTTGTTTTAATGCTTATATAGTATCTAGTTTTCATCTTGTTTTAAAAATATCATTCAGAATCGTTTTTCGCACATCACTTTCCCTTCCTAGAATAAATATTAGGTTTTTTGACTTGGCGAAAATTACAGTCTTTTCTTATTAATTAAGGATTGAAAACTCATACGCAGATAAACTTTATATCAATTTATTCATCTAATTGAGCTGATTTCGAATATATAAGTTTTATTGTTATTGGAGTTTCCTGTCAAAAGCTATGAGGTTTCAAAGTTTCGAATATACCACTCATACATATGCACGGAGTAATTGGCATTGCGCACATATTTTGATTACCTTAACCCCCTCGATCCCAGAGGTCGTATACGACCTCTAAATCAACAGTTTTAGGCGATCGCTGCATTTTAACGTGTTCGAAGGGGTTAACTCAGCATTATTTTTCTACCACAGTGTCCCCCTTAATTCTTATTGGTCAATCAGGGTCAGATTTGCGACACTAAATAAGGGAAACTATGTTTTTTTCTTTAAAATTACATTGTAACCCCGTGCATATGTAAATGGGTCTATTAAGGGGTACACTTTTAACTTTGAAACCTCAGCTTCTGACAGGAAACTCCAATAAGAATAAAACTTATATACTCGAAATCAGCTCAATCAGATGAATAAATTGATATAAAGTATCTGTGTACGAGTTTTCAATCCTTAATTAATAAGAAAAGACTGTAATTTTCTCATTTGAACCGCTTTATCGGCTTAATAATAAAATAAAATTATATTTCAAATACACTAACTAACTAGGATAACTATCTGGCTAACTTTTAAGACCAATTTTGTTTTCGTCGCATATAGTTAAGAAAAGTTACAGCTCTTGAAAGAGAAAAACTCAAAAAATTCTCTAACGGCCGATGGCGGCTATAAAAAAATTTTGACGAAGAAACGAATAGCACCATGAGAATCAGCGTGAAAAACTGAACAGCATATCAATAATTCAGCCTAGTTGATATTTTTGTTGCACCGTGCTGTAATAGGACTTCATACTGTATTAATTTTGAAGAATAAAATTTTAGGTGAACTCAAAAGTGAACCTTGAGAACTGGTCCATCAGAAAACTTGAAATCATTTTTTTGAAGATTGATTAAGTGTTGTTGGTTTGTACTGTATGATAATCATCATTTCAAACCTTTTACAAGGTCAAAAATTGGAAATCAAATAGATTGGATAGAAAATGGATTTAGAAAACTACTAATTCTTTGGAAGAAATTTCTTATTTTGTCAGGAAGCTATCTTCACTGATTTCCAATTCATCTTTCCCAAGTATTTTTCAAGAAAATCATTTTATTTATTTAGTCCCATTACTTATAATTATGATTATCGCACATCTAATAGTTTCTCAATGCTCATTAGCTGTTGGTTCTATAAATATTTAACCAATTGTTTTGTTCTGGTCAAATTTTAAATCAGCGCCAACAGTCTTTTTCAATTGAAATTTTTATTTATAAATCTAATTTTAATTTAATCTATAATAAAGAAATTTGGTTCAAGAAAAATAATGATCCTCTTCACGAGGCCAGAAGCAACTGCTTTAGGATGATTTATCCTCAGCGCCTAGCTAGTGAATAGAAACCGCTTTTCTATCATCATTCAATGTGCCTACTCTTACTCTCTTTAGCTTCTCCTCTAAATGTATTGCCTATAATAAGAGATGTCAGAGATCTAAATCTATTAAATTTCTTTGTCTGTCTTTGATATAGAAGAAAAATAAATGCATTGATTGTGTAAGTTTTGTAATCTTTTTTTTCTTGCATGATCATTCTTGTATCATCTCACGTACTCCTTCTTACCTTTTTTTATATGTCGATTTAAAAAATATATTTCATGTCCCCCCTTATACTAAACGTGTCATTTAAATATACTCATTTTGGTTATTTTACACTTGCCTAATGTTTATCATTTTGTCATTAATTGTCTATATAATTAAAATACAAAATACAAAACAATCTTGTCTAATTACAATTTCCTACATCTATCCCTTAAAGTCTTGTAAGTTGAATTGTTTTGACACCTTTTGTTTTTTTCTCATGTTGATAATAAAATAACACCATAAAAATAACAAAAAAATATCTCTCTCAACACACACATTAATTGCAGATATAGTTACAAATAAGTAATTCACGTGATTTATCAAACACGTCCAAAAATCCACTTAAATTCAAATTCAGAAAATGGAAAGAAGATATATTAAAACCAAATGTCCTCCGCTCGTGTAGATAATTTTAGGCACCTTAGACAAGAAGATCATACAGCTTCAATTTTATACAAAAACCCTAATGATGACAGATAGATGTATGGGTGAAAGAGAAAATTCTTATTAACTATTAAAACTTTTCCTAAATCTTCAACTACCTTGGCCAATGTGAGCTTTTTCACTTTTCTCTCCACTGTTGCTATTGATTGGAGAGTTTTGGTGTTTTTTCAGCTTACATATTATTCTAATTTTATTCATCTTTTACTATTTCTTTCATTATTTGTAAATTACTATCTTGAATGAACTCTTAACTTATATCATTTTTGAAGAATTACCACTGATGATGCTTTTGGTTTTAATATATCTTTTTTTAATTTTCTAAATATTTTGATTATTCAAGGCACAATTTCAATTGGTTGATAACAAATAAAAATTTTATCAACTATAGGGTCATTTTATATTTAAAATTATTTTACACATCATAAGTCTGACCAAATGTATGAATTGAACTAATTATTTGGATCTTAATATTTCTATCTAGAAAATTTTAGGAATTTTCTTTTACCAATTCTACCACTAAAATTTTGAGTCTGATTTATAAAAAAATTGTATCTGCAATTAAATATAATCCGCCTTTTCACCTTCTGTTACAAGAGAATATTTTGCTTACCTAACCCTAATCCTTTTAATTATAATTAGCAGAGATTCATCATTTATTTCGCTTCACTCTAAATTATTGAGATTATTTTTTCATTTGCACCCTTGATAATAAAAGTAGTTTTTTAGACTGTTATTTTATAACTAATCATAATCACCTTTTTTTAAAAAGACGACGAGATTTGAATTAACAATCATAATCAAGATTAAATCATGATAAATCTCTAAAACATTTTGATAATGAAGATATTTGAGGTCTTTACATTAACTTACTGTGACTTTTCATGAAAATTTTCTCTTCTCGTATTGTAGTGCGTATCATGACGGGTGATAATTCTTCCAGGTACGTATTTTCCCAATAGGCGTTTAACAAAAATTATTGCTACATTCAAAATAAAAAAACTCACAAACATATTTTATATAAATTACATTTCAGCTCGAAATATATGCCTCGGCGTCAACAAGTAACTCCTCAGCATCCTCACCGGGGATATCTCAGCCTAGTTCACGATACTCCAAAATTCTCTCTGATGCTCAAACTACAACAATGCTTGCCCAAGACTTACATAAAACCCTGTTGTCAGTAAAGCCATTATAAATATTTAAAAAACCTTTTCCTGTTAAAAAACACTCCCATATCAAATGAGTCTTTCAGATATTTTTCATTGACTGGCAACGCTAGGCGTCCGGTGAATATAAAATTTGAATTAATTGAATCAAAAATTTGTTGAAGTAAATAATTAAATTTTTTTTTCAAAATAAAATAAACCATAAAATAATTTATTTTTATTTTCTGATTCATAATAAAGCGGATTTATTTATAAGATCAGGAAGATTTTTTTTGAAATCGAACATTTTTATTTATAAAGATTTTTTATAAAGATTAATGATTGTACAAATAAGAGAACAGGTAAAGAGTGTTTGATGTTTATCAGATAGAGCCACAGTTGTCAGCCTCTAGGTTTATCAATTTTACTTTCATTTATGAAGAAACCTTCCTATAGGAAAGCTAATTCAAAAATAAGGTTAGGAATTCTAACTTGGAATGTTAAATTTCTATAGCCAAACTATGGAAAAAATCCCTGAGGGATTATCCCTCTATCGCATAATTTTTATTAAATCAAACAAAAATGGAAAATCATATCATTGCTATGGATTCTATTTGTTTTATATTTACATCAAATTAAATGTTTTCGAATATGAATCTAATAGACAATGAGTGAGACATTTTTTAATATGTTAAAGATCTGAATGCTGAACCATCATTTAAGAAAATTAAATTAGATCCTTCCTCTCCTGAATTTAATCAAAATGAATGTCTAATATGTGGTCTAGAAATAAGCGAGGATCGTTTTACCCCTGAATCAGAAAAGATTTATGTAAATATCTTCAATCTCAGTCATTCATATGTGAATAGTGGTGGTAATTGTCAAAAAAAATTAAAGGATTTAATTGATTCTAATATTCTGCTTCCGTTATTGTTACATTCACGCCCAGATTTTCATTTCGATTGTTTAGTAAATCTCATTATATTCCCTTTGCCCAGCGATAATGGAGACAAAAATCCATCTGAAACTACAGATGATGAATCCAAACTTGTTAATAATGCCTTTATGTGTTGCTTTGTTTGTAATAAGGATGAAGATCGTTCTAATCATACTCCATTAAGGCCCACAATCTATCAAAATTGTATTAAGCTTCTACGAAAATTTCCATATAATATTGAGGACTACTTCGGTCCAAGTACCACTGAGCTTTTTAAAAAGTTTAGATTACCAGCTGTTTTATACAAATCTCGTCCTGCATACCACAAAGACTGCTGGCTGAAAGTAAATGATGTTGGCAAAAGCAAATCAAACTCTGAATCATGTATGCCATATTGTTTTGTTTGTAATGAGAGTGATGATAGACTTGAAACTCCTCTCAGGAATACTATGTATCATAATTGCTATAAACTCGTAAAGGATCGTACTAGAGAAGAATTAGAGCCATATCTGTGTAATGAAACCATAGATATTTATTTAAAACATAAAGAACGATTCACTCATATTATGTCTGAGCTCCGACCTTTATACCATAAGGATTGCTGGTTACGGTTAAATCAAAATTTAAAGTAACAAATAATTATAATTATTCATAATAAAATTCAGATTTACTCAAAGTTGTTCTACATTCTATGGTCTTCTTCTATATTAGTACTAGTAACTACTAATTAGAACTTTTTTTATTTGTTGCTTGCTTTTCCTCATATTCGAAAAACGGGAAAATAATCCGTTATTTTCCGGGAAAATTTTTCCGTCCCAGAATAAATAAAAGTCTGTTCTAAATTCTAATTTTTCTCAGGATCTAGTATATCAAAATTCGTTTATGGGGGAGGGAAAAAGAGTAGAGTTTATTGAGAATTGATAGATGGTGAGAGTACAGGGGATTTGCAGTTGGATATCAGATAAAAAAATAATTTACAGTCTAGATTGATTAGTTAAGACTGTACAATTTCAATAAATATGATAATAATTGAATAAAATTCCAGTTCGAAATTGATATATGGTCAAGGTTTCACATCAATATCAATGATTTTATATCAGGAAAAATTTCAACGGCAAATGATATTTTCAGGTGGCATGTAAAAATTGAAAATGCGGTTTATCATCAGTCTTGAACGGGATAAATGAAGCATATTTGTTAAATCAGGGGAAAACAAATCCCCCAATGATGAAAAACAAAACAATGGTGAATTGAAAGACGCTCGAGACAAAAATCTTGATTAATCTGATTGATTGATTATAAACAATTAAAAAATTCTTCTTCCTGCCTTTTTAGAAGTTCATAGAATTCAATTGGAATGCAATAGAAAGAATTCTGGAAAATAAAAATCAAGATTAATGTATAATTATAAATACTAGTTTAAAAACTTACATTTAAGAGGATCAATTGTCTGAGCACCCAATTCATTATTTGAGATAAGAAGATATTGTAATTGAATTTCAGTTTCTAACCAATGGCTCGGAGGAAGAGGAAGATTGTCAGCCTTTGGAGCGGAGCGATGTACAGATGCGGTACAATAGTTTAACTCTTCTGTTTTTGTAACTGTTTTGGCTTTCTTGGTATGATTATAATTCTGAGGTGCTTTGTTGTAATTTGGAATTGGCCTATTTAAGTTTGTTGGCTTATGCTTGCTCTTATTCTTATAGCTGAAAAAAAAACAATAAAAGTGAACAATTTTTCTATATTTATGAAGAAACTTTAATGATATTACTTTTGATTATTCATTGTTATGAGCATAGAAGAATATAATTTGAATTACACCAAAATTTGTATTTTTATTAAACAAATTTTAGTATTTAGCAAAAGTTTTAGTGGCTTGAAACCGACATATTTGAATCTTGCAATTTGCATGCTGAGTTTCTAATCATCAAAAATGTCCCAAACATGTGCAGTATCAGCTGAAAAGCTGCAAAGACTCGAGCAGATGAGTCAGCAGGTCAGAATTGGTGGTAAGGGAACCGCCCGCAGGAAGAAGAAGGTCGTTCACAAAAATACTGCCGCAGATGATCGTAAATTACAAGCAGCAATGAGTAAACTTAAGCTCAACCCCATTAGTGGAATCGAAGAAGTTAACATGTACAAAACTGACAATACAGTTATCACTTTCAAGAATGCCAAAGTTGAAGCATCACCACAAATCAATATTTTCGCTGTTACTGGTCAAGGAGAGACAAAGAATATCATGGATATGCTTGGACCTCTAGCTGAAAAACTTAACATGAAAGCATCAGCTAAAGAGTTGGAGAATCTTCTACCCGAAGTAACCGGCAACTTTGATTTACTATGAAAAATTGAAACTACACTTATATGCCACCTCCCTACTACTCTCGAAACAATCCTTCGTGAATCTAAATAACTGCGTTTTGTATGTTGCTGATTTAATTATGGATTAGGATTAATTTCAATTCCATAAATATTTCAGAATCACCAAATAAAAACATATATTGTCTAATGCTATGCTTTTTACAAGTCCTTCAATAAAATCACTAATAATATCCAAACTACTTTTAAGTACGCATTGTATAAATATAATGCATTCGTCCAAGTTGACAATCCTTCTATGTATAAGGGGATCTTATACATGGGTCTAGAAAAAGGGAATAGCTTTTAACAATGAACACTTTTATTATTTCGATATTAATGTATTTAGTAGTAAATAAAGATTGGATGAGCTCTTCTTCACATATATTGCACAATAATTATAATTATAAGAGATTTCAGGAATTCTTGAATTATTCAAAATAGAAAAACAAAGTATTTTTCATTCAAAATAGGGGATTAGGTGCTCCGCCACCCATCCATAATCCACTATTTGGATTAGTTCCACTTCCACCGGAGCCATACATTGGCCTACCACCTGGTCCACCACCATATGAGCTTCCCTTTTTAGGTGCGTCATAGCTTCTTCCTGATGAATCATAATCGTTTATCGGTGGCCAACTATCGAATCGGGGTCCAGACGGACTACTAGGTCCATCTTTCCAGGGTGGTGGAGGAGGATAACCCCCGCCATGAGATCCGGGTGGTGGAGGTGGCCCACCATGACCTGCATGTGGAGATTGATGCCATGGACCATTCCGACTACCGTATGGCATGGGGTTATTATTATAACTGGATGGTCCACCTGTTGATGGCATTCCAGACTGTCTCCTTGGCGGTTGATATGGATAGCTGAAAATTTTCAGATTTTAAATAAAAAAATACATTTGAATTTCTAAGATGTAGTGTACAGAATTATTGTGTAGAAGCCTGCAGTTTAAAGTTCAAACATATCAAAAATAATTTCCTGAATACAATATCGATTAAATCAAGATTACCCATTCCTCATATTTCTGCTTGGTGGAGGATATTGATTGTACATATTATTTCCATTCATTGGTGGCGGTGGGGGTCTATGACCAGGACTAGTTGGACCTGGGGGAGGTGGAGGCCTATACCCATCCATACTCGGCGGTGGAGGACCTCGATAACTTGACGGATCTAAAATTCACAAATTATTATTATTAATCAACCGGGAGAATTTTCATCTCAAACTTTGTAAATGGAAGAAAAGAACATTAAAATTTTTAAGAACAGGTCAGACATTTTTGTTTTGTTTTGTTGATGTGGTTGTGCCATGCAAAACTTACAATAATAATCGCTAGGATCATATCCAGCTAAGACCAAAATGAGAGTTAAAGTTACATAGATTCTATTATTATTACTCTTGTTGGCGATAAACAATCAGTTAGACAAGAAAATGATAAAAACCAGTTCATTTTGTTGGCTAGAAATTCTCTTGTTCCTTGACTGTTGTTAATGTTTTACAGGATGTTTTATTATGAAGGCACTAAGCGTTGGAAAAAACTCACTACTTGATCCATGGTCCATTAATGGATTGTATTCCTCTACTCCAGCGGCAGCTGCACTTGGCCATAATGGTTCAGCCATATGTCTCTGTTATTGGCCAAATAATATTAATTATAAGCTGATGAAAATATGAGCTCTCAGCTTCGTTCTATTCGATTTTAGCTCAACTGAGAAATTAGTAATTTCAGCTACTCTCACAAGACTCTATAATTTTGTCTTATTTTTTCTAAAAATATGGAATCTATCATTATAGAGAAGAAGAAGAAGTGTAGAGAATACTCTCTCTTATGTATCTTTTTATTATTATTGATTCCACCCTTCAGAGAGACAGAGATATTCATTTATTATTTTAAACGCTTTCTTAAAATATCTATTCAATTTTTTTCACATGAATTTTGAGCACAAGTAAAAGAGAGAGAGAGAAAATTATAGTAAAAAAATAACAGTTTGCTTTTATTATACACCAAAAATTGTATACAATATTGTACTATATAATACATAAACAATAAATTATATATAAATAACTCAAGGTTTGAGTTTGTCTGATTATAAATACAGTAAAGCACATCATGCCTACTATGGAAAGGAAGCCATTTTCCTCCACCAAGAACGGTAAATTTAATTTATAACAGGTGACAAAAAATAGACACATAAAATTGACCGATTCTTAATGCAACATTTCTAAACCTGCTATATTTTTATTGGCTTCTATTGGAAATTGAAGAATAGTAATTGTCTAGGTGTAGAATTTAGAGTAGAGTTACTCAAGTTACCCAGGAAATAACAACAAATCTCCTTTTGAAACCAGGGTAGGCAATGAAACTTTTGCTATAATCTGCCACAGAAATAATAAAGCAAAGAATTTCATCATGACTTCCATCATTATGATAAGATTTTTAGTTCAGGAGTTGGGTAGTTTTTTAAGGTTAAGCAGATAGAGTTCAGGCGATTTCATATTTGAATTCTAGGTGTGATTACTACATTTAAGTTATTTTACTTTTCACCTATGACCCTGGGAAATAGATTTTCAAAAAAAGGTTTTGAACAAAAATAAAATGTTTTGAAAACATGAAATTTCTATGAATTGGTCTAGTTTGACCAATGATAGAATTGAAATCTTTGTGTATTCTAAGCGAGTAATTGATTTTCTATCGAATGAGTGTCAAACAAAGTATTTTCTGTTTCTAAGATGTATAATGAGTTGGGCTCAGTGGGAATTGAAGGGTTGATTACAAAGATATTTAGCATTTTACTTATTTTGTGAGAACTCATTGAGAATTGGACGGCGATTTTTAGCCCTTAAAGTCCCACTGTGACTCTAAAGACACATACCACTTAAGCGACTCATTATTACACATCTAAGCGTCAGAAAATACTTCGTTCACCACTCATTTCAAGATTAAATCTCATGATAAAAGTAGAGTATTTTAAAGACATACTTCAGTAGAAAATTAATTTTTTATTATAATACTTAGTTCTATCGAAAAAGTCGGTATGAAAATGAGTTATAAGACCTCCCTAAACCTTAGAGTATAGCGTATTTTTCGAAACCATTATCTAAGTTGGACGAATTCAGAAAAAATAATTATCACTCATAAGAGACCTTAATTAAACATAGCAGTAAAAAGACTAGCTCCTAAGGGAACTATGCGAGTTATATTGATCAAAAAAGGTTTGCTTGGCTCTTGACAGGTTCGTCTTCTGGGTTTCATTGGCCTAGGATACCCTGAAGAACTACATAGAATGTCTAAAAAAGTAAGGATCAAGAAATACTTTGTAAATAATTTTGATAGAAAGAATTTTGTGCTCTCAAACGGAACCTATTCCAATAACATGCATGGTTATCGTTTTACTGTAGTTGCTTGCTTGAGTGATTTTGTCTTTTAGAAGTACATTTTCATCGACATGGATTTCTCAATGTCAAAAAATTTAATATTTTTCTTAAATCGTAATAAAAAAACTTATTGTAAATAAGCACAATGTAGAAATTACAGTGTTTTTAGACATTAAACCTACTAGCAAAGTGTGGTCACTGGTTATTACTATATCCATGTGAATCTAACTTGATGGAGATTGTCTTCTCACACCTAGATGTCAGAATTCAGATAAGCAAGTGTCAATTCCATAAGAGAGTCAAATAATATTCAACTCACGGTGGCAGATGTAGACGCGTTTCGTCCTTGTTAGGACTCGTAATATGAGTAGATATCAGTAGATAATTTTTTCTCTAAGATGAATTCGTTTCATCTGAATATAGTTTTTACTATGGAAAGAGAATCTAATGGTATCTTGAGTTTCTTAGATGTCAAATTGACTAGAAGAGAAGATGGATCAATTCTGAGAAATATTTATTAGAAGAAGACTGACAACGGGAAGTATCTACATTATGCCAGTTTCAGTCCTATTTCTCATAAAGTTTGCTTAGTAATTGTTCTAAGTAAGAGGATAAGAAAGATAGCAAGCCCTGAGGAATGGTCTAACGAAATAGAGAACGTGAAGTTAAGTCTGAAGGAAAATGGTTATCCCAGAAAATTTGTTGACAAATTCATGAACCCATGGATAGAAATGAGGTTGTCGAAACAGATGAATTGGAGAAAACAACTATTTTTATGAAGCTCAACTTCAAAGGTGATGGGTTCAGTAATGACATTAGAAGAAGGCTAAATGATCTCATCAATCAACATACAATTGAAAATTGTATTTAAAACTCAGAGATTGTTTAACCTGATCCATAAAAATTTACTGAAACCTGAAGAGAAAACTCTATTGATTTATAAATTCCAATGTGACTGTGGAGCTACATATATAAGACGTACAATTAGGAAGTTGTCAACTAGAGGGAACGATCATCTTAAGAAAGACACAGCGGTGACCAGGCATCTAAGACAGGAAGGGCATGAAGCTTCAATCTCAAACTTTTCTATTTTATACAAAAATGCAGGGGATGACAGTACAGACGTTTGGGTGAAGGAGAAATTCTTCATAAATAGATATAAACCAAACTTATGTGTTCAAAAAAACTGTTCGTATAATCTTCAACTACCTTGGCCTATGTGAGCTTTTTCACTTTTCTCTCCATTGTTGCTACTTATTGGAGAGTTTTGGTGTTTTTTTAGCTTACATTATATTCTTCTTTAACATTTACTATTTCTTTCATAATTTGTAAAATATTATCTCGAATGAATTCTTAACTAATATCATTTCTGAAGAATTACCACTGATGATGCTTCAAGAAATGTACATTTGGTTTTAATATATCGTTTTTCTAATTTTCCAAATATGATTTTAAGTGGATTTTCGGACGTATTTGAAAATTTACGTGAATATTCAGATTTGTTTAATCAAGATTGTGAAAATCTTTGATTCAAGAATTATTCTCTATTAGTAACGGATTCTTTAAAATCAAGAGAAGTGTGAGAGAAATCTATTGTCACACTTAAAAATACACATTGATAGCCCAGAAAGGCTGTTATTTGAAAATATTCTCCATTTGATGAGAGAATTTTGAAAAACAAATAAAGATACAGGTAAAACCACAGGTGAAAGTAGAACAAATTAATATTAATCCTGATAGTAGGCTTGTTATATTTGTTTTTTGAGGAAAAGAATGGTGACATTTAATTCGTCAATCTCTATGGACCAATCAGAGTCGATTATAAGATTATGAAGTTTGGAATCTATGATTTTTCCAGATTTCTCGATGTTTTTCATCAAGAATTCGAATTTTTGAAGATTTACTACTCTACTACTCATGTTGCCCACTTTTACTATTTGAGCTGAAAATTTTTATTGATTTGAAAGCTGTAGGTTGATCAAAAGAGCTTTTTCAGGATCATAGATTTCGATGATTCGAAGCAGTTAAGTACTGATATTTGGGATCAACATTAGACTAAGAAATCAGCAGAAGGCTTGCTTTTTTTTACTTTTTATAATGAGACAAAACCCATGAATGCCGATGATATCTGCTCCCTGATGACAGTCCGAAACATAGACTTCAAGTTCACACTTCCGACAAATAGATGGCGTAGCAATGGGACCCTCACTGGGCCCAATCCTCGCAGACCTCTGAGTCCTATTCCTAGCATGCCTGGAGTCGTCAAAAATGTATCTTTTAAGTGAATTTTGATGATTTTAGGGAAAATGGGATTTTTGTATATCAGAACATGAATTTTATTTTGACTTTCAATAAGTGTTTTTCTGGTTGAAACATCAATTTTTGATCAAGGCATAAAACTTTGTTCGGGGAATATTTTGTATTGTATTACAGTATAACCTTTGCATCAGTATGTTTATAAATTAAATACTTTGATATAAGTTTTGAGCCAGTACGAAATCATTATATCCTTTGAATAAATACTTTCTCTAGAGTTTTACTGAATTTACTCTTTAGATACAATTTATATCTAGAGTTTTTTGTGTTTCACTAACGATTAGAATTGATTTTCAGAGAGGGATTTGTAATTTATTGCCAAATTTTGTATTAACCTTTTCGGTGCCGAGACTATTTCACAATTTTTATGAAAACCAAAATTTAGGTATGAAGATACCAAGTTATTTGGCCAAAAATATTACAAATGCAAGTTCACATTTTGGGCTTCAATTTAAACTCAAATTAATCCAGAAACCTATCAAACTGGTAGAGTTATGAAGGTTCAAAAAAATTGGAAAATGGACATCTATGTCCATCGGCACCGATAGATGTTAAAGATGTCTCAGAATGACGATGTTAAAATTCTCATGATTACTTACTTGGAACAAAAAACTGAAAATTCTCTCCGAAATTGAATATTTTTCGTAAGTCGTATAAAGATCTTACAGAACGCTGAAACAAGAAAATCATCAAGTGTTTATTACCTCTTAAATCGATATGATGTGCTGATTGTTGATGGATGAGAGACGGAAAAATACTTGAATTCGTACATGAAAATGAAGTTTTCAGTATTATCAAGACTGCTCATTCAAAATGTTGATACAATTGGGTTTCATTTCTTTATTAATTAAAAACATAATTTAAAAATGTATTAGAGAGAATAGAATATAAGATATAAATTTTATCTAAAGAGTAAATTCAGTAAAACTCTTGAGAAGGTATATATCAAGGTATATACTGATTTCGTACTGGATCAAAACTTTTTTTTTCTGTAGGATGCTGAAATTCCATGATATTTTCAAGTGAATATTCGATCAATAATTTTCACAATATAAAAGGTGAAATAATTAAAAGTGGGGGTCAAGAAGTGATTTTGAATAGTCAATTTTTGATCTGACACGAGTAATTATAGATTTAAGATCATGTATGCTCGAAATTTTTAATTATCTGATACCGAGATTTTCCCAAACATCTTCAACATATGCCAAATTAATCGGAATTTTTTACGTAGTGCCGATTAAAAATACCTTACAAACCTATTACTATTTAAAATTGCATTCAAACGGCTCAAAATTAAGATTTTAATCGATTGTAATAGTATAAAAATTCATTGAAAATAGTTGGTGCTAATTCATCGGCATTTTCAATTGCGATTTGGGGTATCTAAGCAAAATTTAAAATACATGGTTTAATAGGAACTTCTTCACGTTGAAAAATTCTCTTTAAAATGAGCTTTGCACATCAGGATGTTAAAAAAATTCCCTCTCTCTAATACTGTATAGTATATGTATTTTTTAATACCATGTAATTTTCAATGTTTATAGAAACCAAGAAATTCAAATAATTTATCGGCATTAAAGATAAATTTCATCACCTGAAATACTTTTGGGTTTGTTTTATAACGTTCTGGTTAATTTACCTTGATATCTGTCTCTTGTTTCATTAGATAAGATAAATCAATGCTATGAGTAGATGGGTCCTTAGTAATCTCTTAGTTTTGTGAAATTATCTCGTCATGCAATCTTTCATTACATTTTAGGTACAATTGAGAGAGTAGTAAAACTTTTCTGCGTGTCACCATTTGCGAGTACTTTCTCTCTTCAATCTGATTGGTCTAACAAATTAATTTGTTTTTACTTGACATACCTGAATTACATTTAAATAAAATAAAGAAAGTCTCATCTATAAGGTAAAATAATTCTATTATGGATAAAAAGAGGACTAGTAAAGTAAAGATTGTAAGCTGGTTAGAGTAATCATAGGTCTACGATGATTCCGGTATAAGTTGGGGACGGACACCACATGAAATGATCAGAAATGGATTATCCATACCAAGATCCTCGGAAACAGAAGCTAAGGGAAACAACTCGCAGAAAATGGACCTTTTCAAACAGAAGATCGAGGAGAAAAGTAATGATTTCTAAATTTATTTCTCCCCAGTGGTCGACTACAAAATGAAAAAGGAAAAGTCCAAAAGAGCTGAATACATTGCCGATTTGCCCTTTAATCTTACAGCAAAGACCATGTTGAAGTCTGAATTTCTAAAGATTGCTCAAGACAAGAAATTCGATAAGTTGAAGCAAAGTCTCTTGAGTTCAAAACAACTCTACGAGGATCCTGACTTCAAGCCAGATAAGTCTTCTATTGGTGAAATAGCCAATTTTAAATATGAAGTTGAATGGTTGCGGGCTAAAGTGAGTATTTTTCAAAGATTTCCCTATTGATTTGCAAATTGTAATCACTGATTAATAGGGTCTAAGAAATAGTGCCAAATAAATTATAAAATAGTATTTCATAAACTGGAAAAAGTACTTTAAAGAAAATTTTAAAAATTGTTTGAAATTTCGAATTCTAATAGGAATATTTTCTAACATGGTGCAAAGCTTTGATCCAGATGCTAGCTGTTTACGTGATGAAAGTTCTCATGGAATCAGGAATCTAGTTTACACTTCATCAAAAATTTCGCTTGGTCGTTTACTAATTGACATGAAGATGAGAATTTACTTTTTTTTACAAAAGACTCAATATCTTTTTCAGGAAAGACAGAATTTATTTTTTCGAATTCCATAATGAAATAAGCCAATAAGTTGGGGAAATTAAAAAAATCTGAAAAAATTCAATCTGATCAAAATTGAGCGGTTTTTGAATTTCGAAAATGCATCAAATTTCCACTTTTTCAAATTTTGATCTGAAAATTTTTTATCTATCTCGAAGATTTGAAGCTGTTAAATGCAGATCAGCATAAAGAATTCGAATTCGGCTGCAGACATTTATAGAAATTTGTCATTATTGTGAGAAATCGAAAAATTTGAATTCATTGAATCCGAAATTTATGTTTAACTTTTTCTCGAAAACAGAGGAATCCTTTTTACCTCCACAGCCCAATTCGAATTCTTTATATAATGCTGATCTTAAATATCTGCATTTAACTGCTTCAAATCTTCGAGATAGATAAAAAATTTTCAGATCAAAATTTGAAAAAGTGGAAATTTGATGCATTTTCGAAATTCAAAAACCGCTCAATTTTGATCAGATTGAATTTTTTTAGTTTCCACAATTTATTGGCTTATTTCATTATGGAATTCGAAAAAAAAATTTTTCTGTCTTTCCGGAAAAAAATATTGAGCTTTTTGTAAAAAATGTAAATTTCTGAGACTTGATTTAAAGATTAGTACAAAAAAGTACCACTGCAACCTTTAAATACAGAAATAGTACCAGCTATCTTTGAATTAGGGTTAGATGAGCAGACTTTTTCTTCAGATTATATAAAAATCGACCTAGATTTTTTGAGGTCTTCACTAATTAGCATCATATTTTGGTATCGGAATTAAAATTGTTTCTTGACTTTTTCTAGGTTATTCTTCAACCATTTTTCTATCATATTTCAAATTCGACTACATTTTTGAAATTAGATAATTTTTTTAGCAAATTAGTCCAGATGCTGAATTCATTAAATCAGGAATAAGTCGCTTTGATATAAAACAGGGAGTATTGGGTTAGTGCAATAAATTATTTATTTATCAATTAAATAAAATTCTTGAACCGTTTAGGTGATTGCTGGCTCTTAGCTGTTATCTCTACAGTATCTGAGCATAAGAAAATGATTGAATGGTGTTGCCCGCCAGATCAATTCCTTCAAGGAAACCAATACACTGGAATGTTTATGTTTAGATTCTGGAGGTTCGGCAAGTGGGAAGAAATCATAGTTGACGATTATCTCCCCGTTATGAAAGGAACAAAGAATCTTCTCTTCTTACATTCCTCGGATAAGAGTGAAATGTGGTCGGCCCTGATGGAAAAAGCATACGCCAAGTAATTCTAATTCTAAAAAGGCGATTATATATTTGATTACAGCTATTGCTTCACGATAAACTCAGCAAATAGCTTGTCTTAAAACATTGTTAAAAACAGGTAGAAAGAATTACTCGTTTTTAAAAGAACTAAAAATTTAATTGAAATCTTAATCTGAGAGGATGCAGTTTGGTTAATAGAGAAGTAAAGCTTCTTGAGGAGCATAGATGATAACAGCTATCTGGAGGTGGTATTTTTACATTATGAAGTTAAAGACCCAAAAAAAACAGTAAAAGATAGGTCTTTTGTCTAGATTCTTTAAAAAAATTGAATTCTCGCTCTGATTCTGAAGGATCCTAGTAGAAGGGCCAAACGACAACCGATGAGATGAAAAACTAGAAAATATTAACTTTTCTTTCTCATTAAAATCATACAAATTTTCAAAAATTATTAATTAAATTTATTTAATTAATTATTAGTTACATGAAAAAGGAAATATAATCAAGACTTGTTCATATATTTCAAAATTTTCCTCTTTAATTTTCTAAGATTAAATGGATGTTATGCAAACCTCGTGGGCGGTCTTCAATCAGAGGCAATGGAAGATTTAACTGGAGGTATCTGTGAGACAATTCCTTTGAATAAACCAACGAAGGAACTTGAGACAACCCTCCAAGATCATTTCAACAGATGCTGCCTCATGGGATGCTCAGTTGATGTAAGTTTATATTTCAAGAACTCTCAAGAGATCTTAATTAGATCATCTAATGCAGCTCTAGAATAAAATTAAAATTATTTGAGGAATAAATTCAAAATTTGAAACACTGCTAAAATTATTACATCTAGATGAAAATCTCAGATCTTGAAAGGCTTTTGGGAGAAAATTGATGTAGATTACTTTAAGATTTAAGTAGTCTCTAAAAATCGTTTCCCCACCTGAAATGATTTTAGTACTAAAATTTCTCTATTACCTTTTTCAGATGAATTTCGTTCAGTTTTCAATTTCGTAAAATTTCAATTAAATATTGTAAATTTTCAAATCTTTTTCGTATGTATAATAAATTAAAATAATTAAATAAAAATATTTTCAAATCTTTTTCGTATGTATAATAAATCAAAATAACTAAATAAAAATATTTTCAAATCGTTTTCGTAAGATTCGTAAAATATTTGTGTTATTTTTCGATTCAATTTTGTAAACTGAAGTTTTCTATTTCGTAAATTTAGAAATGGTTTTCATAAAACTAGATAATCAATTTCGCATATTAAAATAAATTTATTCATTCTTTCAAATCTCTTAATTTTGTAACAATTTGATAGTATTTTTCAACATGATAACAAAAAGAACTTTTTTAACATTACTAAACATATTAGCTTCGCTCTATTTGCAGACTCTTCCAGTTTTTGTATCCGTAAAAAATAAAAACTGATTTGTAGGACTGTGTTATAAAAGTTTTAATCGAGTTTTTTCATAAAGAATGTTGATAAGTGGAAAGTGGTATACTATTTTGATTAGACATGCTTCTTAAATTATAATTTTGATCGATTTTAATGGAGGATACTGGGAACTTTTTAATGATCAAAGCAAATTCGCTTACTTTGATCAAGTTGACTTTAAAATCATATCTTTTATTATTTTAGTCCAAAACTGGTGAATCAAAGTTGTCTAATGGAATTATTGCTGGACATGCGTATTCAGTAACAGGAATGACCCGTGTAAATTATAAGGGCAAGGAGCAGGTCCTTATAAGGGCGCGTAATCCCTGGGGAAATAATTACGAATGGAACGGAGCTTGGTCAGATCGCTCAAACGAATGGAACGAAATCTCACCTGAAGAGAAGAAACGCATAAATCTTGAAGCTTCCAGTGATGGAGAGTTCTGGATGTCATTCGAGGCATTCACTGATGTGTTTGATCGAATTGAGATTTGCTCTCTTGGAGTAGAGAGTTTGGAGGATGGCACAACCATTAGAAATCAGTTACGCTTACAGGAAAGCTTCTTTGTCGGTGAATGGATTGCTAATGTCAACGCTGGAGGCTGTGCCAACAATAAAGGTAAGAATCTAATTTTAACGTCGTACTCAATGAGCAATGTTATGATAAATTAAGAGAATACTGAATAAAACTGAATCAGTTTCATAATAAAATCAGATCAACAATCATCATCGAAACGTTTGGATGACCGATGACTGAGAATTCTAATGTTGATCTAAGTTATAATAAATTTTACATGTGATAGACCCGTTTTCTTTTCTACTCTGCTCTAATGTTCCCTTAAGCTTTGGTTACACTCTTAAATCAGGCTTATTTTGAATAAGTTGAATGGTGAAAAACTGTCTACCAATGAAATCTATGTACATCAAATTTTTTCAATAATAACCAATCGAGGATAAAGTGAATAAATTTTCTTTGGAGATCAGGGGTTAAGAATTACTTTCCAGTCAAAAGTTTTGAGAAATGTATTTAAATTCTTGATTCAAAGAATAAAATATACATGGATGCTCTGGAAATGAATTTCTCAGGAGAAAGTTATAAAAAAATGGGTTGATTTACTAAAAAGATTTTTTGGAATCCTAATCGTGTTGCCCGCTTTTTTATTCTGAAAAAAAAATTATTTCCATTTTTTCGAACCTTGAGCTGAAAATTTTTATTGATTTGAAAGTTGGAGGTTGATCAAAAGAGGTTTATCAGGATCAAGATTAGACAAGAAAATCAACTCAACTGAATCTTATCTGATGCATAGCCTTATTATCGTTTGGGAGCTGAAATTCGATTTTTTGATCATTTTCACTTCTTGAATTTTTTTCTTCACCTGGTAAAAGTTGTTTTTAATAAGAAACTTCATACTCATGATATTAACAGTATATTATTTTTCTAGCGACTTATCCGAAGAATCCCCAGTTCCTAGTTGAAGTGCCAAAGTTGCCATCTGGAGAAAAGAATTTAGTTACAATTGGTCTCATGCAGAAAGATATGAGACAAATTAACAAGGGAACATTCCTGATCATCGGGTTTGCAATCTATAAAGTGGGTCCCAAATAATATTCTAAGTAGAGAGTGAAAAGTAGTTTTGTAACACACGATAATTTTCGTGGCAAAATATCGAAATTCAACATAACATATCATGATATATTAAAAAAACTACATTATTATTTGTTATTATCTGTTTTAAAATTGTATATATATCTAGCCGGTGTAAGAGTCTGATGAGATCCGGTGAAATATAAGCTTTATCACTAAATATTCACTTGTGTTCTAAATCCTTACAATGAATTCTTCATTGGAAACAGATAATACATTATTATTATTACGATATAATTTTCAATATGCTACGAGTTATATTAATTTTGTGATATGATTATCGTATGATGTAACATAGGATTTTATATTGTTAATTTTGTAATTATAATTTTTTGTATAATATCAATTATGTTTAAAACTTCTGATATATAAAGTTTGGTTTAGGTGGTATACTGCCCACCCTTAATTTTAAATTAAATATTATGTAAAGCAACGACTATGAAAAATAAAAATAATATATAAAAAACAAGTTTAAAAAGGATAGACGCAAATTTAATTTTAAATGATAAGAATTCGACTCTCAAATGGTCATTTAGCTTTAACTGAGAAAATACGCTTAATTAATTTGATATTATTACATAAAATTTGAAGGTTCCTGATGGGACCAAGGAGATTTTGCCAGTTGATTTCTTCAATAAAAATCGATTCTTAGCCATAAGTGAATACGCCTCGAAAAGAGAAGCAGTTTTGAGAATAAAACTCGATCCTGGGACCTATATGATAGTTCCAAGTACCTTTGCACCAAACGAAGCAGCCAAATTTATAATTAGAGTATTCACACCTATTGCCCTTGAAGATAAGTAAGCTGAATTTCGTCCTATACAGATTCTAAACCTAATCTTCTATCTTCTCCAAAGGGAATTAGATCAAGAAGACGCCATGATTGGAATAGCTCCAGTGAGTCTCATTTAGTCCTCAGAAGTCAGATGGCCATAATCATTTAATATGTTTTATTAAAGGAGCTGATCAAGCAAATCCATTCTGGAGATCATGGACACGTGAGTTTATCATATTTTCCCGTAAACTGAAACGCCCAGGCTATTTATACATGAAACTTTATGTTATTTGGAGATTTATTGTTCATTGAAATATTCGAATGTCATTAAAATGGCGTGATTTTCTCAGTTGCCATCATTGAATAAATTTTTTTTCCTATTTAGGATCACGATAAAAATGTCCAGAAAAGCTTTGATTCCCTCAAGGATCGCAATGGAATAATTTATGCAGGAGATTTGATGAAAATTCTCAACGATAGTGGCATAAAATGTACGCTTGGTTGAAAAATTGAAAATATCGTTAATTCTTTCAAATTTTTTTTCAGCCGTGGTTAATTTCAATGGCTTTAACAAAGAAATGTGTCGCAGTATGATTGCAGCTAGTGATGTATCCTTTTATATTCTGTTCAACAGAATTTCAAGCAATAGGAATTCCTAGAATTAACACAAAGCTAGATGATACGATTTTTTCCAGAATTCATTTATTTGAGTGAAAAAAATTTCCAATTTTTTGCCTTTTTAGACAGATAATTCAAATATGCTGAATCTAATATCACCCAATCATCGTAGGAAAATTTAATTTTTCGATCATTTTTCCTACTTAAAACTCGATGAAATTTTGATGAACCAAGATCCCTGAAAAATGACGAATCTATCTTAACTTTAAGTGTGGTAATCGGTTTTCTTGTTTTATTTTATTATCCTAAAAATCATTCTTTGACTCTTTGAAAAATGGAAAATGGTCCTAGTCCTAGATGCCATAATTTTCTTTTCAAAATTTCTTCTCTCCATTTCGTGAAAGTGGACCTCATGATCTAGATTTCAAATTCGATTTTCCAATGAGAAAATTTAGAATTTTGCAAAATTCATAAATTTCCATCTTCATTTTAACTAGGTGTATGATAAAAATGGACAAGTAATTTTTCTTTAATGAAGATTGAAATAAAAAAGAATTTCAGAGTCATTCATTTGATGGTTTAGGTAACAAGCGTCTCACTGACTGAAAAAATTTTACTCTCAGTATCGAAAAATCTGTAAGAGGCTTTGGGAAAATCAAGTATACTTTAACTAAGAGTTAATATTTCCTTGCGTAATGAAAATTAAAAATTATTCTTCCTTAATCTATAAATATGAATGTTTAGAGCTCTCTCAAGGGTGGTCTTAACTGGACCGAGTGTGAAGCATTATGGGAAGATTGCGAGGCCTGGAAATACATCTTCGAAATGTACGATTCCGACAAGACTGGATATTTCAATGCTTTCGAGTTACGCGAAGCATTACGCGATTCCGGTTTCAAGGTCTGCAATCGAGTATTTGCTGTCCTAGTAGCAAGATTTACCGATCACGAAAAAGGTGAAATCTCCTTCGAAGATTACATTTACAGTATGGTTAGACTGAGGAACACCTTTGAGAACATGGAAGCAGCCAAGGATGGCCCAGGAGAGGAAGAGAAGATATTCTCAGTGGACGAGGTAGGTCTGAAACATTGATGAGATAAATTTTGTTCACTAATTCAATTTCATTTCTCTTCGCATTTCAGTATATGCAACATGCTCTGTACATTTGAATGATTTTTAAAAGAATTTGCCTTCAAGTAAATAAATTGTTTTTAATTTATCAACTTTTTAACTTCTCCGATGTGCGTTGAATAAAAGTCAAAAGGAATATTTATAGACGATTAGGGAAAAACTAACGTACATTTTAATTATTATTATAATTAGACAAATAAAAAGTAGCAAACTCTAAATTTCGAAGAAACAAGGAAATTTAAATAAAGAAGAAACTACTATCGCTGAGTCCATATATGGATATGTGCTGTATTGACCAATGAAATCACTTGTGCAGACGTTAACCAATCGAAGAACGACTAAGAATATTTTGAAAAATTCTGTATTCAACTTAATATTATTGATTAAAAATTTTTCATTTCGACATGAGACATTGTTTATAATGAAATTGATATTCGTTTATGCTGACATGTGTGAATGTTCCAATGAATTCCTTTTTAAATTTTGATACGCTTGTAAAATTTTAGTCATTTTTCACGGTTTAATTTCTTTGGGCTAAGGTGTTATTGAGCTTTGATTTCAAATGTAATAATTATTATTGTACATAATTTACTTTAAATACAGGAATCAAAACTGAAAAAATTATTTTTTGAAAGGTGTTGATTAATCTCTGATTTTATCTGAGCAATAGAAGAATCCATAAATAGAGGCGATGCCATGTTTTTTAAGGGAATCGTGCTTTATTTCGTGACATACTCATCAGCTTTCACATGTCAGATTTATATGCAAAAAATTACAAGAATTGATGAAAATAGATTAGCCTCTGATTGGCCCAACCATTTGTTCACCTCTTCACAGGTGGGTGCGTGTGTGCTTGTTTTGGTATTTCTCTGTAGTATTCTGGGTGTTGATACTATGCGAGTACATTTGATGGTGGGAGAGTCCCCATGTGCGTGTGTATAGTTGTTCTTTGAACATTTGTATAAGGTCATTCAATGGAATAGATCATGCTAAACATGATTTTTTGAAAGGGTTTCAGTTTTGATTTGATACATTAGAGATTTAAGATCATCCCCCCCTAGTTTATTTATTGTATTAAAGTTTTTATTTCTATCCCAAACCTTACATTGGTTAAATTTGAAAAATAATAGGGGTAAATACAAAAACAATAGGTAGGGTGAGTAAAATGGTCAAAAACAATAGGTGTCAGATCAAGTATAATAGGGGATATTCGAGGTATATCCAAAAACAATGGGAATATGATCACTATTAATATACGGAGTAGAGAAGTATTCATATACAATGGGATCAATATATGGTCAAATATAATAGGTCAATCGAAGGTTTAATCTGTATTAATACCTGTATTTTGTACCTATTTTTCTAAGCTCAAAATGTTTTACACAAATACATGAAGATTAGATGTATGAAATTTAAGAGTTGTTCTTCCTCGGATTGAATTCAATAATGCTTTATGTGATATTTAAAATTATCTATCCTATTTCTAGCTCAATATTTTAGCTCAGACTTTGGTCCTCAATCCAATGCTTCGCGGGCTTCAAATAATAAAATAACTGAAATTGCCAACTTTTATATTTTAGAGAGAGTTGATTCGTTTAAAGATGATTTAGTGCTCACTATCTTAAATATTGTATTTCTACGATCCGTTCTAAATCGATAAATGTGAGGTTCTTTGCAAGTAAAAACTTGATAGAATTTAGTTAAAGAGAAAAAAGAATTCACGTAAATTTCAGTAAGATTGCCATTTTGAATTGACTCATCGAGCTTAGAAAAATGGTATAAAATACAGGTATTAATACAGATTAAACCTTCGATTGACCTATTATATTTGACCATATATATATTGATCCCATTGTATATGAATACATCTCTACTCCATATATTAATAGTGATCATATTCCCATTGTTTTTGGATATACCTCGAATATCCCCTATTATACTTGATCTGACACCTATTGTTTTTGACCATTTTACTCACCCTACCTATTGTTTTTGTATTTACCCTAAAATAATAATATTTTCATAAAAATAATTTTTTTCCTCAAATAGTTAATGTGAGTAAAATGAATAGAATTCCAAAAAATCTTTAACAAATTTGAATTCTTGATTATAAAGACGAAATTTTAGTAAAATTCATATATTCCCAACTTCATATCAATTAGCTTTACTATAAAAATTCCTTAGATATTATTTATAAAATAAAACTAATCTCGACGGATTTGTGAATTTATAAGTTTACAAAAATTAAAAGTTTTTTATCAGAATTTTCCGATGCTAATTTAAAAGTAGAATAGAGTTGGTCCCTCCAGAAAACCAAAAAAATCAATTTCACTCTCATATGAAAAAAACTCAAGTAATTTTTTAATATCCCATAATCATTTTAAGGTGAAATCAAAATTTCAAATCAACTTGATTATCAGCTAATTTTGAAATTCAGAAGAATCTGACACCTGATCAATCTCATAGCTAAGAAAAATACATTGCCGATTTGCCCTTCAACCTTACAGCAAAGACCATGTTGATGTCTGAATTTCTAAAGATAATGCTCAAGACAAGAAATTCGATAAATTGATGCAAAGTTTTTAAAGCTCTAAAAATCTCTTTGAGGATCCTGATTTCAAGTCAAACAAGTCTTCTGTTGGTGAAAAACCAAAACTAAATTATGAGATTGATTGGTTAAGGGAAAAGGGAGTCAGATTATATTGAAAACCCATTTTGATCATCCTATTACCAAAGATATGTATCAGAGTTTGATGAAATGAAAAAATTGACACCTAAATATCTATTTCTTGAATTGGTCCACAAGTTTTATATTTCTTCAATTAAATATCGAAATATTTTTTTAGTATTGAGTTTTTGAGGATTTGAAAACAAGAAAAAATTCTGTGAAAGCTTTAAACTTGCGGGATCTTGTCAGACTTCTTTTATGTTTTCAAACCAGCTTAATCAATACTAATGATTAATTAGTGATTCATCACTTTGAAAAATGGGATGTTACTTCTTGAATAACTTTTCTAACCAGATTTTGGGTTTATCAAATATCTTCTCAAAATGCAAAGCTAGTTGACATGAAGATGAGAATTTACTTTTTTTATGAAAAACTTGATATTTTCTCATGATAGTCAGTAACAAATATATTTTTAGAACACATTATAATAAAAATTTCATGTTGATCGGACCAACCTCAAGCTCGTAAGAGGCTATTGAAAATTTGATCTTGACCTGGATCAAATCGGGGTTAAGTTCATTAAGTCAGGAATCATGTTTTCTAACTTTATCACTATTGCACTTTTAGGATACTCATTAACAAAATAGTAATAAGTTAAATAATAAATTTTATAGAAAAATGTATTTTATTGGATATCGTAGGCGTTTTTCCCATAATATTCTGGTTTTTTTACGATTACAGACTCGTTCATTCTTATTTCACACAAATTGTCCGTTAAATACTGTTAGATTGCCCTAGTTAATATTTTGAGGAAGATCTTCTTCGCAAAAAATTTATCAGAAAATAATCTGTGAATTTTCCCATATTCATGTAGAACAGCTTTAAGTTGGCAATAACGACAAGCTTGAAAAGAGTGATTTGCCCAATTCTTCACGGGTGTATTTACAAGATAATCGAAAATTTTATGATTTAGTTTTCATTTCTTCTATCGCACACAAGATAGAAGCTAGTTTCTTCTTGCATTGTAGCTCTCCATAACAGTCCGTTAATATTGGTTTGGAATTTGATTTTAATGTTTCTGCCAATATGGTAAGGACAGTACGAATGATTAGATTGGGGACTGATTTCCTGAGACATCTTTTCAAGAACTCTTAGGAGATCTAATGCAGCTCTAATAGAATAAAACTCAAATTATTTTGAGGAATAAATTCAACATTTGAAACACTGCCAAAAGACTGAGACAATTCCTCTGCAAAAGCCAACGAAAGAGCTTGAAACAACCCTGGAGAGTCATTTCAATAGATTCTGCCTCATGGAAAACTCTATTGATGTGAGTTATGATTCTATATTCCTGTGACTTTCTTAGTGTATGTGTCCTTGCTGAAGATTAATTTATTGTTCGGGTGGTAAAGAACTTTTTACATTCCTGAACACTATTCTTCAATCTTTAAATATAATTTCATTCTATCAAATTATTATAATAATTATTAAATCAATATACTACAGAGTAGATTCTTAAAATAAGAATTTAGAACAAAATTATTACAAATTGGATTATTTTATTTTTATGTTCAAAGATATTGTCCAGTTCTATGGAGAACTTTTTGCTGGTTTTAATTATATTTTTTGGGTGTTAAAAATAGAGATTCTTCAATGAAAATATTTAACAGGGATATAATTTCCTAAAGTTTTTATGGTCAAAATGGACATGAGGTGTTTGTGATCACTGATGAGTGGCAAATTGGAATTATTTAATGGAATTATTGTTGGACATGCGTATTCAGTAACAGAAATGACCCGTGTAAATTATAAGGGCAAGGAGCAGGTCCTTATAAGGGCGCGTAATCCCTGGGGAAATAATTACGAATGGAACGGAGCTTGGTCAGATCGCTCAAACGAATGGAACGAAATCTCACCTGAAGAGAAGAAACGCATAAATCTTGAAGCTTCCAGTGATGGAGAGTTCTGGATGTCATTCGAGGCATTCACTGATGTATTTGATCGAATTGAGATTTGCTCTCTTGGGGTAGAGACTTTGGAGGATGGCACAACCATTAGAAATCAGTTAGGCTTACAGGAAAGCTTTGAAATCAGCACATATTTTCAATTAAAAGTTCAAAAAGATGGGCACTTGGCGCTAACTCGAGATTCGAAATATGCCATTATTTTTTTTTAAAAATCATAAATTCCCATCTTTATATTAATTAGGTGTACTAGTTTAACCCTTTCGGTGCCGATGGACATTTATGTCCATTTTCCAATTTTTTAGAACCTTCATAACTCTACCAGTTTGATAGGTTTCTGGATCAATTAAAGTTTAAATTGAAGCCCACAATGTGAACTTGCATAAGTAATATTTTTGGCCAAATAACTTGGTATCTTCATAGCTAAATTTTTGTTTTTATAAAAATTGAGAAATAGTCTCGGCACTGAAAGGGTTAAATATTCGGCAATTCATCAGTGATTTCAGAAGTACTATAATACAATTTCAGAATAAAATTTTAGCCATAATTTTAAGCTTGGAAATTTTTAGATTGACTCTTTTTTCGATATGATAGAGAGTAGATATTTAAGATAATTAGATATATAATTATGATATTTATTCACACACAGAAGGCTCCGATGTTGAGCTCGAAAATGTACTTCAAAATAACTAAAACTTTGTGGGAATACATCTAGATTACATAGTTTGTGAAATTTAGACTCAAAAGCTGTCTGGCTCAGTGATCATTTTTTACACGTGCAGAGTTCCAATCTTCTGCGCGGTAGAATTTGGAATTATTCCCTAGATTTAGAGTTTAAAGCAAAACTTTTAGTAAAAAAATTTTTAATGTAAATAAATCGCTTTATTACCGCCATACTTCACAGAAAATACTTTAAGAATACATTCATGATAGACAAGGATGGATTTTGGTTTTATTTGAATTCAAGACCTCTTTTGAATTTTTTTTGATGCCTATTTTCTTGATTTTCCCATATAAACCCTTTTATGGACTATGATATGGGTATTGTGCAAGTAAGAAGAGTAGATGTATTATGTTGGGTGAACCATAATATCTGGCTTATGGATAACAATATACAAATATGTTATGAATTATAGTGTTCTTTTACAGGATATACTGAGCGTATATTCGAATACCACAACTCGAAACCTTTTGAGCACAGAAAATAAAGCTTATTGATTTACTACCACCAATTGATTATACACTTGGTAATTAATAGTTACTAATTATTAGAGCTGCCGAAATCAGGCACAAATTTCAATTGAAAAGGGCATTTTTTGTTTTAACTTTGTGGCAAAAAAAGGCAAAATGAAACACGCTACTGCTAAGTAGTTTCAGTTAAATAATATTCTTCTTGATAGTATGACTTGACATGATAATTGACCAACAGATATATGAATGTAAGATTTGATTGAATGACTAATGAGACTGTTCTATGAATCAGACAGGGCTTACAGGTTTCACGAAGACGAAAATACAATTTTAAGCCTTGAGATTGTTTGTGATTGTTATCGTTGATTTTGTATCGAAACTATTTATTTTTTGGATTCCACTATTTCAGAAATGTTTCAAATTTCCACTTTTTCAACTTTCAAATCCAAAATTTTTATCGATTTCAAAGATTTGAAGCAGTTAAATATTCAGGATAAAAATTAGACGAAGATTTCGAATTTGGCCGTAGAATTTGAGAGAAAATTACTCTTTCCAAGAAAAAGTTCAATCTCTATATTTTGGATCATTTTCCCTCGTGATAATCGAAAAATTCAAATGGTTCGATTTCCCACTGTAATGTCAAATTTCTGTGAATTCCTGCAGGCGAATTCGAAATCTTCGTCTAATTTTGATCCTGGATATCAATATTTAACTGCTTCAAATTATTGAAATCGATAAAAATTTTGGATTTGAAAGTTGAAAAAGTGGAAATTTGAAACATTTCCGAAATTCATAAAACGGCTCAATTTTGGTCAGATTAAATTTTTTCGGAAATTTTTTTTGTATTCAAAACTAATCAGCTCATTTCATAGTGGAATCCAAAAAATAAATTTTTTCCTGACTTTCTGGATAAAAATATTGAGTTTTTTGTAAAATTAGGAAATTCTCATCTTCATTTCAACTAGCTTTATCTTAGTTACAACCTTGATTAGGGCAAAAAGGGCTTAAAATTTGAAAAAAGGGGGGCATTAAATTTAATATGGCAAAATTTCTCGGTTTATGCTTCAACTCATCAAACTTCTGATACTAGGAAAATAAAGAAAATAAAATTTCTTGCTCTGCATTCAAAATGACAAAAATGGCACTTTTGCAGCTCTACTAATTATTCACTTGTAATCTTAATTCTTTTTCATTAGTTTGATCTTATGATGAAATATCTCTAGGGCTTCGTAAAATCCTATAACTTTATCACTAAATTGTAATATGATCGAAATATGAGCCTAATATTACAATTTGCCAGGCATAGATAGACAGATAGAAAAGACAGTTATAAGCATATTTTTCTATAGTTTTCAAAATGAACCAAGCTTCTATCACACAAGACACGTGAAATAAACTTTTTTCTTAATCAGAGATTGTAGAGGCTTATATCATGATGAAATCATGTGGTTACATATCTCACTCATAACAAAGTATATTGAATAACCAGCCACTAAAGAGAAACAATCGAGGCTTGCTTTGAATTATTTTCATCCAGGAAATATATCTACAGACAATCTAAATTATCTTTCACATGCTTTTGTTAACAATTTTGAGTAAATTAGATACCCTTTTCACAACCAATACAATCCTATTATTCTCTTGAAAAGATAAACTTTAGCAATAAAGAGAGACTGAAATGTCTTCAATTGTATTAGAGAATATTTCCATTGGTGGGTTTTTAGGGAGTGATTCTATTCGTTAATAAATTAAATTAATTAATTATGAGAGTCATCATAAACAAAACTCTACTTCTATTGGATCAATTGAATCGTCTCTTTAAAACCAGAGTATTGTTGACTTTCTAATAGTAATGAAGAAAGGCATTTTTAATGATCAGCAAAATTTTCAAGTCTATGTAGAATTGCTGAGGGCTATTTTAGTATTGATTTTGTTTTGAGAGATGCCTAACTCTTATTAGAATTCATTCCTTGTCAATATGTAGAATATCAATATAAATCAAGAATTCGCAGAAAAAAAGAATGAAAATTGTAATGCTAGCGGTAATTAGAGTAGAGAAATTTGAATAAAGTGTCATTAGTGCCAAGGGATTCAATCTATAAAAGTTATTCAAAGTAGATTCCAATATTTTCTCTCTTATGACGTTAACATGAGTACGTTGCGAGGGCGGAGCAGAGATGAAAATCTAGAAATTTGTTACTTTGGGAAATCTATGCTACACACTACAGAGAAAAATAAAGGAAAAGATCTCTTCAAATGAAAGAAAAATCAAGATTTCTTGTTTATTTTTCGACAATAATAATAATAATATTGATATAGTTGCAATTCAAGTGTTTTTTCCCACTGCCAAACTTGTGAGGGAAATGGGTGACTGAGCGAGAGAAGAAGAAAAATACGGGGAATTATTAGTAGATACCCTTGCAATATATGTAGATTGATAGATATCATAGATGGACTACATAAAAATACACTGTATATATGGTAGTAATATTTAATATTTATCAGAGGAGAAGTACATTTTGGTTGATAATGATAACTGTAGAGTTTTGGTTTTTGTTCGGATCAAATGGTAAAAAGCATGAAATAATAAATGTATGTTTCGTGGTTTCTTTTTTAACTTGCTTTAAATAAATGATTTAAAAAATTTAGATGCAGGCATAATGAAACTGGCTATTGTAATTTTTGTACGAATTTGGTTTATTTTATAATTAGTAAAATCGACCATGAGAATGATGTAATAATGCAAATTTTAAAATTGGGAATTCATTCGAGAGTTACTTTCATGTCCTCCAATTTTGTCAAGAGTTCGTCAAGTTCCTTGGTCCTTGTTACTTCTCTGTAATGATTAGTAAATAAATTAGATTATTTTTTTCTGTTTTCTTATGAAAAATAACTCAAGGTTTATCCTAAAATAATTGGTATCTCTCATAATTTCGGACATGACTAGAGACTATGATCAAAGCTATAATCTGTAATAAATCAGGAAGCTGAGAAAAATTCCAGGCAAGCTCTTGAATAAGTCCTGTGTGAGTCAGTGTAAATTTTATTTGAAAACTAAAGATTTTCAAGGAGGAAGGAAAGGACATAAAACTTTTGTAACTCAATTCCATTAGCAGTTACTTTCACTGTAAAATTATTGAGTTTGGATCTGAAATAGTGAACTTAGTTATTTTGAAAGATATAACTTATAATATCAATCTGGTAATAGAAAGCTAGATATAGATGAAATATTCATATTTTCAACTTAAAATAAGGAAGTTCGCTATATTTGCGATCAAAAGGTATATTTTTCAAAGATAAATCTAAAGCTCTCTTGAATTATAATCATCTAAAATTATTTTGGTCTACTCTACTATATATATGGTTTGGAAATATTTCTTTCGGATACCTTTTTCCATCAACCAATGGATATTTATGATTGGGAAGTAGTCAAAGTTTATCTTTCACAAATATAACCTATTCAATGAATGTAAAACTTTCAAGATTATTCTAGATTCTAAAAGAAGCATGATGACAGAGAGATTCATTTTTAAAAAATGAGATATTACCAAAATTTGCTGGATTCATTGATTTTTCTAACTATCATTTAATTAATATCATCAATAAAAGTTTTTTTAATCTAAAAAAGTAATAAAATTTATCATGAATTTTACGTTTAGAAACACTTTCAAACGGACTGTTACTACTGACCATGTTGTAATATTTTGAATAGTGTAGTAGTAGTTAAATTTGACATTACATGTGATATTTACTTAGTCACCACTTGATGAATATTTTATTGCCGATAAATATTTATCTATAGCACATAATACAGTGTTTGTCAAATCCATATACCTGCATAAATTCTATTGAAATCATCAATAAAATCCTAAATCATTTTTTAGGTTTAAAATGAGATGGAGTTTTCTTTTAAGAGTTTTATTGATTTAATGACGAAATAATTGCCATGGATACCAGAGAAAGGGGATAATTTTTGTCTACTGTTTAACCCTATCAAGACGATAAAGAAACCAATCGAGAAAAAACTCACAATTAATATAGAATGATTCTAAATAAGTTTCTAATGTGAATTCTATGTAATAAGAATTCTTTTGATCCCGTCTTATAAAGTTGATTTTCAATTGAATTTTCTATCTACTAATAAGTAGATGAAAACTAAATTTGACTAATCTTGGTTATTATATCAAAGTTTAGATATCTCTTTGAGACTTTTTGAAGTTTTTTATCGGAAATTATAAAATAGATTATTGAGATCTGCGAATTAACTGAGAATTCCCCTATATAGAGCGAATCTCTCGAAAGAGTTAATTTAGCTAAGAATATCTATGGATTCAACGTTATAATCTCAGTTTGAGTACAAAGTTTACCAATTATAGTGAAATAAGAAATAAACTCACTTTTGACGTTCCGCTTTGTAGACTGCGACTAATTGCAAGAAAAGAGAGTTATTCATTTCCATAAAGGTTTTGAGAACGTTTGATACAAGAGCAATGATTGCCTGATTCCAATGTTCTGTGGATACTCGATAAAAGGAAGGAAATAGAATAGGAACAAGGACTTCATTATTCTCTTCAATTAAAGAAATGAAATATTCATTATTCCAAAAGTAAAGAGCTCTTTCTGCAACCTGAAAATGGGAACTGGAAACTGATCGAGCGATTTGCTTAAAGAATGGAACCATAATCTTTTGAAATTGCACGGGTTCTATAATATCCACAATCTCTTCCATTTCCCCGAGAAACATTACTTCTTTTTGAGAATGAGTCTTGGGCCAAAATTTGAGGAGACCCTTGACAACCTCCTCTGTCAATGAAGGATCTTTTTCAAGGAATTGAACAACACAATAAGCCAATTGCGGATGGAATAAAATTAAAGATTTTGCTTTATGCAGAGGTATAAGGACTTTGATGAGAAACTTCGTATGTTCTGTTTTGAGGGGAAGAGCAAATCCATTAATAATACTGCCCAATATTTCTAAAAGTTCTCCAACCCCATTAAACTGTTCAAGTTCATAGATGAAACGCAGGAAGATGTTGTTAATTTGTTTCCTAATGAAGGATCTAAGACCAAGGAATTTGCCATAAATTCTATGAACAACAGTTTTAAGGAGATCTCGTTCCCTCGGATCTTCAGAGTCAAATAATTCCAAGAGCTGTAGAACAAATTTTGCATCAATAAATCTCTTTGCAATACTCGGCTGGAACTGAGAATTCTCTAGAACTCGAAGGAAGAACTCATAAACATAAAGCAAATGAGGCCATGCAGGATCAAGAGTTGGATCATCTTCTTCGGGATCAAAGTCTGCAGTATCCGAGGGTGGAAGTGCTCGAAATATATTACAAGCAATCATTCGAACAATATCTTGATAAACATTTTCCTGTAGAACATCTCTAGTAACAGTAACATATTCAACTAATTCTAATAAGCAAGTTCTTTTGACTTCTTTGCTTTGAAGGTCACTAACTGGATCGGAAAAATCAAATACGACACAGCATTGTTGTAGCTTTTTGATAAATAAATCCGGTTTTTCTTGGTTAGATGCAGCTAAGAAAAGTTATCAATTAATTTAAACTACTTTTAAGCGAGGGAAGCTGTGTAAGTTCTGTTGGGGCTTTAGGTCGGTAGTGTGATGAGCCGGTAGGTCGTTTATTCTTTTTTACTTTACCTTCGACCTTATTTCTGAAAGGATCTAACATTTTTTGTGGATTTGAACTCATTGTATGTATATTATGTATATAGTTCAGGAAAAAACAATCAACATTAATTTAAAAGACCTAATATGCTGGAATTTTATGGTGGATGTTGTATCAAATCAAAATATTTGAATGAAGAATATTTAGAAACAAAATAAAAGTCAAGAAAATATCATATATTGACTTTGTTATAACTAACTTACTATTGCTTTCCAATCAAATCAAATATGAATGACATTCTTAATGAGTTGAATTTTCTAATATCCAAGGTAAGATTTACTATAAAATTCTAGAAATTCTCACAACTACCATGTAAAGCAGGATTTGAAGATCTTCGAAAGGAGAAGATTGACGAATTAATTGAATATATTCCCCTTTTTAAGGATATTGTCAAGCTAAACTCTTTGCTTAAGAACGTATCTAAAACAATTTCTTCAGCAGAATATCAGACCTCTTTTTATGAGATAGAATTTTGTTGTATTATTTCCAAAATGTACAGTACAGTGAGTCCTTTGCTTTCAGTTTATATTTAAAATTATTTAAAATTGTAATTTGTATATTAAAAGCCGGAAATGGAATTGGAATTTTGGAAATCCTACTATATCTTTCTTAAAAAGTCCAACAAAGCAACTAATATTGCTGAAATAGCGTTCGTCAACAGTAAAATTGCTTTTTGTAAATACAAAATGTCAGGATTTGATTCAGGAAAAACATTTTTTAACAAAAATACGAATATCATGAAATCCCTTCAAGATTATCAAAAGAAAAACTCTATACCTGAAAATTACATCATAAAATTCGTTTATTCCGAAATTATCAATGCATTTTTCAATTCGGATCTAAAGGTAATTTATTTAATTTAAAATATTTTCTATAGTGGAGTAAATTTTCCATCTTGTTGGACTCAATAAAGAATCGTTATCGCTCATATTTGAGTGGTAAATTTTGGAGTTCCATATGTGCCAGATCAATATATAATATATTTGTTCTTAAATTCATTTATCGGTATTTCCCAAAAAAGGATTACGTCAGTGTTCTTATTCTAGATGGAACCGAAAGCAAGCCGAATTGTTCTATATTTTTAATTTTGAGTAATATAAAATCTTCCACTTCTAGCATGATTAAATTCATCTTGAACAAGATAAAAATTGAAGATAAAGAGAATTTATTCGATTCAAAATCTTGGCTTAATCATATAAAACCATCAATGGAGTTAACATCGCTTTGGATGGTTACAGATCTTTTTATAGAATCTCTTAAATTATCTGCTCAGTTTTATACCCTAATTGGAATATCTAGAGAAGCTACATTTTTTCAAAACCAATATTTCCTGTGTGCATCAAAATTTTCCATCCCACACCAAGTTCAGAAAGCCCTCAGTTTTATGGCGTATTCGTCAATGGTTGATTTGAACTGGTCCAATTTCAATTTTCTCCTCGAAAAAATCAATCATGTCCTAATTGAATCATCTGATTCAATTTACGAAACAAAAGCAAAGAAACCCGAGAGAAATCCTGATAGTCCGTTAGAAGAAAACGCGAGTGAGTTCATTTACCAAATTAACCAAAAAATTAAGCATATCTTTATTGAGATTCTAAGTTTTGAAAAAATATTTCCTCCAACAATATTTCCTTTTTGACAGTTCTAGTTAGTATTTTAAATTAGTAAAGAAATTTTATTGTCAAGTTCTGTCGGTGAAAATCTAAAGATGAAATTTTCCGAACTTTTTTAAATACGCTAGTTTAACACCTACATATTATAAGGTGTAGTGTCAAGATTAGAGTTGTCTTTTCACAAATTCATATTTAACCATATGCCAAATGGAATTACAGTTAAAGAAGAAATATGCACAGTTGCCACAGAATATTTTACACATAATGAGGATTAGATAAATCACAGTAATGAATTTGTAAAGATTGCAACGAATTTGAAAAAGGAAAGGATGCGATCAAAAGCGGAAAAAATATGATTTATTCTTTGCACCAAAAATTAAAAAAAAATTCATTCTCACCTGTTTTTTATTCAAAGAAAAAACTTTGACAAAGTGATGAATTTTTCATGTATATTAATAGGACTTGTAAATTTGTTAGGCCAAATTATAATATCCGCTTATATCACTTATACTTTCTCTAAGCAAGACTTAGACCAATTGTAAAAGAAGTCTTATTCCCTTTGACTTTGTGTAATTAATCCTTTAAAAAACATGCAAACATTATTATCTTGTATATATTCTTGCTATTTAAGGCTATTAATTACCCAGGATCTTCTAAAATATATTATTCTAAAAAATAATTGAAGAAATGAATTTGTCCTTCTAGATCCATTTACTAATGATCAAATTGAAGAGCTATCAAAAGCATACTCAAAATTTGCTCCTGGCTCATTCGCTTGTAATCCGAGTGAAGACTTGTCCAGGGATATTTTTGGCAAATCCAATAATCTCTTCCCTGACTTCAATCTTATTAAGCAGAAAATTGTGCATAAATTCGATACCAAAAAGTTTTCCGAAGATATTTACAAATTGTTCAATCCTGAACATCTTTTGAACATTATTCTCCATGGAACGAATTATAATTTGATTGTGGAAATATCCAACTTTGTCCGCCATAAAATCATATTAGCTCGGCATGACCTTGTCGATGAAAAGATTATTGAGTCTATCAAAAAGCCTGAAGATCCATTTGTAGCTATTGCAGATCAAATTAAACAAATTAATCTCTCACCAGAGACACCAAAGTAAGCTATCCTTCCCCATTAACTTTACCATCATATTATATAGATATTCATCAAATCAAAAACTTATTTTTGTACCCAATTTTTCCCAAAATCTCTATTTGTCTTCAAATAAAGGGAACGTCAAAGAAACCCTATAATTCAGTTCATCCATTATGAGTGTATCAAATTAAATTTTTTTTCAACAGACAATCCCCAGATAAATTGTTACCTCAGGTCAGGCGTACACGTCGTAATTACAAAAATATGTTTATTGATGATGAGGAAAGTTCGAGTATCAAGCCCCCTCGAGCTCCACCCACTGCAATGCGAAAAAAGAAAGTGGACATATTTTGTGATGAATTTCAGTCTCCAAATATAATGCCTACTTCAAAGGATGCCATTACCAGTGGTGTTGAACCTGGAACAGCAAAAAAAGTATACACCGATTGTAAAAAAAATCAAAAAATATCCATTTATTGTGACAATTTAGAAGATACAACATCCCAAGTGAGTTGCTTTTGTAAACAATTAAGTGGTTGAATATAAGATTAGTTTTTTATTTATTAGTTGAGTAATACCATAAAATATCTTTTTCATTCTTTGCAACTTGTTTTTTTATTAAATAGGGAACTCCTGTCAAATCAAAATCTGTCGTAAAATCACCGGAAGAAAATAAATCGCCAGTTAAAAATTGCGAAAATGATATAGAAAAAGGTCCGGAAGAATTACTAAGTCATCTTCCCATAACCTATGTCATGAACAAGGCTAGATCTGAACGTGAATTCATCTCTAGAATTATTGGAGATCCAGGAAGTGCACTAAAAGATTCAGAAGATCATAAAGTCTTGCTTCCAGAGATTCTGAAATACCTCGAAATTCTCAGTATATTCCCCTGTCCACTGCTTACTCGTCCTCTCTTGCAATGGTTATCACTTCATGCACTCAAAATGGGACTTGATGAACAAGCTTCCTTTTTCCTTATTCATGCTGTCAGCTCTTCTACAACACTTAATTATCTCTGTCAGTCTGAAATATTTGGCAGGTAAATTTTCAAATCTTTTTAAATACTTGCTACAGTATTTTAAAATTGCTATTAGTATCATGCATTTTTTGATCACTTTTCACATTCATTGATACTGTAAGTGAAAGGATATATTTATATAATATATAGTGGTTGAGTGAGGCACTTCTTATATTTATGATTCACGACTTATTTTACATGATATATTTTTCAAATTAAGCCCATTCGATTCATAGAAAAATTCTCTATCGAATGATACCTAGATGAAATTGTTACCTATCATAACTTTTCTAGTAAAGGTAAATATACTATCTTTCATTAAAATTGAAAACGAAAAAATATTTGAGGCAAAGATTATAATGCTATCCCAGAGGTTTTCAGAGAAAAGTACATTAAATATAAATATAAATTTTTAAAATTTCGTTTAGGAAATTAAAACTTGACCTTACTGACACTTCATTCAACGAAGGAATGAGTATAATTCAAAAGAGCCTGGAGGCTGTCAAATTCCAGGATATAATCCTCCCACCAAAAAGCAAAATAATCAATAACTACATTCGAAAGTTTATCTGGATACAATTCACCATTGTTGATGAATTGCAAATTTACAAAAAGGACCTTGTCCAATTCCTTCCTTTCAGCATGGGCGTTAGGAAACAGGGCTATCTTCTCTGTACAAAATACTATTTTGGCTATGAAAATCAGAATTTGAGAATAAAGGCCTCAACTAGACTCCTGCTTAATTTCTACATTAATGATGTAAGATTGCTTGCTAAAAAAACAACCTTTTCTTTTTCTATTGTTATTTTGGTTTGTTCTTCAGGGACTGACTTTACTCAGGACCTTTCATGAATTGCAAATACGAAATCTTGAGTCGATGAACGAGACGGATGCAAATAGATTTTGGAATTCTCGCTATAGTCTTGATAACAAAATGCAAGTTTTACTCTTGAAAATGCGCAAGGAATGGTTCACCCAGGATGATCTCGACTGGATTCATTCCACTGATGAGACAATCAACCAAAATGATATCAAGAACATTTTAATCTTGGACAGAGTAAATTATAAAATCCTAAATTTCCTAAACTTTTGAGCATTAATAATTATTAATAAGTGGTGAAACTCGAATAAGGGTCAATTCCAAAAATTACCGAAAGCAAATATTCTTTCAAGAAAAATTGCTATGATTTTCTCACACAAAAATCACCTCAATTATAATTACTTTTGTCTCTGAATTTAATTTCAATGATCTCTGGATGATATTTTTATAGCAACTGTCGATACTGAATTCGTTTCAAGTTTTATTTTTTAATATTGATGCCATCATTGAGACGAAACTTTTGCTGAAAAGAATATGATATATCTGCAAAGTTCTACTTCTTGACAAGATGGCTCAAATTAGTACTATATAATACCTATATGAATTTGAAAATATATCAAGATGTGAATTAACCCTATTTTTAAATATTCGAATACTAATCTATTTTAGTTATCATAATTTTTAATTGTTTATCTCGTATTTCAACATTCCAAGCTCTTTTTATAAATATCTCTATTTCCTTAGCAATTAACACTAGTTCCAATGGAATGGGTCATTTGGAACATGGAAAGTAGCTTTGACACAGACATCATTGAACAAAGATCCCAATCTGATCCAAATGAAATTCTCGATATGGACCTGAAAATGTTTAGACTCAGAGCAGATGCACATTCCAAAAAGCCCAAATTTCCAGAATATGTTGTACAGGATTGCTTACCATCAATTTGTCGTCAATTTTCTCTTCCCATTGCTGTTTCCCATTTATTCTCAATGCTTAATGTAAGAGATCTTTTTTTGCAATTTATTGAGATTGCATGATTATTACTTGGAGTTTATTAGATAAGATTAAGAATTTAAAAGTACAAAAGAACTTAAAATAGCTTATATACAAACTGAAAATAATCTCAGCTTTGTACCTAAATAACCCTGCGAATATGAGAAATTTATTATAGGAGTATCACTCTTTTATACAAAGAACTTTAGTATCTACAGCACTTTACTTTTAAATTAAATTTCCATTTCAAAGCATCACTTTCCATCATATTACGAAAGTAAAGATGACGATGTCGATGAAAAGTCGGAAAGTTTTCATGATCACGAAGCTCTCTGTTCTCTCACACCACGCAATGGATTTTTTATTCTTGACCCTGACCAGAATTTGCACAAGACTAGAGCAACATTCTCACGTCTTTTCACAAAACACCTGAATGATTGGATTGGAATACAACGGCGATGGCCAAATGATAAAGAAATATCCAGTGGAATCCGAAAGAAAGATATTATATCCTACATTGGCCATGGGAGCGGTAGTAGATTTCTTGTCAACTCCATTTGCAAAGGAAATGACTTCAAATCTCTGTGTCTTCTATTTGGCTGTTCATCTGCAAGATCTCAGTTAATTGGCAGAAATGAGCTACAATCTAATTTTATTACATATCTTTTAGCTGGATGGTAAGTTCATTCAGGGATAATACATATTTAATAATTGTTATTCATCTTTAGATAAAACATAATTTTTCTTTAAATAGTCCCTCAATACTTGGAATGCTCTGGAATGTCACAGATCTAGATTTAGATCGATATTCTATGAATCTTTTCAGAAATTGGTTCTGTGAAAATGATTCTTCCCTTGGCTCGATACCTAACAGTTCTGATCTGACAAGACAGGCTTTGAAGTGTGTTGAAGCCTGTAAACTCAAAAATCTTAACGGTAAAGCAGTTATCGTGTATGGTATCCCGGTTAAAAGAACAGATAAGAACTTGTACCCTCCTTTCAATTTTGATGTTATAAAATGAATAAATTAATGTCTAAAAATTTGACTGTATTGAAATAAAATTTATTCAATGATATCCATGTCATTTTGCTTAGTTTGTATTCAAACGAACAGAAAATCTGCATACAGGTAATTTGTCTATTTCTAACGAGACATCACATTTTAAACCCAAGGCAGACAATGCTCCTTTTAAAATGCCTAAGTGAAACGATTTGATCTAGAGGAAACTCCACTTAAATAAAACTTACCTGATTTATTTTATCAATGTATTGGCTTCCTTCTGATATGTTTGTAAATATGGGAAATCTTTCGTCAATAAGTACAAAATAATTCTACAAAATAAGTTGAAAGGAGAATACATTTTTGTTGGTCTTAAGGCTATCAACTTGCTTGCCATAAAAGTTTCCCCAAAACTGAGTACAAATGAATTTCATTGTATCTAAATCTGAAGCGAATCTTGGATGATCCTTAACAAAACGCTGAATATAACGTGATGATATTGATTCACCAATGGATTCTATATTTTTATTGAGCGTTTTCTCAGTATTCTTCTATTTAAAATATCAATATTTTTAAATACTTTTTTAGATACTTCCACAACATAGTTTATAAGTTCGCAAAATAGATAATTTAAGGCATCCTCAGAAGGATCAATTTGATCTTGTTTCATATTAAAAAATTAAACAATAATTTTTAAAAATCAGGTTGTTTTAAATTAGTCTACTTTTCGTAAATTTTCTTAATCATGAATGAAATTGGTCTCAACCCAGCTACACTCTCTAGAGTAGATCATCATGAGAATACTGCTCTTAACTTTTCACGCATAGATCCTCTTGCACTCAATGATGACGATTATTACGTCAAACTTAAGGTAATTTCATATAATTATCTACTATTAGCATCTTGAAAAACAACTAGAATTTGTACAAGTTCAAGAAGATTACATTAAAGACGAGCTTAAAAACTTGAAAAAAGAATATCTTCACGCCCAAGAAGAAGTGAAAAGGATTAAAAGTGTCCCTCTTGTTATTGGACAATTTCTTGAAGCAGTTGACCAAAATACAGGGATCGTTTGTTCAACCACTGGATCTAACTTTTATGTTAGGATCATGTCTACTATTGATAGAGAACTACTTAAACCGAGTGCCAGTGTAGCTCTCCATAAACACAGTAATGCATTGGTTGATGTTTTACCACCCGAAGCTGACAGCAGCATCACCATGTTACAAGCAGATGAAAAACCTGACGTTTCTTATGCAGATATTGGTGGTATGGACATACAAAAACAAGAGGTTCGCGAAGCTGTTGAATTGCCACTAACTCACTTTGAATTGTATAAACAAATCGGTATTGATCCTCCCAGAGGTGTACTCATGTATGGTCCTCCAGGATGTGGTAAAACCATGTTAGCTAAAGCAGTGGCTCATCATTCTACTGCAGCTTTTATCAGAGTTGTTGGATCTGAGTTTGTTCAAAAATACCTTGGTGAAGGTCCAAGGATGGTTCGTGACGTTTTCCGTCTCGCCAAAGAGAATGCTCCAGCCATTATTTTTATTGATGAAATAGATGCCATTGCAACTAAACGTTTTGACGCTCAGACTGGCGCTGATCGCGAGGTTCAAAGAATTTTATTGGAGCTTTTAAATCAAATGGATGGTTTCGATCAATCTGTCAACGTTAAAGTTATCATGGCAACTAATAGAGCCGATACGTTGGATCCTGCACTCTTACGTCCAGGAAGATTAGATAGAAAAATCGAATTTCCTCTGCCTGACAAGCGTCAAAAGCGACTAGTTTTCTCAACAATTACTAATAAAATGAATTTGAGTGATGAAGTTGATCTCGAAGAGTATGTGTCAAGACCTGATAAAATATCTTGTGCTGATATCAACGCAATATGCCAAGAGGCTGGTATGCAAGCAGTTAGAGAGAACAGATATGTTGTTTTACCCAAAGATTTCGAAAAGGGCTATAAAAATAATATCAAAAAAGACACACACGAGCTCGACTTCTACAAATAAAATTTTATTTACAATATAAATAACATTAAAATCATGACTTATACAATTCACATATTGAAATTCTAATTACAATTATTTTTAGATCAAGAATTTTAACTTGAAGACTCGAAGTTGAAGTTCAATCCTTGAACCGATAAAAAGCCTGACGAAAGTTTTCCTATTTACAACCTCTGGATAAGATTCCAATTATTATTAACAGGGACTATAATAAGTCACAAATCAACCAGTTTCATTTAAACAAAAATGATTTATGATAATATTTTTTCGTTTAAATAATTATAGAAATAGAACAATCTTAAAATATTTTTTTCTTCATACACACAATCCTATGATACTTCAGCTTCTTCAGGCTTTCTCTTAATGTTTATTGACTGCTCAGACTTTTTAATTGGCTAGATGTTTCAACATAATGAAAATTCTTTATCCAGACGAATAAATAACGAACTCTCAATGAAAAGTCGCTTAATGACTGAAGAAGAAATTAGACAGAGAAAAAAGAGCAGCTGGTATCGAGTTCATTTTTCAGGTATTGAATAATATTACATATAAACATTTATAGGCCCTGTCAAGAATTTTCCTTCAAACCTCAGTAGTTTGACCTACATAACGACATTAGTCATCAAGCATAATAATCTTCGTAGATTGCCTCAGGAGCTTGGTAATCTAACTAATCTAAACACCCTCGATGCCAGTTTCAATAAACTTGAACTCATTCCTGCTAGTATAGGAGATTTAGGAGAACTTCAGAATTTGTTACTCAATGATAACAGGCTTTCAGATTTGCCAAATGAAATCGGTAGACTAAATAATCTTCGACACTTGAGTGAGTTTTTCTACTTCAATTTTTTTGGATTACTCACAAGAGATACATTATTTTGAGAAATTTATGAAAATACACACACCAAAAAATTAATATTAGTAATGCAAGAAGTATTATCTGAAATCTTAATGACCAATATTTCTTTCGTTCTTTGCACATTCTCTAATACCTAATTTTACATGCTTGTATGATAAACTTCCTTGAGAATTTGTGTGAGATTCTCGGTCAAATTTAATAAGGATTGTCAAAACAAAAGAGAAATAAGAGTTTTTATCTATGAATTCCTTTGCGTGAAAATATCTAATCAAATAAACCCCAACCTAAATCAACTCATAATTAGGCTTTTTATCTTTTTAACGGTCTTTTTATTAATTTCATCTTTTTAGATCTTCAAAGTAATCCTCTTAATGGAAAGCTTATGCAGATTTATGCTGATGGCTCTGAAATAAATGTTCGTAAAATGATAAAAATGTTTATGGAGAATCTGTATTCATCTCGTGAGTTTATCATCAAATTTTTTGTCAAATTTAATTTGATTATTAGTCTAGTTAGTTCTTATTTTAGTGTCTTGGTAACTAATCTTTATAAAAAATCATTCCTTCATTTCTTACCCTATCTTTGTGTTAACATGCATTGAAAGATAAAAATATTCAATTTCACATGGAAATATACATTCCCCCGAGGTTAAAAAATAGATAAAAGAGAATATTATTGGCTGAAATGTTATTCTGCAATGCTTACAAAATTTTCATAGGAAAGTATCCTATCGAATATACATTCAATCAAGAGAGTAGTATGGATGAGCAAGCTATACTCCTTGTTTCTCTATATTCTATTTCTCAATACTAACAGTATACAGACTCTATACTATAGAGTATCTTTCTTTCTATATTCATCTATCTTTGTCTATGAGTATCTTTCCATCATTGGATTCTAATGGGAAATAAAATGTTTATTTTTGTATAAAAGTTTGACTCGGTTTCTATACTTTACCTTCTAATAAATCGAAAGATGACTTAAAATAAATGGCCAGGAGTTTCTCTGAAAATTTATGTTCTAATCCAGCAGAGACAATTGTACCCGATGTTGTCCTCTCAACACAAGAAGAACGCTTTGAAAAGGAAGATGTATTTATTTCTAGTGAAAAAGAAGAAAATGAGAGAAAGAAATTTTGTAGTTATTCCCTACCTTGCTATTCCTGTTTTCATGGTTATGTCTATCATTTAACTTGCCTATTACTCCTTAAGCGCCAACTTCCATGGCATCCAGATTTTCAGAATTATCGAAATATTTCTTCTTGTTCATCTTCGTGTATTTTCAATCGATTACCACGTTGCTATCCTTATATTATGAATGAATCACAAAGTTATAACCTTAAAAAGTATATTATTGAACGCTATAAGCAAGCTGAAATGGACCATCATATAAAAATTGCCATAATTTCTATCAGCCTGGGACAGTTGAATTCAGATTGCTTCATCAATTATGACAGGAAATGTGTACATTTCACACGACTATTAAAGGAGAGAATTTTTAGAAAAAACTCAATATATCTAGACTTGACCGGAAGTGACATTGACATATCAATAATGCAACTTCCAAAGTTTTCTTTTGTTAGAAATAAGACAGTGCTTGGCGAAAAAGTTTATTCAAGCAGCTTTTCTGAGGATATTTCTAGTCGAAATGAGGAATTTGAGAGTTACTCTCAGCCCACAATAATTCTTGAGCCTATAAAATTATCCAGATCTGTACCGGATGTTTGTAATTCACTTAGAACATGTCTAGTGCCGATATTTGAGCTAAAAAATTGTTAGTCTCAATTTATGATTTATCTTCTAATTATAAATTAGCCATAAGAAAATAATTTTTACTATTTTTCCCTCTATAGATATCAAATCTAATCCGCCTTTTCGAAAATGGCGCAAGATTGAAGAGCCCACAATGAACGGTTATTCTTTATCAGTTATGACTTACAATGTTCTCAGTCCACATTATGCTACTCAATATCAATATCCTTATTGTCCATCTTGGGCTTTAGACTGGGACTTTCGACGTCGGAGAATTCTCGAGGAAATATTTAATTACAATGCTAATATAATCTGTCTTCAGGTAATTCTATTCAAATAAGAAATGGCTCATTTCGTATATATAATGTAGTATTATTTGAGAAAAAATTTATATTCTCCAGGGTTTTTTTGATATTCTCTTCACCTATAGAAATTCAAATCTTGTAAAATGAATGCTTTGATAACTCTCATTTGTTATAATAAATAGATATGCAAAAGTTGTGCCTTTTTTAGAAACTCATTGGTCAGTAACTGCCTCAAGATTATTTTTGTTTCTCTTTCATCTTTCTTTACTGAATAACTACACTGGGGGTGATTAAAAAAATATTTAAAGGTGTTTTATTCTAGATATGATATTACAATGTAAAATTTTACGCTGATCACGAATCTGGCTGTCTGTGAGCTGAGATAATGGGCAAAAAATTCTAAAATATCTAGAATAAAACACTTTGACCCCAACCCCACCCGTGTTATTAACCGTGCTGTTTTCTTCCTTAATTAAAACATGAATGATCATTTTTACTGGGTTGAAATCTGATAATGCCTGGTGAAATATGACTGTACAAACGCGACTAAATCTGCCATCTCCATCAAGTTAGATTTCATAAAACATGGTAACAACCTGTGACCACAATTCGCTAGTAGCTTTTAAGAAAATAATTCATTGATCCTTTTTTATACAACTCTGAATTTCAATTACATAAAATAAAAATTTTATTTTTATCAAACGATAATTACATAAAAATACCTCTTCAGTAAAGAGTCTACGTACAATACAAGTTGAGATAAAAAAATTTTCATATTTGATATTTTGTTCTCATAAAATTTTTAATGTGCAATTAATTTTTTTTCATTTCATGGGTTATGCGTGTGTATAAAGCAATTTGAATGATAAATTTTGCAAAAGTTTTTTTCATATCAAGTCACAAAAATTTAATAGATAAATGCACATAATGATTTTGATAATTGAAAATTGATTCATATCCTTATTTTAAGGATCGATCTTATATAAACATATAAATTTGTAATTTTGAAGTACATTTCAGAAAATCTGAGATAAATTTTGATAAAAAAACCTTTTTTTTCAATTCGTAAGATATTAATTTTCATTTAGATCATAGACAAAGAAAATGTTGCAATTATTATAATTTTTCGGTCTCAAGGGGTTTTTATTCCATTGTACTTTGAGAATGAAATTTCTCAATTTATTCAATTCACAAGATATATTTTTCAAAATTCTAAAACCAAATATGATTACTTGCTACTTTTTTAAAACTCAGACTTGCATCAAAGAAATAATAATTATCTGAAATAGATTAATCTCTTTTCTAATAAATTTCACAGGAAGTGGATACGAATCAATTTGAAGAAGTCTTTAAGCCTGAACTAGGCAAAGAAAATTATTCCGGCATTTTTATTCCTAAGTCCCGTTCAAAATCAATGGATCCTTATGATGCAAAAAGGGTAGATGGTTGTGCAATATTTTGGCAAAGAGACAAGTTTGTTTGACCACATTTATCTTCCTTAGTAAAATCATTTTGAGACTGAATACATAAGAAAATGAATAGAGATTTATTCTTAATACACAGTCAAATTTTTTAATAATTACTTGTAGGTTCTCCTAGTTAACCCTTGCACGGCATCAGATGAAACTTAAAAGTATGACATTTGATGTCTAAGTGACCCCATTGGAATAAACTCTTTGAATAATTTCATAAGAGATAGAAATTAGCTTTGCGTGATTTTGTCATATGGCACTTGTGACATTTTTGCTTGGTTTCGCGGTCATTTTGCCTTGGACAAATACCTCTTTAATTCAGTCTCCTTCGTTTTGGATCTCTGGACACAGGATATCCTCTTCAATTCCCATGAGTTTTATGGATTAAGTTTCTGACAGCTTTGTGCAGTATAGAACATTAAAGAAAAGCCTAAAAGATTACTTTTTATTAAAGTTACCTTCAGCAGAAGTTCAATTAGGGTCCCTTAGACCCCAAATTTCGTGCAAGGGTTAATATCCACTTGTCTAATATGTCTAATATCTGAGAATCACCCTATGAATAGGATGAACTTTATCTGAAGGATTCAATGAATTTCTTATTCTCCATTTATTCATTTAATCTCAATAAATTTTACGATAGATTTTAAGGAATTAATCAATACCAAGTACTTGATTAATTTGGGATTAACTCAACTCATAGCAGATTATATTTGATTGGAATCCATGTTTGTGAAAAAATTTATTTTAAATAATAATATCTATGTACATTCTTCTAAAAAACCCTGCTAACCAATATGTTAGAATAATAGAAATAAAAAATTAAGGCAATACAGAAAAAACTGTTTTCATTTATTTCACCAAATTTTCATTGAATTTGTTATTATTTAGATTTGAAAAAATTTGTGAACTTCACCATGAGTTCATTGTGAGCGCTGCGGATGTAAATGAGAATCCTTTACCTATTCTGTTGAATCGAGTTATCATACGTGACAATGTAGCCTTGGGAGCGATTTTTCAAACCAGAGAAAAAAATCGTGAGTCCAAGTTCAAAGAGCAAAATAATAATTCTTTTAGCCAATGAAAATTCATCTTCCTTTTTCATTTCATCAATAGCCATAATGGATTTTTATAATAAGGATGAATTCGTTTGAACAAATCAATATCATCATTTCATCAGTTTCTATTTTTATCTTTTTATTTAAAACGATTAAATATGGAAATTGAGTTTTAATTAATTAAACTCTTCATCGTTGTTCAAAATTGATTGGCTGACTAAAATGTGTCCTGTATTTACTTATCCACATACAGGATTTTTATCCAGGATTAGAGATAATGTATCAAGGGAAACTTGGCATTTCCTATCTATCATAATAGGATATGTCATGAAATGCATCTCATTTGAACTTTTTAGATTCTTCTATGATAAAAGATTTATCATAGAGCTAATCCTAATCCTTCAAGATAATACTGTAAAACTACAGTAATATTTCACACGTCTAATGTGTCAAGACTGGCTCAAAATTATCTTTAAGTATTTCGCCTCAACTCTGTCTAGGATTGGAGAATTTATAAATATTGATTTTCATGTACTCTGAAATGCATACTCTGAAACCATATAGAAATGAAAATAAATTAATTGAGAATATAAATTTTCTTTTGTATTTATTGAACAAGATTTACTGACTACCAGTGTTTATGCATTTATTTTAATGATTGAAATGAAGTCTAGCATTCGCTAATCATTTTATGAATTTGTGAGAATCGACTTACACCGTTATTTCTCTTTCACATGATCAAGTATTTTGTAACTATAGGAATGCTATTTTAAATTAATCTATCGGATATTAAAAACTTTTTTTTTCTATTTTCCTTATTTCATTTTTTTATAATTATCTGTAGCCTAATTTATAACAAAATTCTTGTTAGTTGGTTAAACTCATATAAGATTCCAGGTTTATATCGTTTATTTCAAAAAAACTTGTTATTTTCCAGTTCTTGTTGAAAAAAACAGGTTTTACTTCATATAACAGTGTTTTTATGAATTTTTTGGCTAAGTCATCGTTCTCCGCCTTCTAAAATTTTTTTTTCTCTAGCAAAAATCATTGACCTCATTCTATTCCGTTGATTAGCAACTGGAGAAACGTGATTTGCATAATCAACACACTACATTTAATTATTTTAGTGAGATGATAGAAGTAATATTTAGACTTGGAAACTTTGGTTAAATACCTGTACAACTTTTCCGATTTTTCAAGCTAATCCATTATTTTCAATGATCCTACAAAGAAACTTGGTCCAACTAGATTTATTTTGATCACTATCAACTAAATCCATTTAAAATGAACTAGGCTGCATTCATTATAGCTAAAATTAGCATTTTAACCTTGTTATCTAGGGATCCTCATTTCTCAACCCATTCTTCGAGCTATCTTGAGATTTATTCATCTTTAAACATCGAAAAAATCGTTTGGCTTCAGTTTTTCCAAAATATCTCTTAACACTTTAACTCGAGGTAATTTTTCAAACCATATTTCTTTCATCCAATGTAGTAAATACATCTCTTTCAATTATCCTTAGTTTATTGTTTGTTATTTTGGTTCAAATCGATATCTTTCATAGGATTTTCAATGCTTTCCGGGACACATTAAACAAATTTCATTTTCATTCATACCACTCGCAATGCGTGTGTACAATCATTGAGAATTAGTGTGCTCTATTTATATATATCTCTCTTTTCGATTGGAAATACAGCATGGCTTATTAATATTCATTCAGGCTACATACTAGCTAACAAATTCAACATCGAATAAATGGAATCTATCTAGGTTAATTGATCAATTGAATTGATTTTAAATATCCATTAAAATCATCTCAATGTTGAAATACGTTCTTTCCACCAGACAAATGAATTTTATTCAACTTATCATATTCTGTAGTATAAAATATCGATTAATGGTAATAAAAATCATTCTTTCAATACAATACTGAAAGTTTATTCAATAAATTGTAAAAATGGTGAAATTAAAGTTGATCCCTGAGCGATCATGTTCTAGAAGACAAGATATCCTTCACGTTAGAGAATTTTGGTTCATTTTTAAGAATTTTTCACTCATTCATCATTAATTTCATGACTTTCTTCTTGTCAATTAAGAAACATTCATGATACTTAGACGATGTTTTCATTAAATTCAAATATAAAAATTTCGAAATTTATTGTTAATCAATATTGCTCAAAACTTTGGGTAAAAGATTAATCTCATTAAGATATATTTTTTATGATTAGCTAAACAATTTTGTGTTACAAACGGACACATCTACTGGCATCCAGATCATTCAGATGTTAAATTAATTCAAACAATGATGTGGACCACAGAATTGTATCGATATATCAACTTCTTTTATGATCACAATTTGGAAAATCATGAAAATCGATCTGAGAATATTCTCAACCATGAGGTCATCACGAGTCATATTGATAAGAATAAAATGACCAAAATGCATCCACGAACTCAAATGATGCCAATCATCATGTGCGGAGATTTTAATTCTCTTCCCGACTCTGGAGTGGTAAAATTTCTTCGCTCTGGCCAAATTGATCGCGACGATAAGGAATTCCTCGATATGGGCTTCAAGTATCAATTTGAGGATTGGAATCTATTCCGTTTCAATAATGTAATTGATGGCAATACTCTTAGGCACAAATTTAACTTTGACAAGGCCTACAAAGATAATCAAGGAATGACTGTCTCCAACTTTACGTGAGTTTTTGTTCTATTTTTAGGTATACAAAATTCTATTTATTTTTATATGAAATGTTTTAATTTTTTCAAATAAAAAATACATGTTTCTTTTATATTATAATATAAAAACTAGCGTTCTGACAACAAAAACAATAATAAATTACCATGTTAAAATATAAAGTGCATGATACAGTGTATTGGAAAGGATTGTACTGGAATATTTGAGTTTGAATCGGTCTAAAGCCTCTTTAAGACGTTTCGGTACTGGGGTAGTCAAGTACTTTCTGCAGTGGATGAGACGCATGTAATGTGAACTCTCTTCAATTTTATCTAAAAAACCTTTATCAATGTTCAAAATATCCTTTTTCGATACATTTCAAATTTTAAGTCTTTCCTTGTAATTACTTAAATCTCGTTACTCTCAGATTTTTTATTTTGACATAAAACCAACCTCATCTTGGTAAAACTAATTTGAGAAATCTTTTTTATAAAAATATCTGTATATACAGATATACCTGCATAAGGTCCGTGCTGATATGCGAGAATAAAATTTAAAAATCTAAATAAACAGAAATTATGAGAACTCGACAATGATTGGAAGAATCTGTATATTTTCAGATAAAAGGTAAAAAGCAGTTGTCGTGTTTTTTTATCGAATTTGCTATTAATCATCAGTTTAATTAATACTTTTTCTTAAAAAATATATTTACTCAGGGCAGTTCCCTAGTTAGTCGTAAGATCATTTGCTTGTTCATCAAAGAGAAACTAGAAACTTTCAAAATTATGACTACTGTCTGACTACCACAGGAATATTTATTTATATAAACCACTAGACGTCTGATGATCAATTATTCAATATAACAGATTGAGATTCTTATTTCAAGATGCTAATTAATCTGTCTTCTTGATATTTTTCAAAGGATGATTAATCTCGAAATCCCTCAGAAAATCAAGTATCATAGATTTCATTGAAGTCTTCTTTTTAATTTCAAATTACATCCACTTGATAAAAGTGTATTTTGAAATGTAAAATTATCCTACATTTCATTTTTCTGAAGAATATGCTGGAAATTAATTGATTAGATGATAGTTTATCAAAGTTATGTAGGAAACAAGGTAACATGTTTTAGATAAATGAAAAGTTTTTAATCTTCAAATAACGTGTAATAAAATCTAGTTGATAAAGTCAAGTGTCTTCAACAAAATTTCATCTGAATCGATATTTTGCAAAAGTTTCTGGCAACTTTTCTATTGATTTTGATAGAAATAAAAAATTCTTTGCATCAGAATTCTGAGTTAATGGACAGCTCAATTCTAATTTATTGATATTTTTAATTTCCATCATTTGTTGTTATATTATCAAAAATCCAAGTTCTAAATGTCTTTTATTTTACCTTTTTTGTCTTTATTAATCACTTGACATTTTTTAAAATTTACATTAATCTATAAATCATCATAATCAGAAAAAGAATGGATAAACAATATACTGATGAAATTCATCTTAAATTTTTATAAGTAATTTTGGATAAAAAATTTTTATTTGAATGAAAATATATAGGTTGATCGAATTTTACGTATTTCTAATCTGAATCTTGATTGAAAAGAGGATATATTGTTAAGTAGGATTGAAAAATTCCTTTGATTTCTCGTATTATAGGTTGAGCTACTATTCAAGCTTGTTAAGTTGTAGAGTATTATTATAAAGGAGCTATTCTTAGCCAGATCGGATAAATAAATTACCTAAAATTTTTTTCATGTACGACCTTTGTGGGGAAATAATATTAATCAATCAATGATAAACTCGTTAAACTTTTATTCATTTCTAACTCACAAAAATTTTTCATTACTATGAATGAAGTATTCGAGTGTCTTTTTAAAAGTGCACAGTTTAATTTTTCATATAAGCATATTAAACCTTTATAGAGTGAAGTTTTTTTAAGGTCGAATTTGCAAGAAATGTTTATTTTACTCTGAAGCAAATATTATCTGCTAGAATTTATATCCTAAATAAAAAAAATTATTTATACTCATGATTGTAATTATCATACTGTTAATATGTATTTACTCACTTTTTAATGATATTTTATAGGAATTGATTTTCTGAACAAAAACATTCAAATTTCATCAATTCAAATAATCACTGGCTCATGCTGTTAATGAAAAAATTAATTATACTAGTGTATTGATTTTCTAGAATTTCATCTATAGTATAGTAGTCGTTAAAATTGAATTCTGCACCATTCGAGAAGATTGCTTTTGACTCAACCTCTGTCAAAGCATCTTCTTCCTGTCACATTTTTCTAAAATTTAATCCTAATCTCGACCAAACACTTTGTTCTCTTATAAGTTGTAAAATTCAAAATAATCGGAAAATAAATACAATTTGACAAAAATATGCCTTTCTTGGAGTTTCGAAAACGCGCCAAATTTTTATTTTTTCAACTTTGATCTCAAAATTTTTATCGATTTTCAATATTCAAAACAATTTATTTAAATGTTACTAGAATTATTTCGTTCTAGGTACTTAGGTAATATATTCCACAGGAACGTCTTATTTGGTAATGGATTAGCCCATGTTGCTGAATGTTACATCTTACTAATGGATCCCACCGAGACTGGCACGAAAAAACTCACATAGCATTTAGAAATAATCTAAGTTTCTTTCGTACCAGTCTCGGTGGGATCCATTAGTAAGATGTAACATTCAGCAACATTTGTAAGTATAGGTGCTGCACTATTCAATAATTTATTTAAATTCTGAATCAGTGAAAAATGATCTAAAATTAGTTTTATAATAAAATCTATTAAAACTTGGGTCAATATTAGAATTCTCATTTGGATGACCATGGCTGAGAATTCTAATATTGACCCAAGTTTTAATAAATTTTATTACAATTTATTTAAATTCTGATATTTGGCATCAAAATAAGCAAAAAAGTTCGAATTTAACCATAAAAGTTCAAATAAATTCATCATTTTTTCAAGAAAAAGTTAAACTTCTAAATTTATGGTTATCTCCCATCGTGAAAATTGAAAAATTCAGATGGTTCGATTTCCCACAACGATGATAAATTTATCTGAACTTCTTTGACCGAATTCTTTGCCCTTCGATGATTTAAAAATTGTTACTCCGAATCCATCAAATCAGTTCATCCTTTTTGAACTCAAACATTTCTCAGACTCTCTCTCCAATATAGGATTATCTATCAATCACTCGAAATCCAAAACTATGTTACTTGAACCCTCCTCGCCTAATCTTGATGTATCTCTCTTCCCGGTATTCGTCATAGAAATACAAGACTTGGGCATTCATTACAACAATAAACTCCGAATCAAAGATCGCATGACCACTCTTCTAAAAAACCTATTTAATTTGAAAATTTGTCCTTGACCCGGATCTAAGATTAAAAAATGTTCCGGAGCTTTATTCTATCTAAATTTGATTACCGTTTAGCAATTATTGTTAATATAACTCATTTCTCATCTAAAGCACTTGAACGGATTCAATTCAAACTCATCAGGAATTGTGTTGTGTTCCACTTAGCTACAATGAATGCTACAATTGAAAACTAACCTTTTCCGTATTTATGAATTATTAATTCACGTAGTTTGACTTGGAAAAATATCTGCTTTTATAATCAACTGTAAAAATACTCAAAATCCTTGATCCCACCCCTACAATCTTTGACAAAAATAGGGCTTCTCCATTCTTTTATCCAATATCCTTTCGATAACATTACTAATACAAACATTTAAACTTAGTGTGATTATTAGGGCAGAAGCTCAAGGCAAATAAATGTATTTCTCGAAAAAAATAGCAACGATAAGAACAGTCTCATTTTATTGTCTCAAATTTTTACATGTATGAAATATGTTATAAAAATGGGCCCAGTATTTATTTTGTAAGAATTTGTCTCATCATCATATTAAAAGCATGAGATTTTTATCGTCTTTAAGGAATTGAATCTTTTCACTAAAAAATCCCTTTTCAATCAGAGAATACTGTTTTTTAATCAATTTCAAAATCAATCCATTAATTAATGGAAAATAGTTGTTTTCACTTCTCTCGAATCTAGATCCTTGATTTAAAATAAAGACAATCTCTTTCTGTCTCTCTCGTAGTCATTCTAATCTTTCAAAATTTTATATAAATAACTAGAATATTTGGATTTTTCGATATCATGTGAAAAGAACTCATTCAAATGACTCATAGTTTACAAATATTCCTTAATCATCTATTTTTTATTTAGCTGTGATTTCAAAGGACTTATCGATCACATATTCTTCTCAAAAAGAAATCTTCGCCTACTCGGAAGTCTCGATTCCCTCCCAGAGGAATGGTTTCACGAACAAAAGATTGAAGGTTGCCCACATGTTCATTTTCCCTCAGATCATTTTCCCCTATTTGTTGAACTTGAATTGACCTCCTGTTACATCTAACAGAGTCAATTTTCATTATTGTTATTTGTATCAAGCTGATTGAAAAAAATTACTTCATAGATATTCTTATAATTAGTACATCAGCATCATCATAGGCAGACACATTCATTTGTATTTCAAGATTGAAGATATTTTCACTTCACCTAGCTGTATTTCACATGCAATGCCCCTCATATCTCTCCGCAGGATCCACTGACCAAAGCCCCTAAATGATAAAATGCCCTCAATTAGAGTTGTAAAGTGAAATTTGTCATTATTCTATTCAACCAATATTTTTTGTTACATACTTTAAAGCGGAAAAAAGACTACTTGAGTTTTCTACCATCATTTTATACGTAAAATTAATTCTTATTAAAATAAACATTACACTGTATCGTATTGTTATTTATCGGTAAAAAATTAATAAAGTAAATATTTTATTCACGATGAAATACAACATTATTTAGAGTAGATGCTTGTCACATTTTTCCTCAAATTATTTTTCAGAATATATTTGATTTTAGAACTTTTGTGTTATATTCAAATTCAACAGACAATTTATAAAAAATCGATGTTTATAATAAAACAAACAGACTTTATTTTTTCACACTTGTTTTATATTACACTTTATTATTGAATTTAGATAAGAGACTAAATTCATACCAATGTTATATTCTCGTTTATTGAAATAGTTTGTTCTATCAAAAAAAATCGAGTGAATAAATCCCTTCCATTGTGCTTTAAAAATTTATCTATCACATTAAAGAAATACATGTATAATTTTCGAACATATAATTTTAAATTCATATCATTATGACATTCTTGTATCATTATTTAAGTATCCGAACAAGATAATAACAATCTAGAATTCAAAAATCATTGATAAGTAAGATCTAAATTAAACTTTTCCACACAAAGGGTTTTTTGGCAAAAAAATTCTCAGGGTTTCAAATTGAAACTTTCAATTATTATCATTATTCAAATTGAATACAAAAATTTTTGTCAAAAAGCATTAAGTTATTCATTAAAACAAATTAGAAATATCACTGATCTAAAATCTACTTTGTTTGACTAGCTAATAATAATATCAAAAAATGGGATGCGCACCTTCAAATTGCTGTAGTGATAAAAAAGGTATATTTTTCTTCTTTATTCGGTAGACTATTCACTCGTTGGAGTTGAAAAAGATAAAACTAGACAATTTACCAAAAACTTCAAGGGTCCTGTTGAGGAAAGATCATGTACCGATGTTTTCTGTTGTATTCTTTTTGTTGTTTTCATAATCATCTTTCTTATTATATCAATCTGGGGTGAGTTTCAGATATTCTGATTTTTAGCCTTCTCTGTTGGTGATATTCATCGGTTATCTTATCCAACTGATTCTGAAGGAAAAGTTTGTGGAATTGATTATCCGTAATTATCGTTTTTTGACTAGTATCGATATTAACTATTTAGCGATCGACCATATTTGTTCTTCTTTGATCTCACACAATGTGTAAAATCTCTCAAACACGTGAAGTTTCAGTGTCTTACGACTCAAGTTTGTGTTAAAAGATGTCCAAAAGGTCATTTTCTCTACAAATCTCCGACAAGTGAAGTTCTGGAGAACATGGTATGTAAAGATGGAGGTAATGGAATTGGACGACGTAAAACTGTTAAAGAGCTCGTAGAGACTGGAGAATGTGCTGCATATGTTCTTCCATCCAAAGGTCTCTTCAACCGTTGCATACCTAAACAGATTATTGAGTTAATATCAAAAAATAACACTGATTACACCAACTTTAATGAAGTCTATGACGCTAAAGGCCAAAAAGTAGAAGAAAATCAAGTTAAAGAAGGTTCTAAGTAATTCAACTTGTAATTTCAAGGTTCACTATGCGTCTTGTTTCATTTCTTGAGACAATATCTTCTGATCTTAAACAGAATAGATGGGCCATCCTTGGGTAATTTAATATTTTAAAAGTCGACATTTTACAGAGGAATAATTGCTGCTGTTGTGTTCTCTTTGATTTATGTCATTCTAATGAGATTCACGGCAAAGTTTGTCGTTTGGGCCACAATGATAATTTTCTTCCTTGCTTTTATAGCTGGTAGGTGAAGTGAGGGAATTAGAATCTTGAATAAAATAACGCTTCATACTTTTACAGCTGCAATATTCTCCTTTTACAAGTATGCTGTCCTTCGTCGGTCAGATGATGGTAGTATTCAACCAGTTGCCATAACCCTAAATGTTGCAAGTTATCTGAAAATCGCTAAAACCTGGCTTGTCTTTGGTATTTTTCCTTCAATAAACCAATTAATAGATGAACTTGATCATTTTCAATCTTTCTAGGCATCATATCCGTTGTTGGAATAGTAATAATCGGAATAATCTTGATATTCCTTCGGAAGCATTTAAAATTAGCTGTTGGCGTGATTGAAGAAACAAGCAGGTTTGTGTATTTATAATTAATTTACATAAAAACCATCAAATATACAGCAATGGTCTGGAAAATACAGTTGACTGTAGAATGGTTAATAATAAAAATCAAGCTTTCCAATGAAATGATCTCAAGCTCCTTTAGTACACGTATTGAATATTGAATCATACAAACATTCCATAGAAACATTCTTTAACAAATTTTACAGTACTTTTTTTAAAGGATCACTGAAATCGGTTTGAACCAATTGTAATCAAAATCCTACAGTCCTATAATCTCTTCACATTTACTTCAGGGGTCTCGCACAGATGTTAAGCATCATCATCTGGCCAGTATTTCCATTCATTTTGACCGGCCTTGTGATTGCCTATTGCATTGCTGTCTTTGCATCTCTTGCCTCTGTCGTTGATCCAACTTCAGTTCTTGTCAACAAGACCAATGAAAACTCCTCAAGCATCTTCCCAAATATGGACTGTAATAAATATGTAAGTTTTTAATTCTACAAATTAACCTGAATAAACTTGTCTGTTACACTATCCTAGACTTGCTTGATCCTAAATTAGTTGACTGAATGTTTCATTAAAATATTAACCTCGAATAATTTTCTTTTAATTTTACAAAACTTTCAAGCATTAATTGGTATACGCAATGTGTAAAATCTGATTAATTGCATCTCAAAGTTTCGGACTTGAATTTTCAGAAGATCAATCGCCTTTTATGTTAACAGGTCATACCCTTTACATAACATCAATTAGCTGTTTATCTTTAAAGAGGAAAGATACCTTTCAAAAATCAATAGGGTTCAAGTTTTTAGATCAGAAAATAACAACGATAAGACTGAATTGCATTTTTGCTCACAATATAAAAAAATTTCTTTCAACCATTTTAAAGACTTGGACTTGATACGTAAATTATTATTTTTTCTTTCTTAAAATAGGAGCCTGGAAAAATGAAGGAAATTTGCATGTTTGTTGGATACGGAAATAAAAAGTAAGGTTTCTTGAAATAAATTCTTCGAATCATGAGTAAAAACATTCAGTATACTGAGAAAAGGATCATTTAAAAACAAGAGCTATTATAGATAGAGCTTTTGATAGAAACCCTGATTCCTTTCTAAAAGTTTTATGAATCTTAAATCTTTCTAAATAATTACCAAATCAGTATCCTAGGGTATGGAGAAAAGTGAAGTTTTTCTTATTTCTATCATTGCTTGTTGTGCCTGATTTTTGTATGGATTTGGAAATTCAGTTATCGTATCTGTTGTCCTTTTTCTTTGATATGCAAAAATAAATATCATTTATTTCTTGATGAAACTGGTATCCTCATATTCTTGAGATTGAAAATTTTTTCAGTTCTATATACAGTTCTGGTTTTCCTCTACTCTGCCGATCCCTCAAGGATTACACATGTATGAGTATTACTCATCAGGTTGTAAAATAAAAATATTTTTATCGATAAAAAAAATTCTCATGTTAATTTTCAATAGATGAATGAAAATGATTAATAACTTATTATATCTATATGAGTTTTTGATTCAGTGAATTAATCAGAGTTCTATTAATTAAAATTTACCTATTTTTCAACTGTATTCACAAATTTGAAATCTTTTTGAAAAAGGTCAATAATAAGTGAAATTTTCCCTTCTTTTGAATGGTGTAAATTCTATAGGAATAAACTAGTTTGCCCCTTTTAAAATTCAACTTTTGTGATGCGCATTTCCAAATCATACCCAAACCTTGTAAGATAGGAAAGCTCTGAACATAGATTTTAAATTAGCATGAGAATTTTTCATCTCAAAAAAAGTTTTTGATCTCCCTACCATCGCCCATGTTATCATTGATTTTACCAAAAGATTTGCTCTTAAGTTGATCTAATTTGAAATGAAGAATTCAAAATCCATAAATCATTCTCCTTGACTTCATTAATATCAACCATATATTTATATAGTATATACTTATCAAGTTTGATATCCAAGTATGCTTTTTGAATTTTTTCATTTGTTTGTCTTGTTTTTTATTTCAAGTTTCATATTGAACTAGGCACATTCCTGCTTCTCAAATGAACTTTCTAATTAAATGAGTTGAATCGATTGTACTAAATGTAGTTCTAGGTCTGTTTACTCAATTAACTTCTTTGACCTAATTTTTTGTATTCAACACTGATGAGCAAAACAACCTTCCTGTTATAGTATTGTGAATTTGCAGAGTTCAAAATGAAACTTGATGTTTCTCATTTTCCAATGCATGCTGTTTAAGCCTTCATGTCCCATTGTTCCAAGTGTGGAACACTCACTTTACTGAGCAATATTTTCATCCCTCGTTAGAAAGGAAATTTATTAAGCTACAAAAATATCTATAATTCATAAAGATATCTTTAAGTACTTACAGAAGGGTGTTTTTAGTAGAAGAATTTAGTCGAATATTTTTTGAAAACCTTATAAAATAAATTTGTATCTCAAATATGGGATCGTCTACTCGATATCTTTCATAGTTTGAGAGCCAAAAAATATTCAGATTCAGAATCAGGGTAACTATTTTGATAAAGCTACAAATTTTATGATGAAAAAATAATAATTTGGGACATGAAGGGTCAATTTAAATCTAGGAAAAACGCCTATTAATCTATTTTCCATTCATTCACTCAAGGTACATCATATACCTACAAATTTTCACATTGTTTATGATGTTTTGGCTGGTCAACTTCATCAAGGCCCTCGATGAAATGTCTCTATCTGGTTCATACGCCTACTACTACTTTAGTAGTAGAGATCGTGAAAATCTTATGCCGAAATTGCCACTCCTCTCCAGCTTACGCAATGCACTTAGATACCACTTGGGAACATTGGCTTTTGGCTCACTGCTCATATCCCTTTTACAAATGATCAGAGCCTTTTTGGAGTATCTCGAGCACAAGTTGAAGACGAGTCAAAACCCTGTGGCCTCATTCTTTATGAAGTGTCTCAAATGTTGTTTTTGGTGCCTTGAAAAGTTTCTCAGATTCCTTAATCGTAATGCTTACATCATGGTAAGTCTAATTCGATCAGTCTTTTAAATGTTCTATTTGGTATACAGCTCAGTTTATTTCCAAAATAGATATATAGTTGAAAGCTCTATAAAATAACGAGAGTTCTGTCAATATTCGAGTATAAGTTACTTAATAAGTAATAATCATGAAATCTCTACCTTAAAACTTGAATAATACACCAATAGAAATTGTGAACTTGTCAGCCAATCAGATTCAAGCAAAATTTCTCCTAAAAATTTTCTAGGCTTCCATATGTATAATATATTAGGTTGCGTCAAAAGAAATGAGATTTTTGTGATGAAAAAATATATTTGAAAATCTACATGATAATAACATAAATACTTAATCGAAATACTCTCCTTTTGAATTAATGCATTTTTGCCAGCGAATAGGAAGTTGATCTATCCCATCAGCATAGAAATCTTGACTTTTTGAATCAAAATAGGTGATAAGGCTATTTTCGACTTCTTCTTTATTGAGGAACTTTATCCCCTTCAAAAAGTGTTGTATTGACCTGAAAAGATGAAAATCTGATGGGGCTAGGTGAGGACTATATGGTGGATGTTCAATTACATCAATATTCTCATCTTGAAAAAAGTTTTTGACATCTCTTCCAAGGTGTGGTCGAGCATTATCCTGTTGAAATGATATCCTGCCGAATCTTGGAAATTTTTCCTTCAATTCGGCAACTATTTGTCTCAGTGAGTTTGTATATCTTTGAGAGGTAACTGTCTGACCATAATCCATCAGTTCGTAATGGATAATTCTTTTTTTGGTCCACAAAACTGTGAGCATTACTTTCTTTGCGAACCTGTTCGGGGATGGTTGGATTGCCGTCTCACCGACTCGTTTCCAAGACCTTTTTCGACTCTGATCTTGGAGATAAATCCATTTTTCATCTGTAGTAATGATATTTTTTAGAAAATTGCCATAACTCAGTCTATAAGTAAGTCTACGACAGGCTTCTACGCGTTTCCCTTTTTAAGATTCATTGAGATCATGAAGGAATTTGTGAAATTCTCTTCTCTTAGAACACGTAGAACCAAAGATTGAAAACAGAAGAAATTGCTCTTGAAGATGATGATGGTTGCTCTTCAATTGCTTCAATAATCAAAGATTTATCGAAGGTTGAAGGTCGACCTGATTTTGATTCATCATCAACTGAAATCTTTCTTTCTACGAAGTTAGAGTACCAACGAAACACAGTAGCACGCTTTATTCGATCTCCAAAACAAGATTCAAGTTTCCTAAATGTCTCTGATGGTCCAGTTTTCTGAAGAAACTCATGCAATCAACTTTCGAATATCTTTGCCATCGAAAATTTCATTTAAACTCTTTGTTTCTTGAATTATGAATTAGTTGATTTTTTTAAAGAAAAATAGAAATAAATTCGCTTTATTTTGGTGCTTAATTTGTTATTTTAGAGCGAATTTTTGATCAAAGTTGGAATCTCATAACACATGATGCAACCTAATACATTGTATATGTTACCATGAAAATTGAAATTAAACTTAATTTTCAAGTTTTAATAATACCAAAATCTTAAATAATATCAATTGAATAATATTAGTTAAATATTTTTTTATTAATAAATTTTTCAATTTGAAATATTATTTAGAAAAAGAGCTCATTTCATGATCATTCGTGTAAGGCCCATTGTTGCTGTAACTTGAATTCGTTTGGATGAATTCATCCGAGGTTAATTTTTATTTTCATTATAAAAATATTCTGTGCCAATTCACATGAAGCCAAGTGTTAAAATAATTATCGTGACTGAATCACTCCCCTAGTAGCTTCTATGAAAATGATGTCAATTAAAAAGTTCCTATCTTATCGGGACTAAAATAGCTATGGAATAATAAACGGCTGCTTCTGAATTTATCGCTCTTACACATGATCGTGTTCTCGACCAAGAATGTTTTCTCAAGACAAGTTTTGCTAGGGTTTCATATTATAAAATGTGATTGCAAGCTGAATTGCAAGACAAATAAACACAAATGCCGGCGTCATAATTTACTTTTTGTCATAAAAGTAGTTCTCAATTATAATTATTGAGCTAATATTTTTTGTCTGAATCAGTAGAAATATTAATTTTTTAGAGGATTTGGAAGACGGGCGATATTTTTTGATTTTCACTACCCAAGAGTTTTCCAAATTAGCGTGTACTAATAAAATCAATTGATAGATATTTAAAAATCAAGTTCAGTTCAATATTCACGGTAAGTTACCGTCGGTAACATATACCTTGCGATCAGGATATAAAACTTTCCGATAGATTAATGAAATTTTATAGATGATTTTATTCTTATTTTTTCTGATTAATTTCCACTTTGATATCTCACTATCATATCAGGAAGAGGCTGTAACAAGAAGAGCTAAAATAGCTATCAGTCAGATCTAAATTTGTATTATCATTTCAAATTTCAAATTCTTAGTCAAATTGAGGATTAGTCTGTACTAATAAAATCAATTGATAAATATTTGAAAATCAAGTTCAGATTCAATATTCACGGTAACCCATATAGTGGTCGACAAAATAAAAGTTTTCACTCAAAAATCCCATTTTCTCAGCTATCTAATATGCTAGAAAGATGTAACACACAACAGTCGAAAGAGAAAGAATTTACTATTAGATCATATAAAAAGTTATATTAACAATGTATTCATAAATTAAAAAATACAAATTTACGTTTTTTTCATTCATACGTAAAACGACAAAATAAAGTTCTCAGATCTATTTTGTGAAATTGCCTTTGCACAAAACAACATTCAAACATCTTTTCATCATAAGCTTATACAGATTCCTTACAGATTCAATTAACATTAAATTTCCCTCGATTAAATTGGACTAATGACTAATGCTCCCCGTTCGCATAAACTTCTTGCGCTAGAATTTCTAAAAGATTTTCTATGGGGTTCAAATCAGGACTTCATACAGGCTAAGGTAATAATTCAACTCCTTGCTCCTTAAACCAACTCAATGGCGATCTAGATCTATGACAAGGTGCATTGTTTCGCTAAAATACAAGACCCATGTTTTTTTATCACCTCTTTAAAAGGAGCTAATTGGTATTTTAATAAACTCCGATATGAAACTGAATCCAGCTTCTCATTTACAATAATTAAATTGTTAGTTCCATTATTCCCTAAAACTTTTTTTCTACTTCAATATGCAACTTGTTAAATACGAAAGTATCAGAAAAATTCAAAGAAAGATAGGGGAGAAAGGCAATCCTAACAAGTTGCCTCAAAAGTAAAATTAGATACGCAGCTGTAGGAAACTAAAGAATTGCTCTTCCAATAAAATATAAACTTAATTTAAAAGCTATTGTACGTACTATTAAACGATACCTAAAATTAAGTGTTAAATTATCTTGTGGAAAGGCTCATAATATTCCCGATCTAAATTCTGACGATAAGTTTGCAAGAAAAAATTCGGCTGCAGTTAAGATTGCTAAGACCATTTGAAAAAAATAATATTTTTATATGAAAAGAAATTCAATTTGGATGAACCTGATGGTCTAAATATCTCTTAGATTGATTGAAATATTCCGAAACCAACCTGTTTTAAAAGTGGCTTTGGAGGTGGCAGTGTTATGGTCTGAGGAAGTATCTCAAATAATGGAACTAACAATTTAATTATTGTAAATGAGAAGCTGGATTCAGTTTCATATCGGAGTTTATTAAAATACCAATTAGCTCCTTTTAAAGAGGTGATAAAAAAACATGGGTCTTGTATTTTAGCGAAACAATGCACCTTGTCATAGATCTAGATCGCCATTGAGTTGGTTTAAGGAGCAAGGAGTTGAATTATTACCTTAGCCTGTATGAAGTCCTGATTTGAACCCCATAGAAAATCTTAGTCATTAGTCCAATTTAATCGAGGGAAATTTAATGTTAATTGAATCTGTAAGGAATCTGTATAAGCTTATGATGAAAAGATGTTTGAATGTTGTTTTGTGCAAAGGCAATTTCACAAAATAGATCTGAGAACTTTATTTTGTCGTTTTACGTATGAATGAAAAAAACGTAAATTTGTATTTTTTAATTTATGAATACATTGTTAATATAACTTTTTATATGATCTAATAGTAAATTCTTTCTCTTTCGACTGTTGTGTGTTACATCTTTCTAGCATATTAGATAGCTGAGAAAATGGGATTTTTGAGTGAAAACTTTTATTTTGTCGACCAGAGTAGATTGTAGATGATTTTAATCTTTTATTTTTATTAATTTCCACTTTTAATTATCTCATGAGGAAGCTGTAACAAGAAGAGCTAAAGCAGCTATCAGTCAGACCTAAATTTTTAGTATCATGATTTTCAAATTTTGAGTCAACTTTAAAATTTTCTAGCTTTCATTCAAAAATATATCGCCTAAATTTTGAAATTAGATTCAAATTTTGAATGACTTATTACAATATCATTATATCGGCATTCTATTTGATAAAAGACTCAAATTATTTTCTGGCTTCGATTAGATAATAATAGTCAATCTGTTTAATATCTTCTTCTCACAAACAAACTTGTAATTTCACATTCACATCTTTTTATAAGAAGATTTACTTAAATTAATCTCTTAACAGTTAAGCTTAGTATATTTTGCTCACTTTTCGAATCAATTAAATATTTCTCTATATAAAAGCTAGCCTCTTTTATTCATTCAGAGTATGAAGAAATTGTATGTTTGTTTAATAGCTATGGTACAGTCGCAATGGAGAAAAACATCGTAATTTTAAATATGGTAGACTTCATCTAGATCTATTCTGATTGGCTGCAATATCTCTCTATGTAAATTAAAACTATCAATTTTTCATATTCTAATTCTATATTAGTGCCCATGAGTGTGATTCAATCGAATATATATTGACTTGAATTTCAAGATTGATCAAACTGAATAAGAGAAATTTAATCCAAAGTTATCGATCGTTATCTTATAATCTTAGTTCAAGGCGCTGACCTTATTGTAATTATTCCAAAGCTTTTATAATATTGATTAAAACGATGTAACATTTTCTACTTGCTAGTATATATTTCAAGGGTTAATTATGAGCTTCATTGAATGATGGTAGTTTCCAAGTACCTCATGTTCAAAAATGTACTATACTTATATCGATTAAATTTTATTTTTTTCAGTTTATTCTTGATAAAAGGTTACATCACTACAATTTATCTATCGCATATCAAGATTACTCAATAATATTCATGTTGTGGAATAAACTTTATTTGATAAGTATTTTACTCTATATTCTTTTCAGTCATTCAGAATATATTCTATTTTACATGTATATTTCCTATGCTAATACTAACTCTAAACTTTTGTTCAAGATTTCTGAATTTGATTGAGTTGAAACTGGATCATTCACTTCCTGGCTCAATCTTTGTCTGTATTTTCGACACATACCTACCATAAAAGTGTTACGGAATGTGAAGACGAGAATCCATGATTTTTACAAAAATATTTATTTTTGGGTTGCTGACCAGGATTCATGCTGGAGTTAAGAATGAACATAAGATGTTTTGGCGAGTAAATCTTTATTTTCATCGGTTTTCTTCAGACCAAACACCGTTTATTCACCAAAATATCATTTGTTAGTTCTTTACTCCAGCAGTGCACGAATCCAGGTCAGCAAACCAAGAAAATCCTTGAGGAAATCGGGCACCTCATGTCTTCCAAAAATATTTAAACAAATATTCAAATTTATGTCGAATTTTCACTTCTTTGAGTTAAAATCTTTTTTTCATTTCAGTATAATTGATTCATCTAGGATTGTGATTAATCAAGGAAATCAATTATGACCCATGACGCTTTGAGATAATTGGGGTTTTTCTGGAATTTTGTATTCTCAATTTTATAGTAGTGAATCAATAAATTTCGAAAGCAGTAGTTGTGAAAATAATTGATATCTTTGAATAATCACTATTCTATCATGAGCTGTTTTCTAGCAGTTGACTATTTATTTTAGACTTAATGAATATCGAATTCGTATCTTTCATAACTCTTTTATATCTACTAACTTTTGAAGATCTGAAAAACAAGTTTTAAATCTAGGCCAGGAAGAGGTACCCTAGTAATTATCGATATTTTGATTTTCATCCAAATAAATAATAAATCTCTGCAAAAGTTAATAAACTATCAGTCTGTGTTTGGAGTTATCGATTGTTTTGATCAAAATTTTACTCATTTATTCATATAAAAAATTACGAATATCTGCGAGATGAATTCAATGTGTTGTAAACCTGAATTGATTTTTTTATTTTGAAAAAAAATATCTCATTCATTCAAATTAAAATTTTTATCATCTATAGACAGCAATCTATGGCCAAAACTTTTGTTCTGCAGCGGCGAATGCTTTTGGATTGATCTTTAGGAATTGTGTTCGAGTCTTTGTTTTGGATAAAGTTGCCGATTTTGTTATGCTTATTGGCAAATTGGTCATTGTTGGCCTTTCAAGTGAGAAATTATATCATATTACTAAAGATACTCTTACTCATATACTTCTTTTTAACTTTATTGAATTATATCAACTTTTTGAGATATATTTTTCAACAAGGCCTATTTCAAATACATCCCTTAATTGTATTCTTCGTTTCAGTTGGAATATTCATGGCAGTTTCTGGTGGAAGTATCGAATTACCTGACAATCTTCTCTCATTAGCTGTAAGTTTAACACAAACATTGGTGAATTGCTATAAAATTCTCTCTTGTTTATTTTCTATCGAATCAAGAAACTAAACCATTTTTAAAATTCCGTCTGGTTTTGAGTGTAATTTCTTTTTCCGTCATAACTCATACAATCCTATTACTTGGTAAACTCATCAAATTAAATTTTAATTCAGATTGTCGGCGTCGTCAGCTTCTTAATTGCTACACTATTCTTCAGTGTTTTCGTTATGGGAATTGATACAATCTTTTTATGCTTACGTGAGTTTTTAATTTAAAACATTGAATTTTTCAAAGTTATCTATACAGAAAAGATAAAACCCCCTTTTTATATCTTTATTTAAAAGATGAGCTTTGATACTAAATTCATAAAATTAGTGATCCTTTAGAATCTAATGTTTAGATCAATTCTGTATTTTCAGATTTACAAAAAACTGTATTTTTTTAGTTGAGGACTTAGAGCGCAATGATGGGTCTGCTGAAAAGCCATACTGGATGAGTTCTCAATTACTCAAAGCAATTGACAAACACAACGAACTGAAGCCTGTTGAGAAGATAGGAGAGAAATCCATATAAAATAATAATCTTAAAAAATTATCATTATAAGAAACGTATTAAACAACATGGAACTAAAGATTTATCAACCAATGAATTTTATTCGAGTTTTGATTTCATTCACTCCAACAACTAAGGTTTTCATCTATTATTTGTAATACATGTAATTTTTCTGCATTTTCTTGCGCGAAACGAGAAAATGATAAACTTATTTTCTTGTCATGATCCATCTACTATAGTATTGTGTAAGCTTGCCCGATTATTTTAATTTTTGTTTGCTATAAAAGAAATATTTTTTGTTATTTCTCTTGGTCTAATCTCTCTGGTTAAAATAATCTTGATATTTCGTATCTAGTCGAGTTCAATAGAGGTCGTTTGAGAAGATTTGCAAAACTCAGCCTGGCTTTAGCTATGTAGAACTTTTAAAAAATTCTTGTAAATTCGTTGAACCATTCTCTTAGAAAAGAGAAATTGAACCTAAAATAAAGCAAAATTATCTGCAAAGTCAAATATATAGTTAAACCTATAAAAGATACATCAGTTTTATATTCATTCTTACACACAATGGCATAATTCAAAATTTAGTTCGAAATGTAGTGCTGGACTGGATCGATTTTTATTTTCTAGACTTTGATAAAATTCAAGAAAGAAATCTACTAGTATTTCTTAAGATAACTTGTTTATCTATCTAATCAGGGGTGGTAGACAAAAACTTTACATCTTGATAGACTCATGTTTGGTAAAATAAAAATTTTGTAAAACTATCAGAATACACTTAATTTTTTCGTTTCTTCCTGATATAAAAAGTTCACTCCTTGCCAGGAAGTTATCGTTACTTTTTGTCAGACAAAAATGGATTGTACAGAATCAACTTTTAATCAATAATACGGACATGAAGATGAGAATTTACTTTTTTACAAGAAACTCAATATTTTTCTTCGGAAAGTCAGGAAAAAATTAATTTTTCGAATTCCATAATGAAATAACGCTCATTTTAAACAAGCCAATAAGCTGTGGAAATTAAAAAATTCTATCTGACCAAAATTAGACCGTTTTTCGATTTTTCGGAAATTTCCACTTTTTAAGCTTTTGAGCTCAAAATTTTTTATCGAAAGAATTAAAGCAGTTAAATGCAGATATTTGATATCAGCATTAGGCCGTGGAGGTAGAAAAATTAAACTTCTAAATTTTCGATCATTCCCCTTTGTGACAATCAATGAAATCAAATTTTTCTATTTCCTACAAAATTTTTTCCTGTCTTTAATTTAGAAAAATATTGAGTTTTTTGTTAAAAAGTTAATTCTCATCTTCATGTCAATAAGGTTTATTTCTTTTACATTGAGTGATTACAAAATTTGTGCGTTAATAATTGTATAATGATCATTACATACCGTTACTAATTTCGTTTACTAAAAAATCTATTTATTTTATATTTTTATTCAATATACTATGAAGTAGAATGAGAATTCAATATATTTTTCTTCAAAATTCTATTAATTTTAATTTTAGTTCTTTTGTTCATCTTAGTTTTTTAGCAGTATATTTGTTATTACAATCGAAATCCATAAACTGAGGATAATCTTTCCAGTCTTAACGATGGAAGAATTCCAATTTAGCATTTTCAAAGATCGATCATCCAATTTTTGATTGTCGTTATTTAAAATTTTTCTAATCTTAAGGCATGTACTGATAAATTTTTTATTCTTTATAACTATATAATTGCATTTTTCCCTATCAGTGTTTTCGTGTGTTTCAAAAACCCTCAAACTCGTTACTGAAATTTCATTTTTTCTAAAATAAAAAAAAATATTTCCTAGTTGTTTCGGTTACCAAAATATCATTTAAAAATGTTAAATGATAAAAAATAAATCTGATTGTAAAATAATAATTAAAAAATAGTTAATAATAAATAAAGATAATGTTCTGATCGATTATAAAATGTTGAATCAAAAACTCTGGAGTTAGTAAATCATTGCAATAATGAAAACATGAAGGATAGGGTCTGCAAGAAATTCTAAATTCATCTGGTTAGTGATGATAAGAATAAAGCAAAGACTTAGAATCATCGATTCAAGTTTAATGTGAGACACGACCAGGGCAACCAAAAATATGACCCAAAAATGACTCTGATAAGCGCTAAAAAAAGACCTATAAAAATCAAAATATGACCTAAAATATGCCTTAATTCTTTCTCGTTGCTACTAAGTAGTTATGTAAAAAATAAACTAAAAGTTTTAAATTTATTCAAAAACATATAAATCTTTATCAAAATTAATTCCTAAACAAGTATACAATTTATTATTTTCATTTTAAAAATGCGTATTGTTTTTTAAAATTCTTTTTGACACAGAAAATGATCTTTCTACATCGGCCGTTGTAGGCTGGCAATTCTTGAGTTGGCTCAATTCGATAGGATTCAATTCTTCATGAACATTCCTCATTAAATTGCTGATTTCATTTTTGTCGAGTTTATCCATCATATATTGTTTGATACCTGCCGGATCGTCTCCAAAATTTAAATTTGATAGTTTCTGTGTAGAAATTCAATAGTTTTGAGTCAGAATTTTGGATTCTCTTTATAATTCCAATAATGTTTAAATAACATAGTGATATTTCTTCTAGTTCTTGATAAACTTGTAAATTAGATACAGCCTCTTTTGCTTTTTGGACTTTTAGACCTCCATCTGGAAGATTGAGAATGATTTGCTTGACTGAAACAAATTTATTGGCATAATACGATATTGCACTTAGCCAATCGCGCCATCTTGTGACACATGGCTGCGGAGGTTACCCAATTTCTTGAAAAAGAATTCGCCTCTTTTTGTTACGAACGACCAAGTCCTTAATATTGGCTATCAAAGCATTACTCCTAGGAAATCTGTCTTTGATTCTTGCACAGCAATTGTGGAGTAAGTGAGCTAAACATGTAATGTGTGTCAGCCTTGGATAAAGTAAATGAATAATTTCTGATGAAGCAGTAAAATATGATGCAGAATCAGCTAACAATAACAAAAAATTTTCTCTCGCGACTCCCATACTTGGGATGAAATCATTTATGATTTGGCAGGCCTTATTTCTGTTAAGTGGCTCTTCAATAATAATACACTGACTGATGGACGCTCAGGATACCAATCATAATGTTTACTACATTTCTTCGTTGAATTTCCGACTCATCAATCATCACGAAAATATTTTCGTTCGATACAAAAGAGCGAATTTTGTCTAGATGTTCGTCGTATATATGGCCTGATTTCTGCAGCTCTGCTCACACGGCACATTGGTCTTCAAGGCTTTAAACATATTTTTAATAGGCTCCTCTCTAAGCTTATGAAGGGGGATGCCACCTTTAATAAATCCTGTTGCGATTATCATAGAATAATCCTTAATCGAATCTTCGAGAGTCGTTTGCCTCATAAAATCGGCAAGATTTTTCTTGTGAGTATTCCCATTTTGATGCTGCGAAAAATTGAATCTTTTCATATAGCTCACTGATTTATTGCAGACCTTACAAATAAGCTCTTCACCAACAACATGAAATTCATTAGGAAATTCTTGAACAATTTCTCTCCTCTTTTCAGAAGGTGTCCTTGGTGTCCTTGGCATAACTAAATAATGAAGATAACCATGGTTATTTTCAGATTAGCCAGCATATTGAATTCTAATTGGATGACATTGCTGAGCAAGCCTTATGAAAGATGAATTCAATCATATTATTTAGAAGAATGAAAAAAATAAGCCCAGTGACCAGGCTTATATTTTTGATGAAGATAAAAGATTTCATGAATGCAAGGCTTGATTTAAATTTAAAAAATTTGTCAAGGTATATCTGATAAATATTACCTTATTTATGACTATAAAGCAAAAACATCTGAAATATGACTCTTAAGATACTTGAAATTTTTGAATTTTCAAGATTAAAAATTTTTTAATAGTTCTAAAATACTTTATGACCAAATAAAAAAATATGCAAAATCAAATTTTTGGTTGCCCTGGACATGACCAATTTAAGATTAGATTCATATTTGTTGAAAATAAAGTTATAAATAGATAATTGGAGTAATATTTTGTATTCTCAGACAAAAATTTTTATTTGAGAGAGAATTTCTCCACTAAAAAAGCATAACTCCGGACCCAGAGAGGGTTAAGACCTGAGACCGAGATTAGTGCATTATACGAGACGATATGAGGAAATAGAGAGTGTAAAAACCTTTATTGAACACTAGGCTAAGGTGGAATTTTTAACCTCATATTAAGACCGACTTTTCTGATAGAATTATCAATTCTAAACATTATTTTGTATTGAAGCATCTGTCGAAAAAGCTTCTCCATTATGTCATACGGTTTTAAAAATCCAAAATTTTTCAAATCGCCGCTCAATTTTCAATGAATTTTTACTACGCGATAATTAAAATCTGGAATATCTTGGCCATTCCAATGGATTTCTTAATTTTCATCTCTAAAAATAGTAATCTTATCATCAAGAGGGGCTTCATGGTTAATTCCGTTATTTTATCATGTCCGTGGGATATTGTGGGAAAAATGGGCAATGACATAATGGAAAATGACTTTCACGCTTTAAAAATATGCAAAACATGATCTGAGTAAAGTAAGTCTCGTGAGTTGTTCGGAGAAAAAAAATTTCACCCTAGCCTATTGAACAAGTTTAGTTAGGCACTTAGAGTTATTTAAATTAGGTAAAAATATTGCCAAAAAGTGGAAAAACGAGTGACTTGTAAGCTTTTTGGATTTAGCATCACTGGATTTAGAGAATTTCTTAATTGTATAAATAATGGTATTAATTCTAGAGAGATTAGAAAGTGGATTTAAATTTAAACTAGACCATATACTGAAACCTAGGTCAGAAGTTAAGGAGGTAATTTCTCCAGGAACTAGAAGCAATTGCAGAGAGACTAGATGGGAGCATAATTTTGCATTTATCTCTATTAATATCAAAGGAATCTTTAAGAAGCGTTTAAAAAGAAAATGGCCAATAGTGGAACCCTGGGATACCCCAGAGTTTATCTTAACAAGATTACTATTAAGAAACTTATTGCATCCTTTTAGATAAAAAATACATAGTGAGGATTTTTATAAAAGGGTTAATTTTTAATTCAATTAGTAATACTAAATTTTAGTATGTTTAATACCTGTATATTAGGCATGAAACGGTCTCAGGCATCGCCCCTCCTTCATGTTGTCTATTAGGATAGCCGAAACTAAAGATTACCTATCTCATCATCTGATTGAAGAGAATCAATTTTTCAAGTGATTTGGAATAAGATGAATGAAAAAAGATTTAAGTTTCGTTTTTAAATTTTACACATTATCTTTTATAACTACCCTTTAATTTTTCGATTGTCTATATACAAGAGTAAATATTTTGTATACATCCGGAAATTCACTTTTCCTGACAATGAGAATATATGGCATGATAAAAATGCATGTTTTTCCCATTAAAATAAAATTGTAACCAAGAGCATCATGTAACTGTATTATAATAATTAATGATAACTATTGATAATTATCAAAGTGCTTCAATTGAGCTGATAAAAACATAGATTTAAATGAAATAGAACCAATTATTTTTCGTATCTAGTTTAATAATAGGCAGATACAAAGGATTTTATCTATGTTAAAATCTTTTCTGAGATATATCAGACAACCAAGTAGAAATTCTCGATGAATGTGGGAATTCATGATTTTTACACAACCCTCATTTTTCATCAAGGTTTCAAAATAATTTGAAAAAATAATTCGAGTTGGAGTGATATTTTCATTATTTTGAACTTTTGCTGATTTCAAGGTCTAAGAGGAATCAAACGTTATTTTTCAGGATCATCATTGGACAACGAAAATAATTGGTCTTATTCATTTTTATTAAAAAACCCATTATTTCAAACTGATCATGTATCACACATTCATCGAGAATAGCTGGAGATTATTACGAATAAGTAATTCACGTAGTTTTTCAAACACGTCCGAAAATCCACTTATATTCATAATTTAGAAAATTGAAAGAAGATATATTAAAACCAAATGTATACATTTCTTGAAGCATCATCAGTGGTAATTCTTCAAAAATGATATAAGTTAAAAGTTCATTCAAAATAATATTTTATAAATAATGAAAGAAATTGTAAAGTCAACGAAAATAAGAATAAAATTGTTCTAGAATATTCTATTCTCTCAATGAAGTTTATTACGCTAACTACTAACTAAGCAATCATTGAGAAATAGGATGTTCTAGAAAAGAATATTTTAATGAATGTTACTATTTTTGATTAAGTATAAATATGGAGAGTAAATCTTGACTCTCCAGTTCTGTAATTTCTATTTTATAATAAAGACGTATTCCAAGTTATAAAA
>SSNU01000249.1:387797-423594 GCA_012064415.1 Gyrodactylus bullatarudis
GATACTTCCCGGTGTCAGTCTTCTTCTTATAAATATTTCTCAGAATTGATCCATCTTCTCTTCTAGTCAATTTGACATCTAAGAAACTCAAGATACCATTAGATTCTCTTTCCATAGTAAAAACTATATTCTGATGAAACGAATTCATCTTGAAGAAAAAATTATCTACTGATACGTTAGGTTTCATTAAAATAAAAGTATCTGATGTAAACATCAGTGTAAGAATTGATTGTTTCAGACATTTGATTTAATTCTAAGCAACCTAGAAAGATGTCTGCTAAGAGAGGACTAAGACGGGAACCCATAGCTATTCCATCTTTCTGGATGAATACTTTGTTTTGAAATGAAAACGGAACGTTTGTACAACAGATCCTAATGAGATCAGTGATTTCATTACTTTGCATTTCAAAACCTTCATGTTCATCGATGAAAGATTTAATAACAGATAATGTCTCCTCAATAGGTATACTAGGAAATAAAGAGCTTACATCTGATGAAATCATTTCATTTAAACCAATATTTAAATCCCTAATTCTATCTACAAAAGCGAATGTATCTTTGACAAAATATTTAGCATAATATGTAAGTATTGGTTTTAATACATCAATTAACCACTTCACTAAATTATGTTGTGGACATTACGACATATCCAAGATCGGCCTTACTGGAAACACCTCCGGAACTACATTATCAATTATTTTTAGCTATAGATTCATAAATTTCACACATGTCAATGTAAGGAAAATCTCCTGAGCCATGTTTTACAGCTTTAAGAAGAGATTTGAATTTCTTATTTTTTCTGGAATAGTTAAAATATAAGAGAAACTATCGAGCATAGCTTCTACATAAACATTTTAGACCAAAATTTTATGCTGATCAGTGATCACGAATCGGACCTCAAAATCATGATAGATCATCCACGAGCTGAGCTATTGGGCAAAAAAAATTGGCACAAAATTCTATACCATCACTTCAATAACTCCTTTTTTCTGGTGATGAACCCCACTTTGAAACAAAAGTTAAACTGTTGAACAGAAGACAAAATGAAGCGTCTAACGGTTACCAAATTATGGGTGTATAATTGGTTTATTTCTCTAATTGAACAAATTAATGTTGCAAAAAAAAATAAAGTTTTTTTGCGTCAAAATCGTTAGAAAATTTTATTCTCTACAAATTTCAATCTGTTTATTTTTTTAAGAACTTTTAAAACTTTTTATGACTATTATTTTAAAAGCAAAACTGATGTTAAAATTGCTAAGTTTAGACTGGAAAAATATTTGTAGTAGGATGAAATACTTTTGAATAAATAACGTGGATTTTCATAATCATTGATATTGTAAGTGTAACTGAAATAAATGAAAAAAATGATACTGTAAGTGTAAATTTCCCTTATAATTATAATTTAGTATTAATCCCTTCAAACAATAGAATGCGGGTCCATAGTTTTATATAAGGATGCATCTTTATTCAGAAATTCTCCGGATGTTTCTATTTTATTATCGTTGAAATATCCGAGTTAATATAATAATAGTTTCGAATACGTCATCGAAATGAAAGATTATATTTAAGTCGTCAGGATACTTGTCAGATTTTTATTATTTTAAGAATGCTTATTTCAGATTCTTTTAATGTCTCTTAATTTCCTTTGTTTTGTAATTAAATCAACAATTAATTTCTGATCTGAAATTATCCCAAATTATTATTATTTAAGATAATAATGACTGAAATTTATAGATAGATATTCTAATCACATGGATTTTAAAAATAGCCAAACTTACAGTCGCCTTATGGAGATGGTTTTAAAAATATGTTATTACCAGAGCCTCAAAAACGACTATTTTTACTAAATTGCACAGGAAGTTGTATGGCTTGATAATTAAAGGTTCTAAAGTTGCATAGTACCCTGGGTTCCGAAGTTATAACCTACTATTTATTCTTATACTATTTCAACTTTTATTTTTAGTAACTTAAATTCCCATGTTTAGTTATAATCCCTAATTCTGATTGGTCATTGAAATCTCGACCAATCAGATTATGCTAAATTTATCGATACAATCGAAAATTGAGCGTGGTGAATCATTTTTCGATTACTTTACCGCGTTTCAAAAAGCTGAAAACTTCAAAAAGCAATACCCTTTTGAATTCACTGTAATATCGATCGCATGTATCACCTCGTAGAAATTTCAAAACCGATAGATTTAACATGATGAAGATTTTCAATAAAAAATTTCAATAAAATGATCAATTATTAATTTTCAAATTCTATTACTTTTGAGTAGATCATATAATATACTAAAAATAGTCCTTTATTCTATCGTTTGTATACTATTTTGCGATTTTTAAGCTACTATTTTTGAGGCTCTGGTTATTACATTTGATAAATCTTTAAACGCTAAAGAAAATATATATTTCAGTCATTCGTTTTGTAGTCTTGGAATGATTTGGTTCTTAAACACGGTCTTCATAACGATATATAAAGTTTGTTGATATTAAGTTGGGAATCTATGATAATTACAAAAATTTTGAAATCAAGATTAGACAAAAAAGTTGAATATGACTTTCAAATTTTTTAATGTTATATCATTCTCGAGGGATTTTAAGTATAGATTTTTAAAGTAGTGAAAATGATCAAAAAATCGAAATTCAACTTCCAAACGATAATGAGGTTCACTGGTCTAATTCTGATCCTGAAAAACTTCTTTTGACCAGTCTCTCAAATCAATAAAAATTTTCAGATCAAATTTCGAAAAAATGGGATTTTAGCCCATTTGAAATTTGAAATATGACCTAATTTTTTATATAAGTTATTTTCCTCCAAATGGTCAAAGCAGGCAAGTTGATTAGGATTACGAAAATATTCAAATTCTTCATGAAAAAATCAAGATTCTTTTTAAAAATCATAGATTCCCAACTTCATATCAATTAGTTTTATAATTCCAACGATTTCCTGGGGTCTAAAAGTAATGTTGTTTCCTTCTATCTAGAAATAATTTTGAGTTTTTTGTAAAAATAGTAAATTTTTGCCTCCATGTCAATTAGGTTCAGTACTTAATCGGACATAAAAATGATATATTCGTTACATACAAGTTATATCATATAACTTATATCAAAAATAAAGAAATCTGCTCATAAAAAACTATATTATTAGATACTCGTAGCCCTCGTATGCCCATCTCTGCCTTTTGCTTTTATCCAGTTCATCTTTCAGTTTTTTGAAAGAATGAGATGATCTTACAGTAATGAATAATTATTCATTATTTATAAATAATACGCAAGAAAACTAATGAATGAATACAGTAGCATACTTAGTTGATTTGAATTTGATTGTTATGCTTTGATTTGGCATTCACTTTGATAACTAAATAATTGGAAGTGATTTATATCATCTTAATAAAGCCCTCACGGAAAGAAAATACTCATTCAATATTAAATCCCAAAGTATGAGAGGCGTGATTTGATTTAAAAATAACAAATGCAATTATTCTAAGCCTATAATTCTCATTAGCTAATATAAATTTTTAATCTTTTCTGGATTATTTGATATTTCAAAAGAGAGATTATCAAATTCAATGATTGTAGCTTTCAATTGCCATTACATTTGATCAGATATAAATAAATGAATTACAATTGACTCAATTATTTCTATCATATGAAGATGAGAATTAATTGTCGTTGCGAGACACATTGGCCACTCAATGACCAGTCCAGTCTGAAGAAACTAGAGCTTAATATACCGCGGAGAATATTCAGAACAAAATTTTACAAGGAATCCATTGGTTTAGTTTTCCGTTCAACAAACTTTTTAATCTCAAGAGATGAATTTAAGCGATCACATTTTCGAATTCTAAGGATATGGTTTCTAGGTAAAAGTTTCTTTCATTTTTCTCTTCGATCTCTGGGAGTAGTTTTTTCAAAAAATCGTTCTTTATATTTTCTAGGAAATTTTAATATTGTTAGTTATTTTGAAATTTTCATAACTCCTCAAAAAAAACTATTGTAGCTTGATAAGTCACAGCTCATTCGGAAGAATATTAATTCTTCTTTCTGAAAAGTTGCCAGTGAACTATTATTATTATTTTGAGTTTCTTATCGATGGAATTAAAAGGATAAAATTAGGGTAATTTTTGAATGTTAGAACTTGCTAAAGCTATTCTCGATGAATTTGGGAATTCCTGATTTTTAAAAAATTCTCATTTTTTCATCAGGGTATCAAAATTTTCTAAGGATGTTTTGTAATTTAGAAAAATTTGGAGGCATTTTAAATTTCAAGCTGGCGCGAATTCTTCGATTTTTTCAAACTCTTGAATAGGTTACCAAAAAATCTTTCGAAAATTTTGATAGCTTTTAAATTCAGATAAATCTTTCTTATTTAAAACTTCCTTTGATGATATTATATCATGTTTCTATATTGTGTAAATATATGTATTAATTAAATCCAGTCCCATTACTTTTCGCTCAACCTAATATTTTCACATTCGCCTAAAAATTTCCAGTTAAAATTCCCAAAGGTTCTCAATTGGTTTAAGCCTGGGCTGGGTGCAGGCCAAGATTATAAATCGAAATTGTTATCTGAAAATCACCTTTTAGTCGAAACAGATCTATGACAGGGCGCTATCTATCTTGCTGTAAAACTATAGCATCTCTTTTTCTTTCTTTTGGTAAAAGTTGATCTTCAAGTAACTTGGTAAGGATTTGAATTCAATTTTTCGTCTATTACTACCAAGTTACCGGGACTTTTCTATGTAATAAAATCCTAAACCTTGACACTATCACCTCTGAATCCACGCTTGATATGTGTCGGATAACTTGTCACTCAGGTGAGGAGTGTTTCAAGAGGTCCATAAAAGATATCAGGAATTTTTTTCGGGTGACACTGGAAATTTGGTGCGTTTTCGAAATTCGAAAAACGGCCTAATTTTGGTCAGATTGAATTTTTTTCGGAATTTTTTCGAATAGTCACATCTTATTAGTTCATTACGTTTTAGAATTCAAAAAATTATTTTTTTCTTTGAATCCGGAGAAAAATATCGAGTTTTTTGTAAAAATGGTTAATTCTCATCTTCATGTCAATTAGGTTTATATATCTTTGAAGATTTCAGATTCGATAATGAGCGTATTGAGCAATGGGTACATTCAATTTTCTTGGCTGCTTGTCACATGCTCATACCGTCCTATCTATCTCCTGTACTGAACTTCGAGTATTTCGATTTATGAACAGTAGTTGAAATAATTTCAGCGAATTTTTTAGTTTTTTTAAATAAGGAAAAGCTAAAAGAGAAAAAAATCAATGGCCGAATTCGAATTCTTGGTCTGAAATTGTTCCCGAATACATTATTTAATTGCTTTAATTTTTCGAAATTGATAAAAAATTTAGCTTAAAAGTGGGATTTTCGCATATTTTTAAAATTCTAAAAATGGTCCAGTATTCGCTCATATCACAATGATATCATAAAACTGTTGCGTTCAGGAGAAAGATAGTAAATTTACATCTTCGTTTCAAATAGCTTTAGCTCAGAATCCTGTCAATTTCATAGATTTAAAAGCATTAAATATTGTTATTTGGGATCATTATGCGAAAAAATTAGGATTTGGGCATTAAAGATCCGGAAAAATCGTTACATATTATATTTTATTAAATATTTTTGAATAGTTATTATTACAACCGTTTTTCAATATTTCAATGCAAAAAAAGAACTCAACTTAATCGATTAAAATAGTCTGATTTCTATAGGTTATCAGTAGGGTGGTCAAATTCTATTTTTGCTATTTTTGCTAGAATTTTAATGAGATTGATGAAATTAACATTCTCGAGCATAAAGGATATTTCCTCACGAAAATAATTTTGCTATTTTTCTGCTATTCAAAATCGAATGCTATTTTTACACTAATTAATTGCTATTTTTTTTTATTTCTCCGGGCTAAGGCCTTGTCTGATAAATGGTAACATGAGAACAAATCTTATTTTTCTTGATTACTATCACCTCTTCATTTGAATTAAGCTGTTTCTAAAGCGTTTCAATCTGGTAACAGGGCATGTTCTAAAGTTTTTTGATTGGTCGAAGAAAATTTTAAGCTTGTGATGTTATTCAACCTCATTCGTTCCATAATTAGATGTCTGATCAAACGTTTGGACGCAATTTTCTGTCTTACCCAAACGAAAAAAATATTTTTTAAATAATTTACTTACAAGTAGTATGTAACATATTTTTCATAAGCTATAAAAATGCTATATTTTAGGATAACTAAAAGACAAGAAAAAAAATAATGGTGAATAAAAGTTTAGGAAACATTTCGAAGAACATTGAAGTATTTTGTCTTCATTGAAATTTCTAATCAGGAAGTACAAAATAGAGGAATTATCCTCTGGTTAAGGTAAATTATGATATAAAAGGTACTACTATTCGCTTCAGTTATTTGGTGAATCGATAGTCTGTAACTCGAACTGATTTCTTATTTGAAAAGAATTCACTTGCAAGAAAATTAAAAAAAGTTTCTCAAGGATCAAGCTTGGGCTCATTACTTTTCAATATCGTTTTGCTTATATTTACTCATTATCGTACAAAATTTTCAAATACATGCAGTAACTTCAAAAAAGTCTTCTATTTTCAAGATGCCTACGACTTTAATGCTCTTAATTCCAAACTATAACATATATATTGGTTAGAGCATTTGGATTATCTGAAAAATTTTTTGTTAGAAAATAGTTCTTAAGTTATTTGATGCTGACGTTAAAAATACGATTTTCTTAGTCATTTTTCTATTGCTAACCAAATAAATGATGTCTCGGAAAGAAAATTCAATTTAGGAAGAAAAAAATTTTTCGATCGAGATCAGATTTCAGATTACGGATCAGGGTTTAAAAAATTATATTTTCACAAAATGTTCTTTTGACGAGTTAGATATTTCTAAATTGAATTTTTGAACAAAATCGACTCGTAGATCATTTTGATTTGGCACTCGAAAAAACCAGAAAAGTAAAATTCTTTTTGTTTAATCAGTTTTACTTTCAAGTATTTTGATTTTATTCCAGATATATATAAAATATTTCTTTTCATTAGTTTACTTTTTCATTTCATTCCAAAAATTTGCTTAAAAATTGGATAATAACAATATTTATGTCCTTAAAAAATAAATAATGAAAGGCATACTTATAAGTAAATATAAAAAGTTAATGAAAATGAATTTTTGAATCAAAAATACGATTTCTTTTCTGTCTGTTGACCACATTGAAGCTCAAGAATGAATTAGAGTTTTTAATTTAAAATTAATGGAAATTCAATATTAGGTGTGAATTCTAGTTTTCTATCTTGATATTTACAAGAGAGTTTCAACCGAATTTGTTCCAATAAGTTAATTAAGTCTTCAATAGAATTCAGATCATGGTTTTAGCTGGATAGCCTCCAAGATTCGTGAGCCATCTGTTTCCAAAAAAGCTTACAATCTAAAGAGAAAACATTACAACAAGAAGATGAGTTCACAGCCAGATAATTTAAAGCCTGTTTTTATTTCTCTTCTCAGAAAATTTCGATTTCGGTTGACATCTATTGACAGTAATTTATTTCTATCTTTATTTCCCTTATCGTGAAGAATCTCGATGTTTTTAAGCTAAGTTAAAATTATTCAACAAATGATGATTGCAATCGTTAATCTAAACTTAATTGACATGGAGATGAGAATTTCCTATTCTTACAAAAAACTCAATATTTTTATCCAGAAAGTCAGGAAAAAATTTATTTTTTGGATTCCACTATGAAATGAGCTGATTAGTTTTGAATACAAAAAAAATTTCCAAAAAAAATTTAATCTGACCAAAATTGAGCCGTTTTTTTTAATTTCGGAAATGTTTCCACTTTTTCAACTTTCAAATCCAAAATTTTTATCGATTTCAAAGATTTGAAGCAGTTAAATATTGATATTCAGGATCAAAATTAGACGAAAATTACAATTTTCAAATTTTTAATAATGGATCACTAGATCCCAAAAAATGTTTATCCTTAATTTGACTCCTTATTTTTATGTTTTTTATCTTCAATTCCGTTGAAAAATGAATAGTTTCTTGGTTTTGGCATACGGGAAGACTATTTCCAGAATAGCTTTTATTGTAAATAATCTTTATTTTTTACATGATTGTGTTATCAGTGATAACTTTTCAGTCTTTTGCGCGTCATTCATTTAATCAATCAAAAGGATTCTGCTGAGGTACATCGAGTTGGTAATACCAACTTTGTATGCTGCCTTCCCTTGCTTGGCGATTAAGATCAGTTTGAAGTTCAAACTTAGTACTTTATGAAAACCTTATATCACTATAGTAGTTTTCTATATTGGCTCTTTCCCTTTCAGAATCATATAATTCTCGGATTTCAGCCTCTGGTCTTCAACCTCTCTGGGTTAGAAGATATGCTTTCATAGTCAAAAATTTCCTCATGACCTCCTCTCCGATCGAACATAACTATAATTTTAGACATCAATCTTTAAAAAAATCCTTACTTCCCTCCTCTTTCGAATCAATAAATAATAAATTTAAAATCTATGAATGTGACAATACTAAGTGTTTAAAATCCATAATGCATCACATTCGTAGCAAAATAGATTACACAAAACTTTCCTTTATCCTGACCTTCATTAGTAACCAGAATGTTTTATGATCTACTTGTTAGATTCAGTTATTCTCATACCAACTAAATTTCTTAATGAAGAACATTATACTTATAATATTTTCTATATAAGGCTCATAAAAACCCAGATTAATTATCTCTATTATACTATTTTGTACATATTACCAATTTCTCAATATAGATATTTTTTCTAACAAAAAAAACTTTAAGTTTAATATTTTCATGTATCATATGATTTAATTTCAATATAACGTTCTCATTTCAAAAATAAATCTCTTCGAATAAGAAAAGATCTCAGATTATTAATAATGAAAGTTATTTTTATGATCAGTCAATACACAAACAATTTCAAAATCCAAAAAAAAGCCAAACTATGTGTCCAAAAGAATCATGTGAAATTAATGAGTTTACCAAAACCGAGGGAGAAAAAAACAGCAGGATCCCAACCCCCTCAAATGAAAAGAAGACGGGAAGAGACAGAAACGAACCAACAGATTACCAAGTTCCAATGATCATATCCAAATTATCATGATTCGATTGACAGAACTAAATTTTCTTTCCATTTAACGCTGACTACACTTGGATTGTACATAATTAATATTTCTTACACCAATTTCTCTGACCTGGTTACTATTGTATAACTATTAAAATTTGGACCAATAAGGCCATCTCTTTCAAATTTGTTAAGCCTGTATTTATATGACATTTATCACACTGATGAGTATGCCCGAAATAGAGATCTTTATTTGTGAAACAATCTGGCATCTTCTTACTTTGCTCAAATTTCCTATGTCATCGGTAGCTCAGCTCAAAACCAATCTCGAAGAACGCTTAACTCAGTTAAACAATTTCAGTTCTCAAGCTCTGTACAAAATAAACAAATATTCTTCAGAAATAAAAATTTGCAAATTCTCATGAAACGATTAGAAAGTCTCTGAGTTAGTTAAACTAATGACAAATAGATATAAAGAATAACTTCAAGATTACGATTCTTCCCTCATCTTCATTCAAAAAGATAAGAATCTCTTCAATACTCTTCCTCCTCGTTGTTCTATTTCTCTCTTAGATTCTCGATTTGCTTGCCTATTCAAAATTTCAGTATTGTTATCATATTGTCAGAATGTATGTGAATTTGTGCTGCATTTCTATTCATTTTTAATATAGTTTTTTCTGCATACAGACATAGGATAAACAATATTTATTTAAATAGGAATAAATTTTTAAAAATAAATGTTCCCATCTGGTCTGGTTTCTCCAACTAAGTACCAATCCTGAACAAACACGTCTCCCGATTCATAAATCAATAATTTACTAGGCACCTTAGACAAGAAGATCATACAGCTTCAGTTTCTAATTTTTCCGTTTTATACAAAAACCCCAATGACGACAGCATAGATGTATGGGTGAAAGAAAAATTTCTTATTAACCTATATAAACCTAATCTATGTGTTCAAAAAAACTATTCCTATAATCTTCAACTATTAAAAACAGAATTTTTAATGACTTCGATGATGAAGTGACCTAACTACTTTTAAGTAGGTAATTTAACGAGTGTAAGAATTACAACTAAAATTTTCTTCACTTTTCATATTTTGGCTGTGTTCGAAAATTGAAAATAAATTTTTGATATAAAACGAATGCTTTTATTAAAAACATGGATTATCTGAAAATGTAAGATACACATGTTTAATTTACATGTTTTAATCTACTTATGTCGATTTGGACTGAGCTGTTTTTTTCGACATCAGGAGTTTTTGAGTATGAAAAATTTTCACAAGCCAATGTTGAGATTTGAATTATTCTTTTAAGTGCTTGGGTGTTGGAATCATCACCATCAAATCTAATTTGTTCTAATGAATATAAATTATGGTTTTTAAATGTTTTTTTTTCACATGCGTTGAAATCTATCATTTCCCAATAATTTCTTGCGTTAATTAAAATTTAATCCGGTCTTTTATAACTTCTCTTTTCTTCTGTATTTTCTGTAAAATTTTATAAGCTCGATTTCGAACGGCTGGATCATAATTTCCAACCATTGTTACAGATGTTGCTTCAGGATGGGCCCTCCAACAATTTTTTAGCAAGGACTCCAATGCAGTGCTCATAAATCATATCATAAATATAGAAGTATTTTCTTCTGTTTTTCTTTAATCATCTATGATTATATTTGGTCATGTTCTCCGTTTTCTTTTTTTGAGTTATACTAGAAAATCAAAGAAATATTTTCCATGTTATTTGAATTCTAATTTTTGTAACTCGTGATGAAAAACAAGAAAAAGATTCCTCCAATACTCATTCACTCTATTTCCATATATAGAGAAGGAACAAATGTTTTTAGCGGGGGGAAGGAAAATGTAAAAAAAATTATTATTTAATCACTTGGAGCATCACTCTTTACATGGAGATTATTCAATGTAAACGACTAATCTTAATCCTAGAGAGTCTCTAGCAGAGACGATCCTGAGGGGAAATCTTGAATTATTATTAGTAGCGAAGATAAATGAGACGAATTACGGGAATGTTTTGTGAAAATTACAAAAAGTATTTCAAGTACAATTCAATTTATGAAGAAATATACAAACGAGGATGCTCCAACTAATCTTTTCCAAAAGGTTTAGACAGATAATTCAAGAGAACATTTCAGATTAATCCGATATGATGATGTAAATAAATCTCTTTCAAGATTTTTACTCTTTAGAATGAAGCCATTGTTGCTTATTATAATGAAATAATGTTTGACTCAAAAGCAAGTTAGTTGATATGGATTTGGGAATCTATGATCTTTCACCGTTTACGGTGGAAAATAAATTTATTATATTTAGGAAAACTATGGTCAAGCTGGCGCAAGAATCCCGTTATTTTGAACTTTGAGCTGACATCTTTTATTGATTTAAAAGAAGCAGAATGGTCAAAACAAGAAAGCCGAATATTGCCAATAAAATTTTAGGTGAATTAACGGATTGATGACTCATGCAATATGTCCTTGACCATTGATCAAATCCCTGAGCGTGTTTTCTTCTTTTTCGGTCCACGATCACTCAAGTTCTTTACTCATCAGATCTACCGCTCGCTTCTTGGTTGCTTGGACAATTGAGTTGCTCAGACTTTGCTGAGAATCGAACCAGAGTCGTGAGCAAATAAATCATAATCCATTGTAAAATAAACCAGCAATAGTACCCACATCGAATTGACTATATAAGATCCAACACCGAAAAAGATACAATCATCAACAAAGTATCATAAATTATGAACAATTTACAAATATGTAATATTTAAACAAGATTGTACAATTAAAAATAGGTGATAAAGATAGTCTATATTATCAATAAAAAATCAGAATCCTCAAAAACCCAATCAAGTGATAAACGTGATTTCACTACTTAATATGGCTGATGAAGAATTCATAAAAGAGTTATTCGAAGCTGACTGTGGAAAGGATCTGCAGCATACCTGGGAAACTGAGTTGTAAATGCGATTTCTTCCAACACTTAGACCACTGGGCCAACTCCCCATGTTTATCATATTCCTCGACTACGGTATACTAAGAAGTTAGCAAAGACGAAACGTGTATATGTCTGTCATACATGTTTGGATTGTTTCTTTACTGGCTTATAAATTAGATACACGGTGATTCTTATCTCTGAGGCTAGATGTGCGACTTTGCCGCATCGAATTAGAGCTAAAAAGACTACAGCGCTTATCCCTATAGGAAAAGTTGAAGCAAAACTTCAACTGAGCGATATCCTTCAATCCGAATTTCCCACACATGATGGTGAAGGGAATATGTAATTTGGCATTTTATTCCAATTGTTTTAGTGTGGCCTTTATTAGATTTATGTTATTACATTTATATAAACATCAATTATAAAAATTGTTGCTGGATTTTTTGAGGAAAGAATTATTTTTCATTATTATCGATATTAAATATCTATTTCTCCTCTAATAAAACATAGTTAACCCTTCATGTCCCATTGTTCCACCAGTGGAACACATCACTTTCTCGAGCGATAATTTTAACTGAAAGATACCTAAAACACTTTGTTTACCCCTCATTAGAAAGGAAATTTATTAAGCTACAAAATTATGCATAATTCATAAAGATAACTTTTTACTGATGCACACCATAGTTACTTGAAGAAGGGTGATTTTTTGAAAATGTTGTCAAATATTTGAAAAAATATTTAGAGCGTTTTTTTGAAAACCTATTTACTGAGGTCTTAAAAAGAAAAATAATAACAATAGCCGTAGATAAATAAATATGCAATCGCCTGCTCGATATCTCTTATAGTTTAGAAGATAACTGGTTTTAGAGTCAAAAAATGCCAATTTTAACCTTTATTATCTTTGAAATAAAAAGTCGGCTTACAAAAAGGAATTCAGGTTCAGAATCAGCGTAATTATTTTGGTTAGGTTGCAAATTTTCTCATTTGTATGATGAAAAAAAATAATTTGGGACATGAAGGGTTAAATACAAATATGCAGACGACCTTAAATTTGTCTACCCTGTAAACAATGTTCTTGTCATTCTTAAGATTAATCACTATTTTAACTCTCTTAAGCTGAATCTTTCCAAAATGGGTCTTGCGATAAATAGATCCAAATGCAAACTCCTTTTTCTAAAATTGCTTCCATCCTCATTTCTCTCAAATCTTCATCTTCCAGGCGAGATTGTGGAATCTACTACTGACCTTGGTTTTTAAATTAATTCCTCATTAACTATCTCCCCTCTCTTTAAAAATGGTTTGATAAACTCTCTGTTATATATGATTAACAGGTTCACCTCCTCCCCAGACTTAAAAATATTAGCCTTCAAAACTTTTGTTTTGCCCCATTTAGATTATACTGCCCCTCTAATACCGGAATATCTAATGCCAATTTTCTTAAAATTGAACAGATACAATATCGTTTTCTTCACGCGCTTTTCCCTTGGTTCGATTCTTACAACTCCCTAATTGCAATCTCTAGGCTAGAACCCATATGGATTAGAAGGGCTGCTTTTATTATAAAGATGTTCTCAACTCATGCTGATACATATAATAATAACTACTCTCTACGTAAGCCCTCTTCTCCAATCACCCTCTTCTCTCTCATTCTCGTTTCCTTGATTCTTTTTTTAAACTATCTGAATGTGAAAATCTTTATGATCTTAAATTTATTATAAAATTTATCAGGTCCAAAATAGATTATTCGAAAACTCTTCTTGAAAACTCATAGAAGAAGAAGAGATCAGTCCGTACGAAAAAAGTATCTTCAATTATGCGAGTGTAGAGCTAACACAAGCTCAGAAAGAAGTCTTATCCAAATTTCTGTGTACCGAAGAAATCAAAAAAGACAGAAGATAGAGCAAATTTTGAGAAAGTAGCATTTGATTTAAAAGAGAGTTATAAATTGAAGGAGGGAACAGACATAGAAGAATTCAAGATAGGTTTGATCAGCATCTACAAGAGTTACAGAAAGAAGAAAACATTGCATAGGAAGCTCAAAAGGGAACACTTTGAAGGACTAAAAGAATTGAAAAATAATTGAGAATTAGTTATTGCTCGACCGAACAAAGGGACAGGACTAGTTATCATGAAAAAAGAAGATTACATAAGAACAAGGCTTAACTTTCTTTCGGAGGATAATAAATTCGAAAGAAAAGAAATGAGGAGAAATGAGTACAAAATGAAAGAAGAAGAAAAAGAAATTAAGAAAATTACGTTAGAATTGCATAGGAAGGGTTTGCTAGATGTGAGATTGAAGGACAAAATTTTAAGAAAATACTCAATGTTATCAAGACTTTATTTCCTACCAAAGACACACAAAATAGATTGCGAGAACATACCAGAAATCCTACCGATGAGACCAATATTAGATATGTCAGCAAGTCCGCAACACAATTTAGCAAAATCGTTATTGAACATTTTGAAACCAATTCATGACCTCTTCAACCGATATGTAGCTAAAGATGTATTTCAATTCGTCGAAAGAGTTAAAGACTACCAGGTAGGAGAAATGATACCATCAGATATCAATGCGTTATTACCTAACATCCCTATAGAAGAAACCTTGAATATAATAGGTACATATGTCAACAATAACAGAGATACAATTTGCTGTACCAACGTACCGTTGTCATTTCAGGATCAGGTATATATCCAAAAAGACGGGATAGCTATGGGATCTCCACTTAGTCCGTTGTTAGCAGATATCTTCTTAGGATACTTGGAAAAGAATCGAATGGAAAATGTAATAGAGGGATACACTGACATGTATGTTAGATATGTGGACGATACATTCATTGTTATGAAACAAGAAGCTTCAATTGCCGAATTTTTTAGAGAAATGAATTTGATACACCCAAAAATCAAATTTACAAGGGAACAAGAAATAGAAAATTCCATAAGCTTCTTAGATGTAAAGCTAACGAGAAAATCTGATGGGGGCCTAAAAAGAAACATTTACAGGAAAAAACAGACACAGGAACATACTTAAATTTCTCGAGTTATTATCCAAAGAGTTATAAATCAGGATTAATAATAGGACTTGTGAAAAGGGTCAAAAGAATAGTCAGTGAAGAAGAAGTTTTGAATGAGATTAATGAAATCCGAAGAAGACTGGAAGAAAACGGATATCCTGAAAGATTTGTTCAGAAATACATACAAAAAGCTTTAGAAGATGAAGCAACTCAACCGGTAGAACAAGAACAAACTGAAGGAGCTATCCCTATGAAGTTAAACTCTAAAAGAGATGGATTCAGCTATGAATTAAGGAGAAAACTGAATTTACTTGTAAATGAACATTACAATGATATACAATTGAAGTTTGTATACAAAACCTCAAGTCTATTCAGATTTCAACTCAAAGACAAGCTGAAAGAATCGGAACAATCTAATCTCATTTATCGCTTCGAGGCATCATGCGGAGCTAGATATATAGGTCGAACGCAGAGAAGGTTAGCGATTAGGATTGATGAACATTTAGCCAAAAATAGTTTGTCAATTAAAAAACACATTGATAGATGCGGGTGTGAGGCGAACGAAAGCAATTTCAGAATTATATTTAAAAATTCAAGCGATCAACAGACGGACCTCAAAATCAGAGAGAAGTTTTACATCATGAAGGAAGATCCAAATCTGTGTATTCAAAAGTTCCTTCCTCTAAGAAGCACAACACTCAGAAGACTGATACACTTGTGTTGTAAAAATGTAGCCTTCTCATTCAACAACAGAATTTACATTCAAAAAGATGGAGTGGCTATGGGATCTCCACTAGGCCCAATCTTAGCCGAATCTTTCATGGATAAGATAGAGTCAGGAAATCTCAGACAAACCATAGAGAATGCGAAACATTATTATAGATATGCAGACGATACAATGCTTATAGTCAACAAAAACGAAGATACCAAAGCCATATTGGAAAAATTAAACAATGCTCATAAAAACCTAGGTTTCACCATGGAAAAAGAACAAAATGAAGAACTACCTTTCTTAGATGTACAACTATCGAGAACCACATCAGGAGAAATAAAGAGAAGAATATATAGAAAACCCTCACTCACAGGAAAATTACTTCATTACAACTTCATTTTGCCCACGAGAATACAAAAGAGGACTGATAATATCCTTGTTTACTCGTGCTAAACGAATAGTATCTGAGGAATTTTGGGAAGAAGAAAAAGAAAAACTAATGGACATTTTTATAAAAAATGACTACCCCATAAATTTCATCTAGAGTACCTTAGACCAACACCAAGAAAACTACAGAGAAGTACCAAAAGAAGCACACACGCACTCACCTCTAAGGAGGTGAACAAAAAGAAGGACCAATCAGATCAATTATCATCATTTTTTGTAATTTTTGTATATAAATCTGGCATGTAAAAGCTGAAGAGTATGCCACGATTCAAAGTTGATTTTTAGGATCACGATTAGACAAAGAAATCAAATATGCTGAACAAAATTTTAGAATCATCATGTGCTTAAAACTACAGAAAATACCATGTAATTAGATACAATTAAAACGTTTTCAATTTTTTGCCCGGTGTGGCGTAGTGGTATCTCTCTCACCTCTAATCCCAGGTTCAAACCCTCCCACACCGGGCAAACACTCTTTCTCTGTTCTCTTATTAGTACAATCATTAATCTTTATAATTCTGTAAATAAAAATGTTCGATTTCAAAAAAAAAAATTTATTCAGATCATTTTTAATATATTCTTATTTGTACTGGAATAACTCAAATATAGCTTAACTAATAATGCTATTCTCGATTTAAAAATTCCAGACAAAATTCAACCAAATTTTCAGTGAAACTTATCCGAATGGTAATCTCCGTACAATTTTAAAAACTCAAAAATTGTTCAGCAACTGCTCAAAGGATGAAATGGACACACTCAACAAAAACAACGTGGTATACAAATTCAAATGTCCTTGCAGCTCTGAGTATATTGGCTACACGACAAGACGGCTAGAGGACAGAATAGACGAGCACCTTCACAAGGGTCAGACGGCCATCAGAGTGCACTTAATAACATGTGATGCCCAAGTTTGCGCACAAAACTTTCAAATTATTTACAAACCAACGGGGAAAAACGGTTACACTTTAAAAGCAGCTGAAGCCAATCAACCAACAAAAACTCAACCTTTCCGTCCAACAGAACCATGTAAAGCCAATGAACTTGCCGAAACCAAGAGAAAGAAACCAAATGACCTCCCAACCCCCTGAAATACTTTGGCATCTTCTTATTTTTATTCTCGATGAATTTGGGAATATACGATTTTTAGAAAATTCTCAACTTATTTATCAAGGTCAGGAAATTTTCTGAAGAATATTTTTTAAAAACTGAACATTTTTTCGATTTCAAGATGTGAGAGGGATCAAACGTGGCCAAGATATTCCGGATTTTAATGATTGCTTAGTGTAAATTCATTGAAAATTGAGCGCCGATTTTTAAAAATTCTGGATTTTTAAACTGAATGACATACTGATGAAGTATTTTTATGCTTCAATCCAAAGTGGTGCTTAGAATTGATAGTTTTATCAGAAAAGTTGGTACAAAAATGAGGTTTAAAATTTCACCCCCCCCCCTAAAGACCACTCTTGTCTATCAATGATCACGAAAAATAACGTTTGATTTCTCACACACTTTAGAAAAGTTCTCATACTCATCGAGAATAGCTGTAGTAGAGGTTCGATAAATACTTTTAGGAAAATTAAATTATTGCATATTTATTTAATTGCGTATGCAAAATATATTCCAAAACTGTCAAATTAGATTCTGAAATTCAGTAATTGATACTTAATAGACTATCAGAGAAAGAGGAAGATTTTATTTTGATTAAAATTGGCCATTTGCCCACCTATGATACTGATAAGATTTATTCTGTGGTTGCTAGTCATGCAGGGATTATGCACAAATGAAGTTTTAGGTGAATGAAGCTTCATTTTTGTCGGTTCTCTTCGGACCAAACACCGACTTGTTTTATTTGTGTCAGCCAATGATAAGATTTAGTTCATGGAATGAATTTTAATCAAACGTATCAATACTGGCAATCTTTTAATCTATTAAACTAATAACTTATTAGTAATAAGCATAAAATCGATTTAATAGTTTATTTTTCTCTTATAGAATGAAATATCCAAAAAGAGTCAAGAGCACTCTCGTTTTCTGAAATTGCTTTATGTAATTTTCTTTCAAAAATCAAAATCACTAGATATGAAGGGAAAGATAATTTTCATCTATAATCAATTTTAAAGTGGAATGAAATAATTTCATCAGAGATCGAAGATTGCTGAATGATTTGATTGCATTGAGACGATTTTCATGTTGATTGTATAAGACAATTTTGAGATGAATTCATTGCTGTTCAATTTGATGTGGTCTTGTGAGAAAAATATCGTACAAAATACGAAATAAGCCTCTCGATTTATGCCATCATACTTTCAAACTCAAAGTTGAAACTCAAAAACGGAGAAACATTTCGCATAAAGAAATGAGCTCTCTAAACAAGAAAATTAAATTTTTTTTTGGTTTTTACAAGTTTTTATATGAAGCACAAAAAATCAAATTTAAGCCCGATTACATCAGCAGAAATCAAGAAATGGATTGGAATATCTTTATACTTTGGAGTTACCAAACAGAAAAATATGAATCTTGAAGAGTTATGGGAAAATGAAAACGGTACATCTATTGTAAATAAATCAATGTCATTCTCACGATGGAAAGTTGTCAAGCAGTTTATAAGATTTGACAATAAAATTATGCGAGAAGATGTTCAGCAAAGAGATAAATTGGCTCCAATTCGCGGATTTTTTCAAAGTTTTATCCAAAATTGTCAGTCATCTTATGTACCTTCTGAAGAAATAACCATTGATGAGCAACTAATAAGCTTCAGAGGACGATGTCCTTTTAAAATTTATATGCCGTCAAAGCCTGGCAAAATATAGAGGAAGATGCAGTATTTGTCCAAGGCAAAATGATCGTAAAACTAAGCTAAAATGTCACAAGTGTGATAATTTAATATGCCAGAATCACGCAAACCTAATCTGTAACTCTTGTGAACCTATAAATTATAAATAATAAATATTTAATTGAAAAATACTGATCCGACTTCATTATTTTGAGATTTTATTCTACTGGGGTCATTTGGACCCCAAATGTCATACTTGTAATTTTTATTTAATGTCGTGCTAGGGTTAATATAGTTTTTATGTTTCTCAATATGAAAATTTGTTAATTTAAACAAATTTAACAGTTTTTGGAGTTTTTCAAAAATTAATGGCTATCCTTGTTAACATTTATGACTCATAACTTATGAGTTTCTCCTAAAAATTTCCCAAATGAATACAAAACCTTACTTAATCAAATACTCAAAGGAAGTCGAATTTCTATTGAATTCCCTATCTACTGATTAGTAGATGGGAACCAAATTATACTAATCTTGTTTATTGTGTTCAAGTTTAGATGTCTCTTTGAGAGTTTTTGGTATTTTCGAGATTTGTTTAGCGTGAACTATAAAATAGGTTAAGTGATATTGTTGAGACCTGCATAATAACCAAGAATTTCCGAATTTGAATATTTACTATTTATTATATAGGATGAACCTCACGAAAGGTTTAAATTAAATTCTAATCAAATTCACACAATTTTTCTCAATCAAAGTAATTACATGAAAAACAAAAATATATGACATTTTATATGAAAATCCTAAGATTAAGAAAGACGAGAATAAAAGATCCTTTAAATTATAATTATAATAAAAATGTAGAATTAAAAATTTCTCTTAGACTTTGTTATAGATATAATTAATTTTCAGATCTGACTTTTTTTAATTCTTGTAAATAGATGGACAGAAGAATTTTACAAGTTTTTTCCTTCAAACATTCAAAAAACTTACACTCACTTGAGCACAAATTTAATTTTTTCAAATGAATGACATAAAGTAACTCAAATCACCATTCTTAATTTAGAAGAAAACATAAATTTTCGGTTCAAAGTTCGAAAAAATGGGATTTTGGCGCCAAATTGAAATTTGAAAAAAGGCCATATTTTTTCTTCAAATGGTAAAATTGGTCAACATAAGTAGGATTCCGAAAAATTCGAATCTTGATGAAAAAATCGAGATTTCTGTAAAAATCATAGATTCCCAACTAAGCAATTAGCTTAATTTTTATCCAGTTTTATAATCCATTTTTTCCCAATGAGCAAGTAAAATCGAGAAAAAAAAATTATAAAGAATAATTTAATAAAGTCAACTATTTTAAAATCAAGTTTATGTGTCTGAAGCATAACGCCAATTCAAAAAAATACGCACAAAACTTAAATATCCAAAATCAAAATTTTTAGAACTGAGATGAAAATAATTATTTTCAGTATCACTGATAGACAAAGAAACCAATTCCTATCACTATTCAACTTTTATCATTTTTTTAGGGAAATTTTCACTTGCAGTATCATTTTTTTCGTTTATTTCAGTTTCAGTATAATAGACCGATGTTTTTTTACACTTACAGTAATACTGTAATACAATATCATTAGTTTTTTATTTTCATCATCAGTATCAAAAGATGAAATAATTTCAGAAACAGTATAATAGACCAACATATCCTTTCACTTTCAGTATCAATGATTATGAAAATTTACTGACTCAGTATCATTTCACATTATTTTTTCAAAAGGTATTCACCATACTACTGATAAGTTTCCAATCTTAATTTGGCAATATTTTGCAATTTTAACATTAGAATATTTTGTAGAAAGTCATGTCAAGATGAGATGGCTTCAAATATTTTTGAATTAATAACACTGAAAATAGTAAAACTAATGTTAAAATTGCAAAATTAAGATTGGAAACTTATCAGTAGTATGGTGAATACCTTTTGAAAAAATAATGTGAAATGATACTGAGTCAGTAAATTTTCATAATCATTGATACTGTAAGTGAAAGGATATATTGGTCTATTATACTGTTTCTGAAATTATTTCATCTTTTGATACTGATGATGAAAATAAAAAAAATAATGATACTGCAAGTGTAAATTTCCCTTTTTGAAATTTTATTTCATTAACTTAAAAAGATATTTTGTACCGAAATTTGATGAGTGAATATCTCGTACCCAGATAGAATCAATATGAATTTACATTTGGATTCAGCAGGTTCATGGTTGAAAATCTCAAAAGTGTTTTAAAAAATATATATATTTTTTGAGCAATTCAATAAATTTTTCTATTAGCGTGTAAGTTGACAATTAGGTATTGGAATTGTGTGTGATTTAAATTGACAAAAATATTCTTCCATAAGAAATTCCATAAAAACTTTCTGCGGTATGAGAGAGTTAAAATGCTTAAAAATCATAGGTATCCACAGGTGATTCTAGTAAAAAATTTCATACAATTCTATTGGATTTTATGACAAATGTAATTAATTAAAGATTTTGAGCATAATAAATTTGGTTGATATGAGCTTGGGAATCTATGATTTTTACTAAAGGCTCAGTTTTTCTAGAAACGGAATGAATAAAATTTTTTTAAATCAAGATCATGAAACCTACTACAATTTGTATTACAATTTGAAAAAAATTATTTTAAATTCCTATTTGATGCTGAATTCCCATTTTTTGAATTTTTTGATTTGAAAGTTGGAGGGGGGTCAAAAGAATAATCAAAATTAGACAAGAAAGCTGAATATTGCCCTTAATTTAAGGGCTTTAAAACCATTTTCAAGGGATTTTGAAATTTTATTGATTTGGTAGTAGGGAAAATAAAAAAGAAATCGAAATTCACTTCCCAAAAAATTATGAAGTCGAGCGTTAAAACTAGGATCCAGCATAATTCTTATTTTCAGAATGGTTCTTATAAATTAAAATCTTGCGCCAAAATATTTTTATTTAATTTCAGTAAAATAACTGCATTTTTATAGATAAAGTTTCTTGATAAATTACTATCAATTTTGCCTTAATTTTCACAATATATTAATCATTGAAAGCAATTCTGTCATTATCTATAACAGGCTGCAGTAAATTAATCAGATAAAGCTTTTTTATAGGAATATTTAATTTTCTTTTGTTCAAGTTTATTATAAAATTCGCGCAAGATTAATTTTGGTTCTAATTCTGAAGGATCCTAGATTAATTAACGCCCTCTGAATATATTTTAGATTGAAGAAAAAATCTCCTCAAATTACTCAAATTTGAGAAACAAAGAATATAACTGAAATGGTTAGATCCTTATGGGAGAATTGTGTGTTAATTGAAGAATAAAAATTATTCATATAACTACTTTGTTTATTGAGAATTTTTGGATAAAAATACAGAATTTTTGAGCAAACGAAAAAATACTCTATGGGAATTTCACATTGGGAAGAAAAATATCTTTTTAATTCTATTTAATCAGTTGTGGTTTTAGCTTTTCTTGAACAAATACTAAATAATATAGACAAAAGAGATAAGCCCAAAGTTTTTCGCATAGCTTATTTCTGGACAATGTCCTGTAGACTTGAATAAAATTTCGTAGTTTTTTTTAAATAATCCATGTAAAAATTATTGCATCAGCCTTGCTGAGTTAAAGTTTTAAACGATTCTGGTATGAGATTTAACCCTTCGTATCCCATTGCTCCACCAGAACACTTTCTTGAGCGATAATTTGAACCAAAAAAATATTTTTTTTCATCCCTAATTAGAAAGGAAATTTATTAACCGTGAGAATCATGTATAATTCTTAAAGATAGTATTTACCTGATGCTAACCAGAATTACTGAAAAATTTAGTCAAATATTTAAAACGTTTTTATTTGTTTATGTTGAGGAAAAAATAAAATTACTTTCTAAATAAATAGCTGTAGATTTCAAATATACAATTGCATGCTAAATCTTTTTAGTTATAGTTTAGAAGATAACTGGTTTTAGAGCTAAAAATGCCCATTTTAACCTCTATCATCTATGAAATGATAAGTTGGCATTCAAAAAGGAGCTCAGATTCAAAATCAGTGTAATTATTTTGGTAAGGTTACTTATTTTCTAATTTGTGTGAGGAAAAAAATAATTCGGGACATGAATGGTGAAAAATCACAATTATTTCGTTCTAGGAGCTTAGGTAGTTTTATTTAGTCTAAAATTTAGTCTTCGAACCCGTTAAAATGCAGCGATTGCCTAAAACTGTTGATTTAGAGGTCGTATGAGATCTCTGGGATCGAAGGGGTTAATAATATTATTTAATAATATTAGGGCCTCAAAAAGTCTTAAAAATTATATTTTGTTTGAAAGGTGAATTTCACAAAATGGGTATTTACAAAAATAACATAGTCTCCTCTCCACTTTACTCATATGGTAAAACAGGGCTATGGTATTTTCTGATATGGTAAAGTAATTAACATGCAGACATAAAGCTAGTTAATATGAATATTGGAATTTATGCTTTTTACAAAATTATAAATTTTTCACAAAGAAATCGAATTTGATCAAGATTTTTTGGAATCTAGATCGTAGGTTCCACTTTCAGGATCTGAAGAAAAAAATTTGAAAAAAATAAAATTTTAAGAAAGTTATGGCATATTTCAAATCTAGCGATGGCGCCGAATTCCCATTTTTTTGAACTTTGAGTTGATAATTTTTGTTGATTTAAAAGTGAGAGAGTGATCAAAAGTTGATTTTTAGGATCATGATTAGTCAAAGAAACCGATTATGAATATGAAAATTTCAATGGACTCGCCAATTTCCAGGGATCTTGAATCATCAAAATTTCATCGATTTTCAAGTAGTGAAAATGTTCAAAAAATCAAAATTCGATTTTCACAAGAAGAGGGGCGGATTCTCAAAATCTGAATCAGTATATTTGATTTCTTTGACTAATCATGATCCTAAAAATCAACTTTTGATCACTCTCTCACTTTTAAATCAACAAAAATTATCAACTCAAAGTTCAAAAAAATGGGAATTCGGCGCCATCACTAGATTTGAAATATGCCATAACTTTCTTAAAATTTTATTAATAGCTCAAGACAATAAGAAAGTCTTAAAACACAAAAAAATAGATTTAAACAATGTTATCATCATTTTTTATTCTCAACATTTTTTTTGTTAGACAAAATCTTATATTGAATTATGAAAAAAATTAAATAATGTACACAAAATAAATGTAAATAAATCTGATAAATAGCATGAAATAATTTTGATCTTGTGGATTTATAATGTTTTAAATAGAATGGCAATGAAAATAGGAAAATTGTTAATAATAAACTCTGAAGGTAAATTGTTAATCATCTGGCGGTTATTACTTAATGTAGATAAGAATAGAGAAGAGACTTAGAATAATCCCGGTTAGATCTGATGTGCGACACGACTAATTTAAGATTAGTCAGGTTTTCACAACATAATTCTATGGATTTATTCGTAAAAAACTCAGAATTTGAATTGATTTAATCAGTTGAAGAACCTGTTCAAAAATACAATACATATTGCATGAGTGGTCAAACCGAATAAATTAGGCTACACAAGCAAATGCCTTCATGAATACTGTTAGTATGAAAACCGGTGATCTAAGAAATCTAAAAAATTCTAAAAAAAAATTTTCAAACGTAGCTAGAAAGCTTTTGGTAACCAAAGCATCTGAAGCGACTTCTCAAATTCTTTACAATTAAGATGATATCAGAACCTATAAAGAAAGGATTGTTGATCTCCTGTGAATTGCTCCTGTCGCCAAATGAAATATAATGGATTAACCTATGTGCATTTTCTCGCATTTTCTGAACATAGAAGTATTAATTCTTACAGAAACATTGCATGTCTTCATTGAAATTCATTTATTAAGTTCAAATATTATGGCACTAGACTTTGTTTATATACCTAGAGCAGATCTAATCGAATATCAAATTGGATGACCCCAAGAGAAAGATTGAAAGTCCAAGAGGGATGTTATTTCTATAAAAAAATGATTTTGTAATCTATGAGTTTTGAGTTTTTTTTAAATACTAAGAGCAAACACATATACTATATGTGAAAATATATAGTATGATATAGGGATTTCTATACCATAATAGAAAATTTTTGTAATCATAGTCATTGTTCATACCATAAAATAAATAAAAAGTTGCATTATACTATGTCTGCATGTTAATTACTTTACCATATTAGAAAATACCTGTTTCTCAGTTTCTACATTGACCATTGAGATGAACAGTGTATACACTGATCGGTCAGTATTCTAAAATATATGGCTAAAATTAGATTTTGAAATCAGTCTCAGATTTTGAATGATTTTAGATGAAAAATTAAAAAAGTCATTTTTCGTTTTCCCAATCCCATACCCCTCCCCAGGATTAGTCATGGGGTTGACCATTTGTACATAGGTGTGAATACAAACATGTCAATCAAAGCTGTCACACTGTCCTCTTCCTTTTACATAGTATAGGGGGTTCTACTCACACATACGCACCACTATCACGATGAACATAGAGTGGGTCACACACACACACTTTCTATAGAATGTAATGTAAAATCCTACCACGCCATATTTGGATATGAATGGATATAAATCTATATGGGACGATATCGATCCAGATGTGATCATAAAATGCTGGGAAGAAACTGGTCTCCTACCCAAAAGGAATGAAGATGAATGGTATATAAGTAACGTATACTTGCACATTCACACAACTCTAGTCACTTTACAGAGCTTTTACCTGTATATGAATTATAGGAAAATATTTATTGATCAAGAGAAAATTCTTCCCAAAGAGAGAATAAAAGACCTTGGCGTCACTTATACTCATAGATTTGATTTTTCTGACCACTATAAGGAAATTATAAAGAAATTCATTGGTCGACTCATTCATATACACATGTGGATAAAGACAGATGGAATGAAAACACTTTTGTTCAAAGTTTATGCTAGACCAGTTATAGAATATTGTTCGGCAGTATGGAATCCTGAAGGTAAAAAATGGTCGAAAAAAATTCAATCTGCACAAAAACGATTTGTAAGGCTTCTTCGAGTTATCAAACTGAACTCAACTCCCCAAACAATTCTCCTAGACTTAGAAGAGAACTGAAATCAATTACTCTTATCAAATTATCCCCTATAGTAAGCTCTAACCGCCAAGGATTACGCTATAATATTCCAGAATTTGGCAACCTAAAAAAGCTGGTAATATTTAAAAAATGCAAAAACATATTTAAAAATCTCAATAGATCAATTAAGCTTGAATAAATTTAAAAATGAACTCAAGAATAAATTAATGTACTCAGATTAATATGAAGAATTATCATGTTCACAGATATAACATATGTATTGTTAAATAAAACTATTATTATTATTATTAGATAGTGAAAAAACTTACTAGTATATACGAGTAGTATATGATTTCAAGAAAAAATCGTTAGAGCATATTATAGGTGCCTACAAATGAATTTTTAGGTCATATTTCTTCAGGCTCTAGTCTTTATTATTGAAGAGTCACGTATCTTTTAACGTATGTACCTAGTTTAAGATATCATCATATCTGTATTTTGAGACATTGAAATAAACAGAATTTCCTCGAGTTAAACATTGAAAAATAAATGAGTTTATTTTGAATTATTTTTTAACACATCTCTTTTTATGTAATTTAATGCTGCATGAAGAATTTATGATATAATTTTTTTTTATAATGAGAGAAAAGAAAACTTGAAATATGTTTTCTTTCAAATATCAAGTGAGCGCCGTTTTTCAAACTTTGTTGACTTGTAAGTTTTAAAACGATCGAGATATTTTTTTAGTATCATAATTGGACTGGAAACCAATTCAAATGGTAACTTTTGAAATTTAGCAATGAAGCATAGAAGTTTGAAAAAATCAAATTCTAATGAAATTATGGCTTTTTTAAGATCACGATTATCACTGATTATTAGAGAATTCAGAATCTGAACTAGAGAATATTACTATTTCCAAAATTAGCGGATATTTTTTATTTTTTCCAAAATTAGCGGACTTTAAAGGTGTTTTTCCTGAATTAGCGGATAATTTTTTTTATTATTCCAAAATTAACGGGCTTTTATTAGCTATTGAGAATTATCAGTAGGTTTTTAAGAAAACACGTTGATACACAATAAGTATATTTAAAATTGATTCTACACAATTTTCTCAGCTGAAGATTTTATTCGGTTCTTTCTAGGTCTTTCTCTTTTCAGTGCTCTTTGCCAATTAGATAGAGGTTTATCCATAAAATCATCTCTTTTGAGAGGGGATAAACTTTCATAAGTCTCTTTGAAATTCTCCATTAGTTAATGAACAGCTCACAGAGAAGCTCGAGCTGAAATTAAAGTATTCTGATTGGTTGAATTAAAACCTAAATAAACCTGACAACAAAATAAAACTTGAAAATGGGATTTTCTTTACAAAAAAATGTTATACTAACTAATTATATTTATAATTAATAGGGAATCAGATGAATAAATTAACTTTATTATCATTTCGCCCTTTTTTCATATTTGAAATTAGCAATTTTTGTCAGATTCAATATTTTTATTCCAAACTACGTGAATTACTTATTCGTAATAATCTCCCCCACCGGATCCCTGATCAAAAGAATCTTCTTACTGAAATATTATCTTCTAACTCTAAACTTTATTATTCTTATGGCCAATTGAAGTTTTATCGTGAATGTCTTGATCGGAACCAATACCCAAGGTCTTTTTGGAAGAAAGTTCCTCGAAATGTTCGTTTTCATTAAGAAGAACATGTTGTCTTAAAGATCAAAGAGAATATTCAGAATATCGAAGAAAGAATCCAAGTTCTACTTAACTTCATCGCTAATAAAATGGTACTTATGGAAATTGATTCTGACTTCAATGATGCTCTACTACGATTCTTCGTTGAAGCAGGTGAATCTGTAAAGAACCATAAATACGACACTTTGTTCAAAGAATTTGGAAAGAGTATTCGTTTTCATGAAAAAGGGAGCTTCAACTTCACTGATATTGTTTTATCTAAGGAGCAAAAAGAAATCCTTTCTCTTGGTCCCAATTTTTGTATCCCAAAACGTAAAAATGAAATTGAAGACAAGGCAGCGTTTGAACGCTTGATGTATGAACTAGGTCTTACGAAGAACCGCAAAGATGATTCCAACACAGAGAAGTTTAAACTTGATCTTTTATCTATTTACAGAAGTTTTGATAGAAAACCTCTAAGATCTAGTTTACTTACTAAAAAACATTTCGACGCTTTAAAAGAACTTAAATCTAATGAAAACGTTTTTCTCACTAAACCTGACAAAGGTAAAGGGATAGTTTTAATGTATAAGGAAGATTATTATAAGGCAGGGTTAGATTTCCTTTCTGACGAAAGTAAATTTATTAATACGGGTCAGGATAGATCGTCATATTACAAGGTAATAGAATCTATGGAGCGTAATATGTACAAAATAGCGAAAGGACTATTTGATAAGAAAATAATTTCTGATCAAACTAGAGGTTTTATAGCTAAAAAGCATACTAGGATGTCTAGGTTGTATTTACATCCAAAGACACACAAAATAGTTGATAATCTAGTTCCGGAGGTGTTTCCAGTAAGGCCGATCTTGGATATGTCGTCATGTCCACAACATAATTTAGCGAAGTGGTTAATTGATGTATTGAAACCAATACATACATATTATGCTAAATATGTTGTCAAAGATACATTCGCTTTTGTAGATAGAATTAAGGATTTAAATATTGGTTTAAATGAAATGATTTCATTAGATGTAAGCTCTTTATTTCCTAGTATACCTATTGAGGAGACATTATCTGTTATTAAATCTTTCATTGATGAACACGAAGGTTTTGAAATGCAAAGTAATGAGATCACTGATCTCATTAGGATCTGTTGTACAAACGTTCCGTTATCATTTCAAAACAAAGTATTCATCCAGAAAGATGGAATAGCTATGGGTTCACCTCTTAGTCCTCTTTTAGCAGACATCTTCCTAGGTTGGTTAGAATTAAATAAAATGTCTGAAACAATCAATTCTTACACTGATGTTTACATCAGATATGTTGATGACACTTTTATTTTAATGAAACCTAACGTATCAGTAGATGATTTTTTCTCCAAGATGAATTCGTTTCATCCGAATATAGTTTTTACTATGGAAAGAGAATCTAATGGTATCTTGAGTTTCTTAGATGTCAAATTGACTAGAAGAGAAGATGGATCAATTCTGAGAAATATTTATAAGAAGAAGACTGACACCGGGAAGTATCTACATTATGCCAGTTTCAGTCCTATCTCTCATAAAGTTGGCTTAGTAATTGGTCTAAGTAAGAGGATAAGAAAGATAGCAAGCCCTGAGGAATGGTCTAACGAAATAGAGAACGTGAAGTTAAGTCTGAAGGAAAATGGTTATCCCGGTAAATTTGTTGACAAATTCATGAATGTATCTATGGATAGAAATGAGCTTGTCGAAACAGATGAATTGGAGAAAACAACTATTTTTATGAAGCTCAACTTCAAAGGTGATGGGTTCAGTAATGATATTAGAAGAAGGCTAAATGATCTCATCAATCAACATTATAATAACATACAATTGAAAATTGTATTTAAAACTCAGAGATTATTTAGTTTGATTCATAAGGATTTGCTGAAGCCAGAGGAGAAAACTCTATTAGTTTACAAATTCCAATGTGATTGTGGAGCTTCATATATAGGTAGAACCATTAGGAAATTATCTACACGAGCGGAGGATCATTTGAAGAAGGATACTGCGGTTACAAGGCATCTTAGACAAGAAGATCATACAGCTTCAGTTTCTAATTTTTCCGTTTTATACAAAAACCCTAATGACATAGATGTATGGGTGAAAGAAAAATTTCTTATTAACCTATATAAACCTAATCTATGTGTTCAAAAAAACTATTCCTATAATCTTCAACTACCTTGGCTAATGTGAGCTTTTTCACTTTTCTCTCCACTGTTGCTATTTATTGGAGAGTTTTGGTGTTTTTTCAGCTTGCATTTTATTCTTATTTTCGTTGACTTTACTATTTCTTTCATTATTTGTAAAATATTATTTTGAATGAACTTTTAACTTATATCATTTTTGAAGAATTACCACTGATGATACTTCAAGAAATGTACATTTGGTTTAAATATATATCTTAGGCGTAAAATATATATATGATATGATATATATATTCAAATTTTCAACAAATTTGAACTTGAAAGATAGAAGCACTCAGAGTGGATTGATTAGGAGGATTCTTCTCATTACTAATTAGTAGCGGGGTTTAAATATTTTAGTCAGTTCCTCTTCTTTATATACTTTATTTAGGAAGTTCGCTGTATAAGAATTGAAAAATTTATCCCTTCTGATTTTCAGGACGAAGTTTCAGATAAATTAGTCATTTCTCAGAGATCATCAAAATTCGATTTTCACAAGGAAGAATTCTCAAAATTTGATTTAGCATATTTTATTTCTTCTTCTAATCAATTCTAAAAACCGCTTTGAGTTGAAATGATGACTTTAATCCTAATAAATTTATTTTAAGGCTTTTTAAAAAGGGAATTCTCCTATTTATCAAGAAAATAACAACTTTGGTCTGTCAAAAAAGGTTTTCTATTTGAAAATTTTGTTTATCTTCTTAGAGAAATTTGATGAAATAATTTCAAAATATGGATTTTTTGATCCTTTTCACTACTTGAAAATGAATGAATTTACGATAAATCAAAATCCCTCAAAAATAGTCGATCTTTCGAAGATTTATCGGCGATATTCGGCTTTCTTGTCTAATTCTGATCCTAATAAAAAAATTTTGACCTCAGTCCCACTTTCAAATCAATAAAAATTTTGAGTTCAAAGTTCGAAAAAATGAGATTTTGGAATGCGATCGGAATTTGGAAAAAGAACATATTTTCATGATAATAATTTTTTATCAGAATTTTTTTCATCAAATCGTTGAAGTGGGCAACATGAGTAGGATTCCAAAAAATCTTTAAAAAATTCGAATTCTTGATGAAAAAATCGAGATTTCTGTAAAGATCATAGATTCCCAACTTCATATCAACCAACTTCAGATAATATTCAACTAGAAGAGGTAGTTCAAAATAAATCCTTCAAATATTCAATCTATAATTCAGCTTCATTAAAACTTGTAGAACTGGCATCCTCTAGCACTCTCTGCAGAGAATTCTTCAAGATCATAAAAAGCTTACCTTGGTCATAATAAAAATATTTCAGCTAAAATTATTCGCCCTCTTGTTTCAGGAATGCAATAAAGTTTTTCTTTATAGTAGAGTATGTCATTTCTTGGATACAATTTTATGTTCTATAACGAAATGATTTTAGGTTTAAAAAGAAAATAAATTACTTTTTTATGTTTTTTTGCATTGTTAATGAGGAAAAACTTTGATTTGTCTTTAGAAGGAATAAAAATCAAATCTCCAGAATAAATACAGAAAAAGAATTGATTGAGGAAATTTCAATTTTTCTCCACATTAATTTTTTTAATTCATGAAATTTAATAGGAGAGAAATTGCATGGTTGAATGATAAGACTTTTTATTTTCCTGAATGATACAGAAGGAGAGACAAGATATATATTTTGGGATTAAATTGAATTCCATCCCTTATCCAATACGGAGAATTCTTAATTTATTTTTTTGGATAAATGTTTTTTCAAAATTTCATGTGTTAGATCATGCTGATAACCAACCCTTCATTTGATAATCAAAGCTGAAGCAACCAATCAAAGGATTGCATTTTATCACAAAATATTTTGTATATATCCTCTTATAGAATCCGAAAATACTTTCCAAACATAAAAATAAGAATAAGCTAATCTGAGTCCTAAAATTTTAATCCTTTTGATACGATATTTGTAATCATTAGGACTGGTACTAAAAAAACATGAATTAGCTTGAGATCTCAACTTATCCTATATCTAAAAATATTCATTTGGGTATACAAAAGTATAAGTCTAAGAAGAAGAAAAAACATGGGAATTATACTGTAAAATTTCTTGAATAAAAATATTCATAGACTAAGTAGTCAATATATCATGATCAGTTGGACTAAGTGTTAGAGTGCTCGCCCAACATGCAATAAATCCATGGCTCGACGGGCGAAATATTTATACTGTATGCTCTTTTTCTTGTTAATAATATAAAAAATTATCTTATTGAAGTCTTTTTTTAAAAAAGTTCGATAAAATTATTGGAGACATCAGTTGTAAGTCTTAAAATTATCTTGGTTCATAAAACTTTTTTGGAAAAAGATTATTCTGCTTTTAACATTAAAATTTATGATTCTAGCAACAATTTCAGGCTACTTGAAGAGATTTTTTTCTTTTGCTCAAGTAGACAAAATTGACATCTTTGGATTCAGTATGAAATTATCTCTCTAATGATGGTCCAAGCTTTGCAATATTCTAATTTTGTGATTTTAAAAATCTACTCCTAGTAATCATATCCATAGAAGCCAACTCAATTGCTTGATTTTGATTGTAATTGCAAAGAAAAGATGAATATTCAACATTGAAATCAAATTCTCTCATGAACTTGCAATACATTTTGATGAGTAATAAAAATATGTGAAACGTCGAGAAAGCTTTTTATGAAATTATTACAATTATTAATACACATTTTCATCACTGAAATGAATTTTTTGAAATCCGTAATAGAATTTCCATTAGATGATATGATTTCAAATCACAATACTGTCAATTGTATGATTTTTGGTTTAACTACCAATGTTTTTAACTTGAAACCAACTAAATTGTGATCCCTAGTTACTATAGACTGAATTTTCAAAAATCACTTGTATTTTTATTGATACAGCAAAAATATTTCTATTGAAACATCTTATTTTTAACTGGTTGAGGTGTTCTTTAACATTGGTTTTGAGCTGAGCTACCGATGTCGTAAGTATATTTAATGAAATAAGAAGATGCCAGATTATTTCACAAATAAAGATCTCGATTTCGGGCATACTCATCAGTGTGATACATGCCATATAAATACTGGTTTAACAAATTTGAAAGAGATGGCCTTATTGGTCAAGATTTACAATTTTTCCAATTGGTTCCTACCTGTTACCAGGTAAGAACTGTTAAAGTTTGAAAATATATTGTTCTTTACATTTCAAGTGATAATAATTACAGTGTAAAATTTTTTAAAGTTTAGAAAAGTGTTAATAAAATTATGATAACACAAGGGGTCATGAAAAATTCAAAATTGCGGTAAAAAGTAAAATAAAACTGATTCTGGGGTAAAATTTTGCGCTGATCCCGAATCTGTGCTCAGATCTGTAAAATTTACTATAATTTCTGAGATAATTGAAAAAAAAGATATTTCCCAAAATTCCAAATTTCCCAAATTTTTAAAATTAATTTTCGCAAAAACCGTATATGTTATTGTATTAATTTTTCGGGAAATAAAATTCTGCGTCGATTGATATGACTTTTGTAGGGGTGGAGTTTTATCGGCTTTCGGAAATTAACGCCAAATAAAGGTAATGTTCGAATTTTTGGGTTTTTTTGTTGAATTTTCACCATGTTTTAGAGAACAAATAGACTTTCCGAAGAGATTTTTAAAAATTTTGTGAGCTTTCCGAATCTGCCATTGGTTTTTGGTTATCTAATTTAGAAAAGGGGTAAAAATCGCATTTTTGAAATCTGTTTTTAGACAGAGTTTTTCCGTTTTTACGTTTTAAGCTCCCATTATAAGCAAAGCTTGCTTCAAAATCTAGTAGAAAAAAATTCCTTGCTTTCTGAGATAAACTAACTAAACACTTGTTAAAAACTATTCCTTTAACTTATTTGTATTCCAAGAAAAATTACAAAAATACATTTCTAATTCTAAAGTTTTTTCATTTAAGGCAATCAAAAACTCACCTAACTTTCCAGGAAATGGCGATAAATCCGAATGACCAAGTTCATCTTCTTTAATATTAAAAGACCTTCAAAATGAGGGGCTGGGTGTCTTATAAGACTGTTATTTGCACGATTTATTACTGACTGAATTTTTTTTATAATTATGGTAACTATTGAGTTGCTGTGAAGAATTGTGTTATTTGTAAATTTGTGTCTACCTCTTCTCGTCTTCTCTTCTTTCGAGGGGGTTGGGATGCAGGTAGATTTCTTTCCCTTGGTTTAGGTAAGCTCATTGGTTTTACATGATTTTTTTGGACACATAGATTTGGTTTGTGTTGATTGATAAGGTATGCTTCAGCTGCTTTTAAGATGTAACCGTTTTTCTCTGATGGTTTGTAAAGTATTTCAAAGTTAGGTAGTCATATTTTCAAACTTTAACAGTTCTTACCTGGTAACAGGTAGGAACCAATTGGAAAAATTGTAAATCTTGACCAATAAGGTCTACTTTATTATTTGTTAAACCTGTATTTATATGGCATGTATCACACTGATGAGTATGCCCGAAATCGAGATCTTTATTTGTGAAATAATCTGGCATCTTCTTATTTCATTAAACATCTTATTTTCATTGAAACACAGTGAATTTTCACATTTTCACAAAAACTCACTTTTTTCTTATCTAAATGTATAGAAATCAATTGCTGCATTCTGATGGGTCGAGATAAATAATGCTTAATTAGGGGGTAAATATTCGTGTTTCAATAAAACTAAGATGTTTCAATAGAATTATTTTTACTGTAACATCATATTTAGCCCCAAAATACACATAAGAGGTAGATTTTACAAATTTAATTTTGATAATTTCAAACTGCCAAGCCGCACAAGTTCCACATCATGGCAAAATATTTTAAGTTCAGTTCAAATTTTTGAAAGATATGATTTCTTAGGTAGTGACATAATAAAGCCAAATTTTTGATTTTTTGACATTTGACACCGAAAAATGATCTCACTACTTTCAAGTAAACTTTTTAATTATAAGACTTAGTGGGTTCCTTTTTGATTTTTTATATTCTTAGTTCATTTATGATTTTAATATCATCTCGACGAATTTATTAAAGCTTAAAGTCGAAAAAATTGTGAATAAATGATAATTAGGCAATTCTCTCGTTCATTAGAGTCCATACAAAATGTTTAAACATGATATGTCTCAATCTAAAGTAGGTTTTTAGACCCATGTTTTATACATCAGTAGAACCGTCTCAAAGAGCTGAACCAGATTATGACTAGAGTTAAAAACCGAAAATTTGAAAAATCTATCTCTATTACACATATACCTGGAAAATATGAAGATGTTAGTTAATAAATTTTACAAAATTTTCTATTTTTTCATCAAGGAATTGTATTTGATCAAGATATTTTGGAATCTATAGATCACGAGGCCCACTTTCACAATATAAAGAAAAGAAATTTTTAGAAAATCAATATTTTAGAAAATTACAGCATATTTCAAATCTCGAAGTAGCGCCAAATTTCCCTTTTTTTCGGAAATTTAAGTTGAAAAACTTTACCGATTACAATGTGAGAGAGTGATCGGAAGTCAATTATAAGGATCACGATTAGGCAAGAAATCAGACATGCTGAAACTGATTTTCAGGATAACAACCGAAAAAGGATGTTTTATATATTGGTAATTATGCATTTTTTAACCTTGTTCATCAGAAAGACACCCCAATGAGCCTTTCGGAAAAATATCAAAATTTTGCTTGAGGAAATGTAATTTCAGACTCATTAAGCAGCGTAGATTTTGGAACTTGTCTATCAAATTTCTGACAATATTTTCACTATCAGCTGCTCTATGGTTACCAAGAAAATTCTTACACAAATCTC